>JAAGEH010000480.1:63546601-63566040 GCA_011751065.1 Lasiurus cinereus
TACCTGTGCTCTGCGTGGTGAGCTCAGCTGTTCTCATGTCTCATACATGACTGTGCACTCCAGCCCTCCCTCAGTCTCCTCCTTTTACCTGTCCTCTGTGTAGTGAGCTTAGCTGTTCTCCTGTCACCCTCACGGGGCTGATCACAGCCTCACGGTCTCTCTGTCAATGTTGCTGAGTCAACCACCCATGACCAGAGATCCCAGCACGGGTTCCAGGGCAGACGGAAAACTCGAGTGTCTCTTCTGGTTGTTGCCGCTGCTGCTGCCTGACCCGATGCTGCCCAAATCTTCCCATTTCCCTCCCTTCTCTGCAGAAGGAAGTCTAGAAACCTCCGTCCGTGGCCAAAAACCATTCGCAATATGGCTTACAATTAGTGCTTCAGCTTTCCCTTCTTTATAAATGCTCTAAACCAGTGGTTCTCAACCTGTGGGTCGCGACGACACTTTCACAGGGGTCGCCTAAGACCATCGGAAAACACAGGTATTTACATTATAATTCATAACAATAGCAAAATCACAGTTATGAAGTATGGTTGGGGTCACCACAACACGAGGAACTGTATTAAAGGGTCGCGGCCTTAGAAAGGTTGAGAACCACTGCTCTAAACTCATACAATGAAGACACATCTAACTACCCTTAAACAGCTGACAACGTTCTCTCTATGGCACACGCAGTGCTCTAGCTTCTGAACTGCCCTTGTCTCGGTCCCCACCTGTTGGAATCCTATTCGGGTACCAAGACCCAGCTCAGCCCCTGATTCCTGCACCCCAAGGGAAGACGGGCCTCTCTCTGCTGGGCTCCTGCTCTGCGTACGATCTACGTGTACTGAGGGACCTCGTTTCTAGGAATTCGTGACCATGCCCTAGATAGCCGGTCCCCGACAGTGGCGTCATTGCCTTTGAGTTTCCAAAATAAATGAATAAATAAACGAGCGGCTGAGTGAACGGATGGATAGATGAATTTTTAAAAAATAGAATATACGGGTATAGAATATAAGAGAGTCCAGATGCAGGGAGTCATTCTGGAGACTGTTATATCATTATAAATATAAAATTCAATTTAAAACTGCCCTAGCAGACTGAATAAGTAAGTGATTTAGACGACCAAAAAAAAAAAATATCATTTTTTTAATGTTGAAATAGATGTCTCCCATGGCATATTTATTATGCTCAGCTCTCTGCACATTTCATTTCAGAAACTAACGATACGGTGGCACATTAGTCTGCCTGGGCTGGCATAACAACATGCCGAGGACGGGTGGCAGAAACAATAACTTCCTCACGGTCCCGGAGGCTGGAAATCCCAAGATCAGAGCCCAAAAGAGATCCATCACTGCCCAGGGCTCCTCCTGGCACGCAGACGGCCCCTCTTCCCAGACCCTCACAGGGAGGAGAGCAAGCGCTCTGGCCTCCTGTTCTAAGTCACGAGTCCAGTCATCGCCCTGACCCCACCCTCATGAACTCACGGAGTCCTCGTTGCCACTCAAAGAGCCCTCCTCCAATATCATCACATTTGGATGGTGGGGCTTCACCATATGAATCTTGGGGGGACACAATTCCACCCATAGCAGTGGGGGGAGAGGAGGAGATGTTTTACCTTTCAAACGTATCTGTTCTACATTATATCAGTCATAAAGTCATTGGGTATATTACTAGAAAAAATCCACAGAATTCCACAACAAGCCACACTGCTTAACTATTTCAATTTTCATGACTTAACCCATCTACTATATATGACACTATTATAAACATAAAATTATATAATGTACAGAAGAAATTTTTGTAACTCATTTATTCTATGCCTATTTGAGGCCTTCCTTAACACAGTCCCATATACATTTTTTTCAGTCCTATATTCCCTTAGTGTATACACTGAGTGGCCAGATTATTATGACCTCTGAATGCATAGTAACCTGGCCACTCCATAGACCCGTTGCATGAATTCATGCATGGGTGGGGTCTGGCCAGCCTGGCCAGGGGGAGGGGACATGAGCGGTTGGCCAGCCTGCCTACTGGTCAAACTCCTGGTCAAAGGTACAATTTGCATACTAGCCTTTTATTCTATAGGATAGACACTGAGTGACCAGATTATTATGCGTTCAGAGATCATCATCATCTGGCCACTCAGTGTATGTTCTCACCAAACTAGGCGTCTCTTCCATATCTGAACTCTACTTGCAGTCTTTGTGATGACAGCAATCATGGCAGAGATGAGAAATAAGCTCTCTAAGAATTCCCTCAAACAAACAAAATCTCAGGGTTAGATTATTTTACCTACTAATGCTTTTAAATTCTTAAGTAACAGAAAATCCTTATATTTTATGAACAGTTAACATCATTAAAAATCTTTTCAAAGACCAATTATTACAGACACTAGCAAAACCAGAGACAAAAATATGTCAAGACCTTCTTAAAGTAAAAACAAACACAAGAACATTTTTAAAAATAGGTTAATTTTACTCTTTACATGACTGCAATGATGATGAAAATTAGTGTAATGCAATAGTTCATTTCAACCACGGATCTCAAAATTTGGTCTGTGCACTACATGTGTTAGAATCATAGTGGTAAAGGGGGCATCTCTAAAAAATCCAATTCTCAGCCTCACCCAAAACTCTTGAGTCAGAATCTCCACAGGTATAGCCATAGAATCTGCATGTTATCATGTGTTCTAGTGATTGTTGAACAAACAAAAGTAAAAATACTCCATTGGCATTATCTGTCACAACCACCTAGCATCTGTATCCAGTAGGAATGCAAGAAATGATCCACATCAAGACAACCTAGGGATGTAAAAATTTACCTCCATAAATCCCAAAAGAAAAACACATACAGGATATAGGATATCAATACAATGAACACCTATCCCTGTTTGAAAAAAAATAAATAAAAATAAATAAATAAATAATGCACCCTCAAAGTAATGGAGAAAAACACTTGAAAGCATCATTTTTAAACAGAGAAAAACTAACATAAAAACATAACCACGCTTCTTAACAGAGAAACATTAGCCTCATTCTGATCAAGGTGCTAAGCAAGGATTTCAGAAACCTCCGGTATCACTTCACACAGACCTGAAGTTCTCATGTAGACATTACTACATGGGATAAAACAAAACAAAAAAGAAGCTTCGTTGCTGGACAAGGAAAGTACAAGTATGATTATTTTCAGAAATTATTGTTCCATACACTGAAATTTCAAGAGAATATGCCCCCCAACAATCCCTATTAAAGCAAGAATGTAATGTAGCTTTCCACCATTAAAAAAAAAAGTCCATGTGCCAAAAATAACCAGTTAAAATATTCATTAGTTAATTCCATAAACATTCACAGACTAGCAACAAAACCATTGAACAATTGAAAAATCATTGAAGATTATCTACCTAGAATAATAAAAGCATAATATGCTAATTAGACTGGACATCCTTCCAGATGACCTTCTAGATGAAGCTGGGGCTGAGAGGGAAGCCTGGGTCCCGGGTGCCCGAGGGAGGCCGGTGCCAGCAGTAGTGGGAGGAAGGCCTCCTCTTGCTCGAATTTCATGCACCGGGCCTCTAGTTTATATATAAAAGCCTAAGTGACCTTTATGACTGGTGGACCAAACAACCAGTCACTATGATGTGCACTGACCACCAGGTGGCAGACACTCAATGCAGGAGCTGCCCTCTGTGGTCAGTGCGCTCCCACAGCCAACCTCTTGTGGCCAGCCCACCTCCCCTGGTCCCTCCCCGCAGCCGGCTCCAATCAGCCCCGATTGGGCCTGGGAGAGATGGCTCCCATCGGCCCTGATTGCAGGTCAGGCTGAGGGTCCCCACCATTACCCGAATTCGTGCACCGGGCCTCTGGTGGTGACTATAAAAATAAAACAAAACCGATAAAACTGATAGAGGAAACAGTAAGCTTTGAAAGAGAATGGAGCACATAAGTCCCAGGGACATCTGAAGAAGAGGCAGGGAAATGCTGGCTCAGAGCAGGTGCCCTGGAGCAGAGAGATGTCAGCCCACCTCTGGGCGGGGTGACCTTGAACGGACGCTTACCCTCCCCCAGCAGAAGGAGCGCCTGGCTCAGCAAATTCCTGCCCACGCGGCAAAGCCGTTTTATGGCTCCAACCTGTCCCCGGTCTGAGCCCGTTCGGGTTGTTTACGATGTTCCTGACAAAGAAAGCTTTTCCATTTTTAATGAGCCGGATCTCTAAATCTCTTCCGTTCTGTGTTTGCCTGGTGGCGTTGCTTTCCAGCTCTCCCCCCTGGAGCCTGCTGCTGGCTCCCTTCCTGGGGGACTCTCTGTCTGGGATTAGAAGTCTTTATTTGTCCGCTCGCTTTCTCTCCAGAGGCTTTGACGACCTTCTCTTCCAGGAGAGCAGTGTGTGCGTTCTGTCGCATTGAAAGACACGCTCCTTTGTGGTGCCATGCCCTGTGCAGGGAAGGTTTACACTGAATCAGAAACTAAAAGATTTAAAAAAATCCTGCTTTTAAAGGTGTTTTTCAACCTCAGAGTCTCTCTCTCCCTCTCTTTCTCTCTCTCTCTCTTTCACACACACACACACACACACACACACACACACACACACACACACACATAGGGTTTATTTCCCTGGGTTTATTTTCTCATCTATTCCTGCTCTGTCAGCATAGACGATGAGTGTGGTGAGACAGCTAAGACCATCTCAGAACAAGACAGAACACAGACCAAGCACCAATCCGGGCATTCAGCCGGAGAGCAGCCAGAACAGCACCAGGGAGGACGGCCCAGCTCTGGTCCAGGTGGCCGTGCCTCCAGAGGACCCGGCCGCGTCCCGGGAGGCAGTGCCGTGCGTCCAGAGCATGTGTTGGTGCCTCTTCCCACTCCCCGTCCCCCTCCCTGTCACCACCAGCTCCCCGTCTTCTGGAGTTGGCGACAGATCTGCACAAGTCACTTGAGTTAAAGTCCTTTTTGAGACAAACTTCTGTGGTCTGATTCCCATTCCCGCTCCATTTCTTATACAAAACCATCCTCTCTTCAGGGCATTTCATGCCACTCCCTGTGGCAGAACATCTTCAGTTGACGGCAATGGTCACGGCCGCATCGTGGCCCCTGTCCCTGTGTCCTTCTCGTGGTGGGAGCTGTTCACTGGGGAACTTGCTGCCCGGGGGACAGTGGTCCAGCCTTTCAGGAAACTGGAGCCAGTGCTGGGAGCAGGCACTGGTGGTCAGGGTCCCCGTGCCTCCTGCCATCACGGGGGCTGGGACGGTGCCCTGCCCCTGCCCCCCAGAAGGCAGTGTGGCAGCAGGTGGTGGCGGGTCACTGGGCGGGCTGGGCCTGCTCAAACCCGCTCAGACCCCTCAGAGCAGCCAGCCTGCCTGCTGTCTCCATGGAGCGGAGGGAGGCAGGGAGCGCGCTGCCAAGACCCGTCTGCTCCGGCCAGAGCTCTTCAGCCGGTTCCCACGACACCGGGGCCAAGCAGACGGCCAGCGCCGGGGACTCGGGCATCTCCAGGCCATCCCGGGACCCGAGCCCAGTCCGAGACGCTGGCCCAACCTGGACTCCCAACCCCCACTGTCGGAAACCAAAACATTGTTCTCACTAAAGGGATGTAAGCAGGAGGCTAGAAGGCTGGTCAACCTTGAAGCTCTGACAGGTCAAAACCAGCCACTCCCTCTCTAATGGAGACAATGAACTTCCCCATCAAATAATCATGTAAATCCTGACTGATAAGATCATCTACTTGTTACTGGAATTGCCCGCTTCAGGGCAAAGGATGTATCCCAAACCTGAATGAAAGGGATGGAAAGGCCAAAGGAAGGCATTAGTCCTTTCCACTAGAGGAAGGCTCCCTCCTGGCCCCCCAATATCGCCAAATTAATGTTTTCTGGTCTCTCATTTTGTTTGTGTGTGGCCTCCTTCAGAACCCGAACCCTGACCCGGGGAACCTTGAACCACGCGGGACGTGGAAAGAGGTTCCCACACCCCATCCCGCTCACACCCCACCCCACTCACAGCTGATGGACCCTTAGAGGAGACTCTCACCTCCCCGTCCCCGGGGCGGGAGGCACAGCCCTCGTTCAAGTCCCAGCCCTGCCCCTCGCCAGCCCTTCGGTCTGGGTCAGCTCACCCAAACCCTCTGGTGGTTCCCTCCTTCCGGGTGGGACAGTAATGAGAGCAGGGCCCGGGTCTGGCCCGTGAGCCCGTGATGCCAGCTGGCTTCGTTCATGGCTAGCAGCGGGCCTGCCCTTCCCGCCCTCCGCTCCCATCGATGAGACAAAAGCAGGACAGACACCAGCCTCGCTGGTCTCTGAGGAGGAAGTAATATCCCAGGGAAGGCTGCCCAGCGCCCTGCACATCACACACGTGCACCTGCTCTCCTCGTTATCACCATGACTCCTAGGGGTCATTCCAGAATGGCCCAACGCTTCTAGAAACTCCCGAACGCAAATCTTAGAGAACTCGACCCCCTCACAGGCCGGCCCTGTCTGAGGACGGGCTTGTGTGAGGAAGCAGCACGGACTCTAATATTCCAATGCTTTTGCTCAAAACTATTGCCTCCATCGTTCTGGACTCTCTCATTCCTGCCCCTGGTCAAGGCCTACCTCCAGGTGAACTTCTCGCAGCCCCTCCTCCTCCAGGAAGCCCGCCTCCCCCAGGGCCAAACCTGGGCTTTGTCCTGGCCATCCAATGGCACCACCCTCCCCTGGAGAGCTGGAAGCCCAGGGGTTGGTGGTGATGGCGGCCGTGGACACGCCCTTCACCGTGAGTGGACATGGTCAGGGGTGGTGTCCATTCCAACGTGCACCCCAGGTTTTCAGAAGGCGCTCCTGTTGGAAACCAAACATTGTTCTCACTAAATGGATGTAAACAGGAGGCCAGAAGGCTGGTCAACCTTAACTGCCCTGAAAGGTCAGAGCTCATCACTCACTCTTTAGATGAAAACATTGTTGGCTGAAGCAGCCTCGACCTGTTTGCTTCATGTTAATTTCTGTTTTTGTTATTTCCTGCCTAAAGGCTAGGGGTGTGTCCCAAAGCCTTCATAAAAGGGAGAGAAAGGCCAGAGCAAGTGGCAGTCCTTTCCACTAGAGGAAGGCTCCCGCCTGGCCCCCCCAATATTGCCAAATTAATGTTTTCTAGTCTCTCATTTCATTGGCATGCGGCCTCCTTCAGAACCCGAACCCCGAACCGGGAACCCTGAACCACGCGGGACGTGGAAGGAGGTTCCCACACGCTCCGTCCGTGTTTGCTGACGAACGAACAGCGCTCCCTGTCGCATCGCGTAGTGCTTCTTGGAGGAACTGTCCGTGCTCTCCCGGTGCCATTTCCCACGTTTCTAACGGGAATGACGCGGGGCCGTTTCAGGGCGCAGGTGGAGCCGGGCTCGGGCCACCCACCGTGGGAACTCTGAGGCGCTGCTTCCCCGCCGGGCTCGGCACTGTCCTTCCCGCTTCGGAAGCTCCACTTCCCGCCCGCCTTGCGCCCCTCTGTTTGGATGTCCATGCGCCAGGCCTCAGTCAGTTTCTCCTGCCCCGCCCCCCCCCTGGGCTGTGGGGGGGCAATGCCCCCCCCCGTCCATTCTCTGCATGCCTCCTTGGCCCAGAGCAGCAGTGGGGAGCAGTGGGGAGCAGTGGGGAGCAGTGGGGACGCAGGCCTCTTTAGATGGTCTCCAGGCGAGCGCTTATGCTGGAGTCTGGGAAGAGGCACCTGGGAAGTGCTCCGCTCACAGATCAAATATCTTCATCAAAAGTATCCCTTGCGCCGAAACCGGTGTGGCTCAGTGGATAGAGCGTCGGCCTGCAGACTGAAGGGTCCCAGGTTCGATTCCGGTCAAGGGCACGTACCTTGGTTGCGGGCACATCCCCAGTAGGGAGCGTGCAGGAGGCGGCTGATCGATGTCTCTTTCTCATCGATGTTTCTAACTTTCTATCCCTCTCCCTTCCTCTCTGTGAAAAATCAATAAAATATATTTAAAACAAAAACAAAAAACTATCCCTTTCTCTCGCTGAAACCGGTGTTGCTCAGTGGATAGAGCAGGGGCATGGATGGGAGACCACTGATCGATATTTCTTTCTATCTCTCGTTCTCCCTTCCCCTTTCTCTCAAACTAATGAAAGCATCCCAGTAAGGATTTTATAAAGCGATGACAATTAGAATGAGTATTATCAATAATCCAATGGGAGAAGTATTTTTTTGTTAAGATAACATTCTATGGCAACCCCATTTGCTGTGCACACACAGTTACTTATCCCCCCAATGGGTAAGCCCGGCCCGAAAACCTGTTTTGTCTTTGTCTCTCACAACTGCAGCGGATGACAGTCGTTCAATACAATATTATGGTTCGATACCATGGAGCTGAAGGAGGACAAATGATTATAAACCTGGAATCAAATTTGTGCCGATTATAATCGAGTGATATTGAGTAAGTACCTCACCTGAAATGAGGCCGTTAACTTTGATCAGGAGGGTTTGCGGGCTGATCACATATGACCACACAAACACAGGAGTTTTGCCGTGTATGGAAGGTGTTCATGAGAGGATGGGCATGCCCTGCCCAGCGATTCATGGTGGGTGAGGTGCCACACGGGGACTCACATGCCAAGTCCAGGGCCATACTCCGCGGACACGGGGAGAGGCTAAGAGCACGGTCCTTTCTGAGAGGTGAGTGGTCCCCCCTGCTGGCCACATCCCGCTGCTGGGGCTCCGGCGATCCCGGCATGACGCCTCGGTGGCTCTGAGAGCTGTACCTGTGCTTTCGGCCATTCACAGGTCTGGTCAACCTCCGTCTGCTCCTGCGTCTGTGCCTTTCCCAGGTGCCTGCTCGCTGAAAGCTGGCATCTGTCCTTGGGGCTCTGTGCATTCCACACATACAGTGGTACTTCGAGATACGAGTTTAATTCGTTCCGTCACCTTGAGGCGTGGGAAACTATGAGACGCTCGAGTCGTGGTAAACTGGTGGGTCGTGTACAGCCGGCTGATCTTGAGATTACTCATATCTCAAATGTTGCTCGTATTTCAAAGCAAAAATCTCTCGCTCGACGGCTCGTATCTCAAAATCTCGTATGTTAGGGCACTCGTATCTCGAGGTACCACTGAATTTACTGAGTACTTAGCATGCACCTTCTGCCACTGCTCCGGAGATGGCGCCCCATAGTTCTCAGCCAGCACCCCAACTTCCCGCTCTCAGAGAAGAGGGACTGAAGCAGGCTAAGCTGTGGAGATGCTGCAGGAAAACCACCTCCAGCCGAGCCAGCTGGCTCCCTCTGCTCCTCCCCTCCCCTCTTCTCTCCCTGGGAAAGCACTCTCTCAGCCAATAAATCCCTGAGCGAGACCCCCCACTCAGGCCCTCTGGCCAGGACAAACACAGCCCTTTCTGCAGTGCCCTGCATGTGCCCGCATTGAGCAGAGACTTCTTGTTCCTGGGACCGCAGAGGAGGGAAGGCCTCCAGGAGGGGGAGCTGTCCAAGGTGGCAGCCGGCCCATGGCCAAGCCGCTGTGGCATCCAGACTGGTGTGGTGTCTGAGAGCGCGCTCCTCACCCCCACACTGGTCTCTCCTCGTTAAAAAGCACTGAACACGCTTACAGTCTTCATCTTAGAGGACCCCCTCTTTCCCCGCTCTGGGGGTTCTCGTAAAAGGCTGGGCTTCCTCTTGACGGCTCAGTTCACGCAGGTCAGAGGGCAAGAGAATCATCGGGTGTGAGAGCCCGGATCCTCCTGTGGGGTGTCTCTGAATCCCCAAAACAGAGCTCACGCGTGCTCTGGCTCTCTCGGGAGGAAAGGGAACTTGACCTGAAGTGCGACTTTCCGTTTGAGGAGCAGGAGGAGGAGGGTACGGGAGGTGGCTTTCCAGCGCCTCCTGCAATGACAAGGACAGTACGCAAGCCGCGGTACCTGCAGGCATCTGACTTCACAGTGTCTTCACCTAATGAGTTTAATAAGAGCTGGACAGGGGGGCATGGTACCTGAACCCCTCGCCTGGCCTGGAGTCAGAGCCACGCGAAGTCTCAGCCTTCCTGTGAGTGGGTGGGAACTGGTCTAGGTGTGTGGGGTTGAGAGAGATATTCATGGTATCTACAGGGAACGGCAGTCCACGCTTGCTTTCCTGAGAAGCTGGCTGTTATCTGTGCCTTTAAAGCACAGATAGGCCTGTGTACCTTCTCATGCCACCTGGGGGACGCTTTGTTTTAATTGAAATGCCACCAAGAAATATAACTTCTTGAGCCAGGAGGCTATTTTGCTGCTGCTGGTGGTGGTGTGCATTTTTTTTTTTTAATCACTTATGATTTGGTGAATATATGTAGCATTCTGTTTAATAGAATTGTGCAGGTATTGCAGAACGGAAAACAAAAATCAAGACCAATATGGAGACTCTCCATTTTTAAGGTCAATTTATTTTTGAGGGAGGTATTTTTTACAATGGTGACTTTCCAGAATTTTCTAGATATTTTGGACTTTCTTGATGGACCGTTGGTAGTTTTTCAACGAGGCATAGCACGGACCTAGGAGATCAAACACGGATGTAAGATATAACCCCCGTGGTGGAGAAGACAGCTTGGTTTCAGGCGAAAGGAAATATTAAAACCGCCAACTTACCCCCACCTCTGGGCAACGGGAGTCCGATTTCCTCCCCTTCCCTCCCTCCAGCTCCCAATCCCCCCCACATGCTCCTGCGGCCGCTGCGTGCCTCAGCCCAGCGACCAACGTCTTCCTCTCTGCGCTGGCCACAGTCCTTCCAAACGCCCATCCGTGACCCCTGTTCCAAAACGGAGTCAAAACAGCGAGTGTGGCCGAGACCGGTGTGGCTCAGTGGATAGAGCGTCGGCCTGTGGACTGAAGGGTCCCAGGTTCAATTCCGGTCAAGAGCATGTATCTTGGTGGCGGGCACATCCCCAGTGGGAGACGTGCAGGAGGCAGCTGATCGATGTCTCTCTCTCATCGATGTTTCTGACTTTCTATCCCTCTCCTTTCCTCTCTGTAAAAAATCAATAAAATATATTTAAAAAAAAACAAAAACAGCGAGTGTGACCCGGGCTGGGATAGCAACTCTAGTTCTGAAGAAGCACCCTGTTCACTCCCCCCACCGCCCCCCCGAGGCTGGGAAATAGCTGGATTCCTGCCCCCCTCCCCCTCCTCCCATCACAGGCCTGGGGAGCAGACCTCGCCCCCTGTGACAGGGCGGGAGATGCAATCAGCACCCCACAACTCATTTCAGCGACAAATGTCCCCTCCAAACCCTCGCTCTCGTGAGGTGCTCTACGTGGCTCCTTCCATGTTGCAGCCAAGAACCCGTTGTCTGCCCACGCTGACCGCATGCGTGGAACGTTGCAAGTTCACAGCACTGTTCACGTTCACGGAGGAAGTGCCAGCAAACAAAACACACAGTGCTGTGCCTTGATGTCATTCCCGCTGGACAGCCATGGCATGGAAGCGGGGAATCGCTGTGTCCGGTCCAGGGGGACGCTGAGCTCATCGGGACTCTGCCAAAATGGGTCACAGTCAAGATCAGCGGAAACGGCCTCTTCCCTCGGGGAACGCTGCACAGGACATAAATTGCCTGCTGTGTTTTTCTTCTTCTTCTTTTTTTAATATATTTTATTGAAGTTTTACAGAGAGGAAGGGAGAGGGATAGAGAGTCAGAAACATCGATGAAAGAGAGAGACGTCAGTCAGCCGCCTCCTGCACGCCCCCCACTGGGGATGTGCCCGCCACCAAGGTCCATGCCTTTGACCGGAATCTAACCTGGGACCCTTGAGTCTGCAAGCTGACGCTCTATCCACTGAGCCAAACCGGTTTTGGCTGTATTTTTCTTTTTTCAGTTAGAAAATGAACTCGAAGAAACCTGGGTATATTCACTGCTTCCTTACAGCTCTAGTGACGACGCAAGAATGCCGGGAAATGGAACATTGCGGGGGAATATAGCCATTCGGCCTTTTTGAAGGTTTCAAAAAGGCTGTTCTGTGGACTACCCTAAGCAGAAAATGATCTTGGTGTGGATTATGCTTTATTGTCAACAAGACCCGGAGCTAAACACTGTACTTGGTTATGGGAACCTCTTCCCACGTCCCACGTGGTGCTGGGTTCCTGGTTCAGGGTTCGGGTTCTGGAGGAGGCCGCACATGAACGAAAAGAGAGACTAGAAAAGCATTAATTTGGCGATACTGGGGGGCCAGGTGCGAGCCTTCCTCTAGTGGAAAGACTACCACCTTCCTTTGGCCTTGCCATCCCTTTTATTCAGGTTTGGGAGACACCCTTTGCCTGAAGCAGGACATTCCAGTAACAGATAGATTATCTTATCAGTCAGGATTGACATGATTATTTCATGGGGAAGTTCATTGTCTCCATTAGAGAAGGAGTGGCTGGCTCCGACCTTTCAGAGCTTCAAGGTTTGATCAGCCTTCCAGGTTCCTCCTCCACTTTCTGATAATGAGACAATGAGTGGTTTCCCGCACCTGGTGTGTGGGCCTCTGCCCTGGCCTGACACAGTGGGAAACCAGGCCCACTCGTGGGTGGGAACCGCCCTCGGACAGGGCAAGTGCCTCTGAACACCAGCCCTGGAAGTGCCAACGGGGGACGTGGGCACAGACAGGAAAGGGTCCTCGAGGGGTGCGGGTAGGGGGATGGAGAGAGATACTGAGACATTTGGTCAAACTCAGGCTACCAGAATACCAAGGATCCGTCCAACCTGTGGAGCAGTATCACTAACAGGCCGTCTAATGCAGAGCAGAACATAACACACATTCTAGCTGTTCCCTGTTCGATGTATCCGCTCTGGCCACCACCAACAGAGCTCTCTGTGCTCCGTCATCCTCCAGCGTGAAGTTAAGGCCTCTTCACACCAAGCATCACACCGGCGGTAACAAGCAAGAAAAAACGACCGCAGTGACAGAACCGGAGACGCAAGACCAGTGTGAGTGCCGCGTTGGGGATACAGACAGAAGGCCGTGCCAGGTCATAGAGGTAGAAGCCGAGGTTTGGGGTGTCAGACGTTTTCTCCAAGAAAAGTCAGTGAGAGGCCAAGCCCACAGGGACACGTGTCAAAGGTCCAAGAGACACCGAGAAGGAAAGGGAGGCATCTGAGGGAAATATGCTCGAACCAGAACTTGGTGTTTGATGAGAGAGAGAGAGAGAGCAGACGAAAAGGCAAGAGAAAGGAGCAGAGGCCGAGGGGCATGGAATTCTTGAAGTGTAAGTCTCAGAAACCAAATTTGATGTGTGTGTGTGTGTGTGTGTGTGTGTGTGTGTGTGTGTGTATACATACCGTATTTTCTGGTGTATAAGACAACTTTTTAACCCAGGAAAACCTCAAAAGTCGAGGGTCGTCTTATACGCTGGGTGTCATCTCATAGAGTGAGTATATCCCAAACTCTGTATTTTAACTGGAAAAGTTGGGGGTTGTCTTATACACCCAGTCATCTTATACGCCAGAAAATACGGTACACACGACTATACATGTCTCTGTATATGTCTGTGCCTGTGCCTACACCTGTATCTATATCCACAACCACATCCACATCCACATCTATATCTATAACTACATGATGCCATTTGCACTGTGGCCTGAACTGATTACTTTAAAGGGGAGACGGCAAAGACTAGCTGTACGGTGATGGAGCAGCCATACACACCCCGTCTGGCAGCCATCCCTGTCAGTCAGCTCTTCACCCTTCACTCAGGAGTGGTCAGCCGGGATGCGGGAGGGCTGTTCGATGAGATGAATATAGATTGAACACCTGCTATGTACTAAATCACGCACCTACTCTTTCCTGCATGATTACGGGTAGCTGAATGGAAAACATTCCTGTCCGCCCCTGTTTTTCAATCACCTCCCCTCATTCAAAAACAAACACAAAGAACCAGAAGATCTCTAGCCCGGCCCCCGGCCGCTGTCTGAGTCCTGAGGGCCTGCCAGGAAGGGCCTCCCAGTCTGCCCTCTGTGCCCATCCGCCAGGGACATTCATCATGCCGACAGGCTGCCTGTCCTTCAGAGCATCCCTGCAGGAGGCTGTCAGCCTTAAAAAATGGTGCCCTCCACGGAGGGGGACGAAGTTAATGTGCTTGTTTCCGGGGGACTGAAGTTCAAGGAGAAGCTCTGGACGCTTCCCCCAACACCACTGGCCACGGGGGTGACGTCATCGCGCTGGCTCCTTCCATGGCCAGGAGCGGTCCCCCTCCTCAGACAGCGCGTGAGTGAACGTGCTCTCAGTGTTGATTAACTCCTCTTTCTCCTGGCAATTGTTTTGGCATCGGTGCAATTCAATGAGATGACATACGTTAAGTGTCTATATCCGTGCTTCTTGTATAGTAGACGTTCAGTTGACAAGAGCGAACAGTTGAGCTTGTGTCATCAGTACCACTTGTTTGGACACGTCTTCGAGCTCCTTGCGCTCTAAGATGTGTCAAGTGTTGGAGATTTGTCATCTCAGACGATGCTGAGTCTGTGGATGTTAATCAACATCCTTTCTCCCCAGCCTTTCCTGAAACAGTGCATGATGGGAACCTACATGCCTCTATTTCTCAGGCACTGATCCCTGGTGCTAGTTCAATGCCATACTGGCAATGGTGCTAAAATTATCTCTTCACCTGGAAGAAGTCAGGAAAACATAGTTATTTTTCTAAATGATTTTGTAAACAGTTATTTGTTTTATCCTTATAATAAAAATATGATTTGGGCCAAAAATACTGTTTGGTTCAGTGGATAGAGCATCAGCCTGTGGACTGAAGGGTTCAATCCCAGTCAAGGGCACACGCCAGGTTGTGGGCTCCATCCCCTGTGTGGGGCATACAGGAGGCAGCTGATCAATGATGCTCTCTCCTCATGGATGTTTCTCTGTCTCCCTCTCTCTTCCTCTCTGAAATCAATAAAAAAATATATAAAAATAATGAAGAAAAATAAATAAAAATATGGTGTGATCATAGTTTAACATAAATCTTGTCACTTCCATTGAAGGGAGCTCTTATCAATATAAAAAATAATAGAATTTTGCCATTGCAAAGGGGGAAAACCTGAAACATTAAAAGCTGGAAGGACGATTTGCATAGCATTTCTTCTCTCTGAGGCTCCAGTGCATGTCCACTCCCAGGCCCTGGCTCAGGAGCCAAGAACAGAGACCCCGGGACACTGCTTGTCCTGCCTCTCCAGCAGAGCCTGCACCAATGTTTGGTTTTGTTACGTTTGGCCTAGCAGAGTGGAAACTGCATCCAAACCCCGCAATACGGCCAACGGTAGTTAACTGGACGGAGAGAATGATTTTAATGCGTGACGCATCTTATGTATAAATATATAAATAAAGCATCCTTCTAAAAATAGTCAGGAAATAATAAATAAAATGAGATTTGTTTTAGCAAAATCCGAACATACGAAGAATGAGCAGAGTATGTGATATTCATAGCTCCAAAATAACAATTCATCGCAGATATTAAATGGTAGGTGACTTAAACATATTTTATTTTATTCTTTTCAAAGTTTCATGTTTTGTTTTGTTTTTAAATTTAAGTTTATATTTATTATTGGAAGTATTTTAAAAGAATGTTTATGCTCCATTTGCACTTATTTCTAATTAAATGCATTTCATTTATGTGAATTTCATGCATCAAGACTTGTAGCAATTCTGCGAGTTATTAACTTTTTACTTTAATAGGTGTTGCTATTTAGTGACCCGTTGGTGAATTTGTCAACCAATACACTCAGTTTCCTTCTGAGACATTTGAATTCTGCTATTTGGCTTCTTTTACGGGGACTGCAACAACATGAGCTCATGGTTCTGTTAGATCGTTGATGAGATGCCGTAGGATCTTAATTATTGCTTATATTGACTAATCTCTGATACAATTGACTTCATTAAACCTCATTTTTGCTTTATGTCTCAGAACCTCTGGATGACATTAGGGAGGACTTACTGTGTCCTCTTAGTATAGATATTCTATTATAATCCCATTTGAGATAATTGGTTTTCAAACACGTAAGTTTCCTCCTGTCTGGGACACAACTCCCTCACCACACGCTTTCTCACACTGAGTAATAAAGTGCTGTTCCTACATGAGCTGGCTTTGAAATTAGAGTTTGGGTCTAAATCCTGACTCTGCCACTTATTCTGTAGGACTTCAGACAATTTTCTAAAACTCTCTCTTAACCTTTTTTTTTTTTTACTATAAAATCTTATATAATAAAAGCCTAATATGCTAAGTGCCTGGTCATCCAGTTGGCTCTTCAACCAATGAAAGCATAGTATGCTAATGACATGCTAAGTTCACCCAACAGCTCATGATAATGTGCACTGACCACTAGGGGGCAGATGCTCCAACTGGTAGGTTAGCTTGCTGCTGGGGTCAATTGGGACTGAGCAAAACAGGCCGGACATGCTCTAGAACCTTCCCATGGTCCCTCCCCAGCTGGTCAACCTCCCGTGTCCTTCTCCAGCCCCAATCGTGCACTGGTGGGGGATCTGTCCTGTGCCCGCTCACAATCCAGGACCTCTCAGGGGGTGTCAGAGAGCTGGTTTTGGCCTGATCCTGCAGGCCAGGCCGAGGGACCTGGTGCACAAATTCGTGCACCGGGCCTCTAGTGGGATTAATAATACTCCACACCTCACAGCAATGTTGGGGAGACGAAGTGATCAAAAATCAAAGGGTTTAGAACCACTTCAATAGATATTACGCGCTCCATGATTGTCATCAGTTCAGGAATTTAGTAGTACTTCCTGAACGGATTCCTTTAGGAGACTAAAGGAATGAGTAAGAATTTTAATTACATATAACTAGAGGCCTGATGCACAAAATTCATGCAAGAGGAGGCCTTCCTTCCCCTAGTTTCTGTTCCCTCTGGCATCCGGGACCCTGGCTTCCCTCCCAGCCCCTGCTTTGTCTGGAAGGTCATCCAGAAGGACGGAAGGATGTCCAGTCTAATGAGCATATTACGCTTTTATTATTACAGATACCTAGGAAAAGATTGCTGTTACAATACTTTGGGGAGCATCTGGTCATCATTTTATGACGGTTTTTCACCACAGCTCCCTGACTTTGTTCACGCAGAGGAGGTGCCTCATCTCCCCAGGTGGCTGCTGAGGGCGGAGTTCCTGCCATATCCCCAGAAAAGGAACCTCCTGAGACTCACCCAGGAGGAGGAGGTGCAGCGGAAATCTTTATTTCCATGTAATTATACCGCTGAGTTTCCAAAGCCTCAGGCCTCCCAGTCCAGTCACAGAAGAGGTGCAGCCGGCGTCTGAGGGGGGCTAAACTCAGAGCCAGGGTCCCCGTTTCCGCTCCAGGCTGCAGCTGAGTCCAGGCCAGCATCCCTCAAGCTGCTACCCTCCGTCCATAGCACGTAGGGTCTCCCTGGCCACGGGCCACGCGACGAAAGCCAGGGAGCCACAAGAGCGCTCTGACCCACAAGAGGCCCCCAAGTCCTGAAAGCACAAGAGCTGAGCTTTTTTGTTGGGGGATCCCGTGTTCCAGATCTTTCCGTGCTTGCAGTGACCACGCCCATTCTGGCCAAACATCTCTGGCACCTGATGTGATTGACTGGCACATACCTTTTCTGTGTCACCCCAGCTGTGCTGGGCACATGTCTCTCTTTTCTCCATTGGAGCCTTCCCGCCCTGGGGGGTATGCAACGTTGCAGCTTCCTGGTGCAGCTGCCCGGGTGACCTGCCTGGACTGTCTGTTTCCCCCTTTCTTTCCTCCTCGTTACGAAAAACGACTTAATTACAACAGCACCGACTGGCCATCCCGCAGACATCTTCCTGATGACTTCCGCCTGCGGGTGTTGGAATCCTAAGATGAAAAGGGCCCCGCGGAGATCCGTCCTTTGTGTTACCAAGAAGGCATGAGCAGAAAGGAAAACGTCCCCTCGCGGGCACGCAATTAAAAACCCTTGAAGAGACGCCTGGGTCAGACGGGTCACCAGATAATTTCAGTGTCAGTTTCCAAGCTCAGATTCAACCCCTTCATTTTACAAATGAGGCAACAGAATCAGGAAGATGAAGCAGCTCACCCCGAGTCACTCCGCTGGTGGCGGAGGGAAGTGGGTCATCGCTGATGAAGAACGTTTTATCGCCAACAGGGTGACCTCGAGCAGATTATTCAGCCTCCCGAGCCCCTTGATCCTCCCCGGCATAATGAGTGAGACCTACCACTCTGGCCGGGGGAGGTTAGAATAATATACAGTGGTTCCTTGAGATACGAGTGCCCTAACATAGGAGATTTTTGAGATACGAGCCGTCGAGCGAGCGATTTTTGCTTTGAAATACGAGCAACAGTTGAGATAGGAGTCATCGCGTGGATCGGCCGGCTGCACACGACCCATCCGTTTACCGCAACTCGAGTGTCTCATAGTTTCCCACGCCTCAAGGTGACGGGATGAATTAAACTCGTATCTCAAGGCACCACTGTACCGCCTGGTAAGGGACAGGCAAAGCTTCCTATGGCCTTGTGCCCTCCCGACACCCGGAGAGAAGTGTAGCGCCCCTTGGCGAAGAGAAAAAACGAGTGTCGATGGTCATCATCGTGGAAAAGAAGTGCTGCGAGCCGTCAGCAGAAGAGGGGGTGGCGGGATACACCCCCACGTTTGCACCCACAGGAAACTAGGCTGTCACGTTTTCCAACAGACGCTCATTGAGCGCTGGCTACCACTGATGCTGGGGCTGTTCGAGGTGCTGACAATACAGCAGAGAGCGAGACAAAAATTCTCCCGTGTGGAGCTTGAGTTCTGGAGAGCGGGAGATGGACCATCAGCAAATGGAGGAGGAAATCAGATCTGGGTTAAACTCAGTGTTCTGGGGAGCCCAGCGATGTGGCTCAGTGGTTGAGCATCGAACTATGAATCGGGAAGTCAGGGTTCGCTTCCCAGTCAGGGCACATGCCCGGGTGGTGGGCTCTATCCTCAGTGTGGAGCATGCAGGAGGCAGCTGATCAATCATTCTCTCTCACCATTCATGTTTATATATCTCTCTCTTCCTTTGTGAAATAGATAGATAGATAGATAGATAGATAGATAGATAGATAGATAGATGATAGATAATAGATAGATAGATAGATAGATAGATAGATAGATAGATGATACAGAGAGAGAGATAGAAAGAGATAGAGATAGAAAGATAGAGATAGATAGATGATAGATGATAGATAGATAGATAGATAGATAGATAGATAGATAGAAGATGATAGATGATAAATACATAGATAGGTAGATAGATGATAAATAGATGATAGATAGGTAGATAGATAGATAAATAGATAGATAGATAGATAGATAGATAGATAGATAGATAGATAGATAGTAGATGATAGATGATAAATACATAGATAGGTAGGTAGATGATAGATAAATAGATGACAGATAGATGATAGATGATAGAGATAGATAGAGAGATGATAGATGGATAGATAGATAGATAGATAGATGATAGAGGGATAGGTGATAGATAGATGGATAGGTAGATATAGATATAGATATAGATATAGATATAGATATAGATATAGAT
>JAAGEH010000480.1:63566050-63592374 GCA_011751065.1 Lasiurus cinereus
TAGATATAGATATAGATATAGATATAGATATAGATATAGATATAGATATAGATATAGATATAGATAATGATGAGAGATAGAGATAGAGATAGAGATAGAGATGGAGATGGAGATGGAGATAGAGATAGAGGATAGATTTTTAAAGTGTTCTGGGAAAAACCAGGCACAGAAAGGTAGCCGGGGGTCACTGTGTCTGGGAAGGAGGTGAGACGGATTTTAAACCAGATGCCAAGGAAGACAGGGTTCCTTGAGCAAAGCCCTTCAGAAGCCATTGTTTGACTCGGAGGGAAATCTCTCTTTCGGAAAGGTGTATGGCTTCCCATGTATTTAGAGTTTTATCTACAGGATGTTTATCACAGTTTTATGTGATGGCAGCGAGAAAACAGAAATAACATGAATTCCCAGCTGAAGAGTTTGTGCATTAAAATATGGATTGAGGAAAGTTACCAAACATTTTTAGACTGTGTGCTGCAGGAGAAAATTTAAAAAAATGAATATGTGCTGCCTAGTTTTAAAATCATATATGCCATATGTTCCTGATTTCTTCAGTATATTTTCCTCAAATGAGAAAAACAATGCAATGGCAGTCCATAGTTGGTAGTATTACTATCAGAGAGATGTGGTTTATTTTTTGATCTTTTTTTTTTTAATATATTTTATTGATTTTTTACAGAGAGGGAGGGAGAGGGATAGAGAGTTAGAAACATCGATGAGAGACATCGATCAGCTGCCTCCTGCACACCTCCTACTGGGGACGTGCCCGCAGCCGAGATACATGCCCCCAACGGGAATGGAACCTGGGACCTTTCCGTCCACGGGCAGGCCGTAGTTGATTGTGTCTGTGGAGGAGTGAATGGCCATGAGATCTTCAAACATGCCTGTTATCAAACGGTCAGGATAGTGTTGACAGGACATGTCTCTGATTCATGGTCTTCAGTGCGCTAGAGTGCCCTAACTCGCTCTCCTGCCGCAAATTGGAATGAGCATGGAAATCTGACCTTTCCTCCTGAAAAACAAACCTGAATGTAATCAATGTGCACTTCTGTGTGAAGATGTCTTACTCCTTTAGTCAAGAGTGAATTGACTAAGGATTAGCCCTGATCCCTATGATTAGGTGGAATATATGCAGGCTCTTCAACAACTGAACTGTTCACCTGATAGAATGAGAAAATTTTCAGTGATTGCACTTTCACCGCGGAGAATGTTATTTTTCTAATTTTTTAAATCGCCTTATTCCTGACAGCAGAATTCCTTTAAAGACATTGGGTTTGGTTGTCGAGCCAAGCAAATGTTATCAGATCCCTGGGAACTAGTGAATCATGGATTAGTTGGTTAATAATACGGATTAATTCTTTCTGGACGCTTTTAAATAAATTGAACTTCGTAAAATACGTTTTATACCCATTGTCTCCTCCGAACATATCCCCAATTCTAGATAGAAATGAAGGAAACCTGGTAGACCTTGAATACAGTGGTACCTCGAGATACGAGCTTAATTCATTCCGTAACCTTGAGGCGTGGGAAACGATGAGATGCTCGAGTCGAGGTAAACTGGTGGGTCGAGTGCAGCCGGCCGATCTGCACGATGACTCCTATCTCAAGTGTTGCTCGTATTTCAAAGCAAAAATCGCTCGCTCGACGGCTCGTATCTCAAAAATCTCGTATGTTAGGGCACTCGTATCTCGAGGTACCACTGTAATACTGTCCTGTTTTCACCTAGTTGAGGTGGTATTGTCACACGAGACATTTCATTCTCTGGCGTCGGAAGCTTACTGTCTAGAGTTATAGCCTACCCCTCCCTTCTTCTCCACGTCACCAACACAAGCATTTCCATGAGGGAGCCTGTACTAACTGCATGGGAAAAGCTTGTCCAATTACGTTTTTTCTTTAAACGTACAATTGGGAATCGTCTTAACCGTTGAGGTACTGACTAGACTCCAGGAACCCTTTAGACTCATTTCTAATTACTTACACAGATCATATGGCTGCCTCAATAACCAAGCGATTTTTCACTAGACAATGCGCAAATACCCAGCACACACATTATTTTTTGACATTCTATTTACATCACTTTGAAGTTTAATACCCAAAGCATTTTCCAGGGGAAAAAAATATGTGAGTTCTCAGTAATATTTTTGACGTTACTCTATAACTCCCATCAGCCTGAGAAATAGGTATTTACGCTTTTTTTTTTTAGTAGAAATCAATAATTCCGTTATCAGCGGGGATAAAATAATGGATACCTGCTACATGTGTCGCTATTAGCAACGTTCTGAAAAAGAAGTGCATAGACTCACAGCTCCTTCCAAGAGAGTCCATTATTAGTTCTTAAACCCTAACTTGGTTTGCTCACCAGAATTGATGTGTGGTCGCTGTGGTTATGACTGCTTCCAGGTGGCTGTCTGCCTTAAAGAGGCGTGCAATTAAATTAGCTCGGAGATGCTCGCTCCTGTTCTGTTTTGATTCTGCAGTGCCCTGGGGACGTGGTTTCATGTGGCCGCTGAGACAATAGACGGCTTCTCCCGCCCGGGCCTCACTCTCAGACTTCCAGCTGCAGGGAAGGCTGCACGACCGGACGACCGCAGGACTGACCTTTCCAGTGGAGGCATCTCCCCCAGATGTTCTCCACACCCATGACCACACCGAAGCCTGACTGTGTTTTCTTTTTTTCTTTTCTTTTCCTTCCCACTTTGGCCGTGTTTTTATTAAAACAAAGCATTGCTTGCCCTCCATAGCCAGTCCTCTCAGGTCTAGTACTGAGAATCTTTCTTTCGACCAGAAATATTGCCCTCTTAAGCAGAAGGGGCAGGTTTTATCGTTGGAATAATTGAACCTTATGCACCAGGCCAGCAGTTGAGCATGGACCGATGAACCAGGAGGTCAGGGTTCAATTCCCGGTCAGGGCACAGGCCCGGTTGCAGGCTCCATCCCCAGGGTGGGGCATGCAGAAGGCAGCCAATGATTGTCTCTATCATGGATGTTTCTCTTTCTTTCTCTTTCTCTCTCTCCCTCTCTGAAATCAATAAAAATATTTGTAATAAAAAAATATATTTCGTATTAGGCTTTCTACACTGATTTTTGACAGATGTTCGTTTAGATTTAAGGTGAATTGTCCAAAACTCAGTACTTCCTCAAACATTTCACCTGTCTGGGGACTATTCTAGAATCGTTTGCACTGGATTCTTTCAAGCCCCAAAGCTCTAAAAGGGGCTCACGTTCCGTAGCGCTCTGCGCCTGGAACTGCTCTCAGCCCCTGTGGGCCAGGCCGCTGTCCTTTGTGACAGAGATTCCCGCGTGTCCCTGTGCCCGCTGCTGAGCCTCCAGAAGACACACAGGAGCAAGGGGACATCACAGCGATGGGACCGAGTGACTGCTGTGTCCTAAAGTCTGCGCTGCGGCTGGTTTCCCGAACTTTGTCCAAAGGAGACTATGGTATGATCTCAGGGTAAGAAAGAGTTTCTTGAGTAATTAGACAAAAATCACAACCTAAGAAACAAAGATTGACTAAATTAGAGGCGGGGAGAGACTGTTCAAAAAGTCATCATAAGTGAAGTGAAAACAAAACAAAATCAAACAAGCAAGCCACGGGTCTGAAAAGCGTACAGTGGTACCTCAAGATATGAGTTTAATTCATTCCGTCACCTTGAGGCGTGGGAAACTAGGAGACGCTCCAGTGGAGGTAAACTGGTGGGTCGTGTGCAGCCGGCCGATCCACGTGATGACTCCTATCTCAACTGTTGCTCATATTTCAAAGCAAAAATCGCTCGCTCGAAGGCTCGTATCTCAAAAATCTCGTATGTTAGGGCACTCGTATCTCGAGGTACCACTGCATTTGTAAGACCCATAGCAACAAACAATTGCCTCCAAAATATATTTATAAAACCGAACGAAACTTTTGCACACCAACCATCTAATAAAAACGTCAACATAGAATATGAATAGAAAAGCCTCAGAAATGGAAATGTAAGGAAACTTAGAGAAAGAGCTTTCATCTGATTAGAAACTAGAAAGAGGTGAATTAAAACAAGGGGTTTATCATACCAGCCAAACTGGGAAAGACTTTAAGGTCTGATAAGACCAGTGTTGGTGAGGGTGAACGCCATGAAAATCCTTACCCACGGGGCTAGTAGGGTCACAAGCAGGGACAGGCACTTTGGAGAGCAACTTGGCAATGTCCCACCAACTGCTAAACACATAAGCCGGAAAACTGGGGTCCAAGTAAACAAGATGGGAAATGGCGGCGCAGGAAGTGGGTGCTGCCAGACAGGCTCCCAGAAACCCCCTGAGCCTCCGGTGGAAGTCCCGCCCAGAGGCCCTGACCCCGGGCAGGAAGTGGAGGCAGAGCGGTAGAAACATCAGTGATGAGAGAGAACCACTGACTGGCTGCCTGGGAGGTAGGAGGGCCTGGAGGGAGAAGGTCTGGCTGGGTGACCACAGACACACTGAGGTCCAGGGAGCCGGCTCACCCGGGGTGCCAGTGGGGATTGAAAAGCAAAAGGCAGCCAGCGTAGGTCAGTCTTCAGATGAGTTTCACCTGATTCACCTCCGGCCCATTCACCTCACATCCCCGCAGGCTCCCCTGCCCAGCCCCTGGGGGTGACCTCCCTCCTGCAGAGAAAGCCTAGAGCCGGGGTTCTGAGGCCCTGGGCTGGGGCGGCCTGTGGCCTGGGCTGGGCTGGGGTCTAGGCTGGGGGGCAGGCCTGGGGCCTGGGCTGGGGACTGGGCTGGGGTGTCCTAGGGCCTGGGGTGGGCTGGGGTCTGGGCTGGGGTGTCCTGGACTCTGGGCTGGGGTGTCCTGGAGCCTGGGCTGGGGTGTCCTGGGGTCTGGGCTGCGGTGTCCTGGGCCTCTGGGCTGGGAGAGCGATGCTGTCCTTGGAACACCCTGACTGGCCTTGTCCCCATCCCCTCAGACCCCTCCCTCCCCTCAGTCCCACCTTGCTATGTGAATCGCTTGCCCTGCAGGAAGTCGCCCCACAAGTGACCCCTTTTGGGTGAAGAGGTGGAAACGGCGTTCTTCATGCCAAGCCAGGTGAGAGAGAAACCAGCATGAGAGTGGAGGATGATGGGTAAGTCAGTGCTCCAGAAGATAAATGGCTAGGATTGGGATCTCATTAAGGAATATGCTTTTCACTCGGCAGGCGTGGCTCAGCGGTTGAGCGTGGACCTAGGAACCAGGGGGTCAGGATTCAATTCCCGGTCAGGGCACAGCCCGGGTTGTGGGCTCGATCCCCAGTGGGGGGCGTACAGGAGGCAGCCGATCCATGGTTCTCCCTCATCATTCCTATTCCTCTCTGCCTCTCCCTTCCTCTCTGAACCCATGAAATACATTTTTTCAAAACAATGTGCTTTTCTTGTCTCCAGGACTGACTGACGGCATGGAGTCTGGCGATCGATCTGCAGGAGCTGGAAAGGGTGCTGCCGGGGACGGGCGCACGGGTGCCGAGCGCTCACCGTTACCCGCAGGACGCGCCGTCGTTGATCCTCAGACGCCACTCCTGCTCTGTAGTGCAGGCGGCTGTACACGGTGGCGGTGAGGTGAGGGCAGGCTGGATGGCCATGAGGTGCTGCTGAAGGAAAACTGAATGCATTTAAGGGAGAAGGGCTGCCTGGCACCGCCCAGGGGACACGGGTGGAGGCGGGCAGCCCGGAGCTGGAGGGTCAGGCTGCCTGCGGTCACTGCGGGGAAGGCGTCCCCGTCCTCCATGGCCGGGGCTGTGCTGGGCTTGGAGGCCGATGGAGCGGTGTGCGCTCGGTGTCTCAGGACAGCTCGGTCCCCTGCGGCCTGCCTCCTGGGTTCAGCTCATCCCGGGCCTTGTCCCCCTGTGGCCGGAAGCTCGCCCTGCTTTGCCCTACAGACCTGGCAGTTTTTTTTATTTATTTTTTAATATATTTTATTGATTTTCTACAGAGAGGAAGGGAGAGGAATAGAAAGTCAGAAACATCGATGAGAGAGATATACATCCACCAGCCGCCTCCTGCACGCCCCACAGTGGGGATGTGCCCGCAAGAATACACATGCCCCTGACTGGAATCAAACCTGGGACCTTTCAGTCCGCAGGCCGACGCTCTATCCACTGAGCCACACTGGTCCCGGCAGACCTGGCAGTTGTGAAGAGCAGAAGAGGGCATGCCCACGCAGAGCGGGGCGAGCGCTCTGGCATACCAGCCCGTGCTAAGGACTCGCTGTGTGCTCGGCACTGAGCGACCGGCTTTGCAAACAACAAGCCTTGAAAACGGCAGGTCCGAAAGGCTGATAACATGCAAAGTGTCCGCTCTGGCGTCCCCCTGGGAGAGCCCCAGTCTGATCGCTTGCTATGAGGTGTGCTGGCCACCAGGGGGCAGCACGGAGCATGGGGGCAACAAGTGGCAGCAGGGGAGGGTGCTGAGGGATCCAGGGGGGGAGGAGGCAGGGGGGGAGGGGGGAGGGGGGAGGGATGGGGGAGCAATGAGCTGTGGTGGTGGGCAGGCAGGTGGTGAGGCAGCCAGGGAAGGAGGAGGGGGGGGGGAAGGCAGGGAATCTGTTGGCCCGGTAGCTGGCCAGGCCTAGGGACCTACTGGGCACGGGCCTCGGGTCCATTAGAATGGACCCTCCACCGGGAGCTGAAAACGCTCCACTTCGCTCCCCACATGTTCATGGAGTAAGCGGTCAGGTTCACACCCAGCCTCTCCCTCCGAAAAGCTGCCTCGTTCCCTGCCATAGGTTTCCCTGTGGACGCGGATCCTGGCAGAAGGCGCTAGAATAAATCAGGCCGCCCTGAGGAAAGTGGGGTGAGTCTGAGATACAGTCAGTGAGCCCCGTGTCCTGACTCTGAGGATGGGCGCCCACGGGGAAACGGGGTGCAGGCTGGCTGCAGACCAAGGCCCTGCTGCCCCAGCTCAGCACACAGAGGGGACAGGCAGGTCGTTCAGAGGAGAAGGAAGGACACTGACAAAGGGACAAGAATCCAGTCACTGCCCCCTGCTTCCGTTTGGCCCCGCCCCCAGGAGCAAGGCCAGGCTGGTGGGCCCAGGGTGACAGTTTATCTGGGAGGTGACCCGGGACACTCTGGACGGGAGGGGCAGGGGCAGAGGGAAGGGAGGAGGCAGGAGCAGAGGGAGGGGAGGAGGCAGGTGTAGAGGGAGGGGTGGTGGCAGGGGCAGAGGGAGGGGAGGGAGCAGGTGCAGGAGAAGGGGAGAAGCAGGGGCAGAGAGAGGGGAGGAGGCAGGTGTAGAAGGAGGGGAGGAGCAGGGGCAGAGGGAGGGGAGGAGGCAGGTGTAGAAGGAGGGGAGGAGCAGGGGCAGAAGGAGGGGAGGGGGCAGGGGCAGAGGCAGGGCAGGTAGCATGGGCTTCTGCACGGCTCCCTCTTCTGACAGCTCCCCCTCACAGCAGAGAATGAGCACCAGGGCCCTCCAGCCAGGGAGGCACTAACCCCAATGACACCCGCAGGGCCGGGCCGGGGCAGAGCCAAGCAGGCTGTGCCCACTCCAGCCCCCCCGGGGCAGGCTGGGGCCAGGAATGCGCATGTCAGCTCACTCTGTCCTCCTCTTCTCTCATCCACTGCTGGCTCCTCCTCAGCCGCAGCGGGTGCCAGGGGTACCCCTTGTGCTGGGAGCCCAGACAATGGGCTCTAAAAGCTTCCCTCTCCTCCTGGGTCTAATCTCTGGGAGGCTTACCTCCCCCCTCCACTCCCACCTCGTTCCCCCGGTTTGAACGCCCCCATATCAGCTGCAGAGTAGTACAACCTAGAGTTGGAACATAATACATCCCAGGAGTTTACTGAACATGAGCGTTTGGATGCTTTCCTATGGTTTGCCACAAGAAAGATTCTTCTGTGATAACTTTAAAGACAGTCCTTCCCCACGTGTGAGAGTATGTCTTCATGGGTAAGCATATATATATATATATATATATATATATACACACAAAAGAAGTTTCTAGCAGCAGAATCGGTGTGTCCAAGGCAATGCATTTGTTCGCTTTGATGGCTGTTGCCAAATCGTGCTTCTCAGAGTGGGAATGAACAGCGGCATCTGAGAAGTCACCCCTCGTTCCCACAGGGACACGGTGAGACAGGTGCGTGAACACTTCCAGAGCACAGCCTCCATCTGCGAAGCAGCCAGGGACATCCGGAAATTGTCGGTGGCACTTTGATGCTAAAGAAACGTCCACAGAAAAGATTAAACTAATGTAGTTGTTACTGTACATAAATATTTGGTAAGATCCTCGGAGGGGGGAAAAAGTCCATTTTTAGAGGATAAAGGTAGAAATATTTGACAGCTTTTTCTTAGAAACAAAGCAAGCCCATTTGAGGCAGGTCTGCTCTGACAGATCCTGTAACAGTTTTGTGGTAAATCCCCTAGGCCGGCGGTCGGCAGACTCATCCGTCCACAGAGCCAAACATCAACAGCACAATGATGGAAATTTCTTCTGAGAGCCGCATTTTTTAAACTTAGACTTCTTCTCACGCCACTTCTTCAACATAGACTCGCCCAGGCCACGGTGTTTTGTGGAAGAGCCACACTCCAGGGGCCAAAGAGCCGCAGGTGGCTCACGAGCCGCAGTTTGCCGACCAGGGACCTATGAGAATCCTTGCATTTCTAGCACCACCAGTAAAAGATACTTCAGTTAGTAACAATGAGCAATAATCGATAATAATAAAGAAGTGTAATATGCTAATTAGACCGGCAGCCAAACAACCCTTGGGACATCCTTCTGAACGTCCTTCCGGATAAAGCCAGAGCTCCGAGTGTGAAATAACTGTATCGAGTCAAATGGCCAGATCATTGGGGTGATCCCTGCACAAGTTATGTAAATGTCAATCATTATGCTATCCACCTGGAACTCAGGTAATCCTGTATGTCAGCTGTCACTGAACATTTTTAAGAATATTTCTTAAAAACCTACTTCTTAATCAGTATTGGATTTTGAGTTGAACAATAACGAACTATCAGTTGCTATTCTGTTATTGCCAAATAATTATTTGTCATAAACTTTTCCATTCCAGAGGATTTTCCTTTATGACACTGTTGACACCATTGTCAAAATCTATCAAAAATCATGTGGCAAGCCGAAACCGGTGTGGCTCAGTGGATAGAGCGTCAGCCTGCGGGACTGAAGGGTCCCAGGTTCGATTCCGGTCAAGGGCATGTACCTGGGTTGCGGGCACATCCCCAGGAGGAGGTGTGCAGAAGGCAGCTGATCGTTGTTTCTCTCTCTTAGATGTTTCTAAACTCTCTATCCCTCCCTCTTCCTCTCTGTAAAAAGTCAAAATATATTCTTTTAAAAATCATGTGGCAAATGGAATCATCACTGCATTTGCCTTGTTGTAGACAAGTCACCATCACCACCCACTTCTGTTGGGAAAGGAAATTAATTTCTTATACTCTCCTCGGGCTAAAATGCTTGTCTGTAGCACGCACATCCAAACCTTTCTTTCTCCACCTGCAAGATTGATTAATCTCTGGGATAAAAAAATGTAAATCTGGGGGAATCTTGTCATGTTTATGTTCTGGAGAAGATGAATTCGAGCAGAATTTCAATATCGCTCGGGTCTCTGGCCCCAGAACAATCTAACCATGTCGCCTGGGGAAAGCTGGTGGGAGCACGCTGTGGGGAGCCGTTTACAGATTCATAAAAAGTATCGATCAAGTTTTGCCTCCACCGGTTCTACATAGAGTATTAACGGATCATATTTTCTAGACCCTTGCGCCCAATCATGCTAAGCATGGCCAGGAACACACGCACGAAAATCAAATACAAACAGGAAACATGGAAGCATCTGGCTTTGCCTTGAACCCAGCCATCCTCAAGTTCACGGTGCAGTCCTGTGTAGCTGCTCCTTTTAATCAAATCATTGGCCCCTTTCTGATGGACAGCTTTAGGCCTGGCCACGCTGGCTCTGGGGAGAAGCCGAGCTGGTAAGCAAGCCACCGGGAAATCATTTATCCGGCTTCAACCAGAATCCAAAAAAAAACACCCACCCGCTTCCTGTCTGGCTATATAATCTGTCCATTTCCCTAACACTTGGTGGTGCACCGGGTATTAAAATATCAACAGTGGCCGAAACTGGTGTGGTTCAGTGGATAGAGCGTCAGCCTGCAGACTGAAAGGTCCCAGGTTGGATTCCGGTCAAGGGCATGGACCTTGGTGGCAGACACATCCCCAGTGGGGGGCGTGCAGGAGGCGGCTGATGGATGTCTCTTTCTCATCCATGTCTCTGACTCTCTATCCCTCTCTCTTCCTCTCTGTAAAATATCAATAACATATATTTAAAAATATATATATTAACAGTGTCAGCATCAACCTGACAGGGATAACCCGGACCATGTTTCCTTTCCTGTAACATGTGAAAGGCGAGCTAGAGCTTTGTCAAGATGTTTCCAATCGGCAGTCCCACCGTCCGAACATTCGCCCGTGTTCTGACGTTGCAGACACCTGGCATTTAAACATCGCTCGGATGGGCGTAGAGTTGTACTTCCACTTCCCTTTCTGCCTCCTTAGGTAAACTGAGGCAGGCGTGGGTCAGACTGCCGGGTTACTCCCAGAGCGCTGTGGCTGTGCCTGGCTTCCTTTAAAACGTGATCAGGCCGAAACCGGTGTTGCTCAGTGGACAGAGTGTCGGCCTGCAGACGGAAAGGTCCCAGGTTTGATTCCGGTCAAGGGCATGAACCTTGGTGGTGGGCACATCCCCAGTGGGAGGCGTGCAGAAGGCAGCTGATCGATGTCTCTCTCTCATCGATGTTTCTAAGGCTCTATCCCTCTCTCTTCCTCTCTGTAAAAAATCAATAAAAATATATTTAAAATGTGGTCGCCAGCAGTGGACACACACACACACACACACACGTTCCCATCGGCGGGTTCCAGTACTCCTAGGACATGTGGTCCTTGGACATGTACTCCTAGGACATGTGCACCATGAAAGGACATGCCATCTCCTGTCACCAGGAAGGTCTCTGAAGTGACAGCAGGAACAGGGCTGAAGGGTTCATGGGTCCAACAGCGTCCTTCAGTCTGCTGATCCCTTTGACGCTTTGGCTTATTCCACCGGCTGTTTTAATGTCTCTGGTTTGACAGCTTGGAGCGTTGAATTGTCGTTAGTCATTAATGTGATTCGTCAAGTTTCTGAGAAGTACAGACTCCTGAGTTGTATAGAAGCCGCAGGCTTTTCCACAGATCCGGGTTTCGCTGGGACTGACTCATGGATGGACAGGGACTTTTGTTTCACCCGTCATACAACTTCATGACTAGCTCACGCTAAGCCACTGCTGGGGAAGGCACCCCCCCCTCTGGGGTGGTTGCCCCTATTAGCTAAAGGGCAGGTGAAAAGGGGCACCTTTAGTTACGGAATTCGGGTGTCTTTGGTGGATTACAGTGGTCTAACAGTAATTTGAATGCCAAGATTGACTTACATGTTTTTCTGGTATGTTTTCTTTTTGTAATTGAGTAACTCCATGCTGCTACAGATAATCTCTACCTGACCAGTAGCTCCTCCTTTTACATATCCAAATAAATCACTATCTTATTGCTAAAACTGGAACATAGAGAACATTGGTATTTGGTAGATACAGCAAATAAAAAAATAAATTAATACATATGTATAAAAATGGAACCTTACATATACAGTGCTACCTCGAGATACGAGTTTAATTTGTTCCGTAACCTTGAGGCGTGGGAAACTATGAGACACTCGAGTCGAGGTAAACTGGTGGGTCGTATGCAGCCGGCCGATTCACGCAATGACTCCTATCTCAAGTGTTGCTCGTATTTCAAAGCAAAAATCACTCGCTCGACGGCTCGTATCTCAAAAAAATCTCCTATGTTAGAGCACTCGTATCTCGAGGTACCACTGTATAAATAAAATAATGAAAATTAGAATATGAAACCAAAATATTCAATTTAAACAGGATTTTGCAATTGACTATTCTACTTAATAATCACACAAGTAATGATGTAAGCTATATCAATGCCTTTAAAATGTTGGCTATCCACACTGAGAATAGTCTTTATTCCACCATATAAAGATATCCTATTCAATCCCGGAAGCGGGAGAGAATTCTAAGTTAAAACAGCTGCACTGGGTGAATTGGAAGGCAAACAGTTAAAAATATTTCGGCTGTGTCTTCAGAGGAGCAAGCTCTGTGGACGCTGAGGAGTGGTCAATACCAGCCAATGGATCTCAGGATCCCGGGGCATTTGGCCTGATGCTTTGTGGACCTGCCAGCTTTTGTCTGTCAGCGAACTTCTGTCAATAAATGTGATGAAAAGCGGAGGCAGAGCGAGCGAGAGCCCGAGGGGTCACTGTCTTTGTTCCATCTCCGGCTTCGCTGGGGTTTCCCTTCCACTGTCCCAAGGGCATGTCCTCCTGTCCTGCACTGGCTCTGCTGTTTGTTCCTGTATGGCACATGGCACTGTGACTGGTCTTACAATTAGAGAGAGAGAGAGAGAGAGAGAGAGAGAGAGAGAGAGAGAGAGAGAGAGAGAGATTTCCCAAGACACTAATGGGGATTCTATAAACTAGTTCTATTTATTTGGTATAGGGATAAATCTTTGGAAGCAACCCGTAAAATATTGAGTTAGGTATTTGGTGTTTTATTTTGATTTCAATATCTTTTTACCTCTATGTTTCTTTTTTCCCCCTTTCTCTCTCTAAAACAGAAAGTTTCACTGAGTTGAGAAAGCCTAGAAGAGAAATTGGAGAAATAGGGTTTTCCTTGGGAACAGCCTCGTGTCTCCTACCTAATGTTCACGGCAGAAAAGAACTTCGCTTCTTCGGGAAACACACCATGCGCTCCTCCGCCCAGAGGGTCGGTGTGAGACTTCCTACTCACCGTGTGGAGGGACACCTGCCATTTTCAGAGGCGAAGGGGTTTTCTGGGGTTTTCCCCGGGCGCTCAGGACGCCTGGAGAATTTGGTAGAAATCAAGACACAGGGTAACGGATGAACTGGTCTGGATATTTCCTGAGCGCTCACCTGCCCCGTGTCCATGTCTCCGACAGCTCTCTCTGAGATAGCCAGCCGAGTTCTGCTTTTCAGATACAAAGCTAACGCCTTATCGAATCGCACTCTTGCTGTGAAACCATCCTACCTTCCTAAAGGAGAACCTCAGCATCTGCAAGGGGTGGGCAAACTACAGCAGACCCAGCCAGGACAGCACCGCCTCCAGGTGCCATTCCACCAAGAGGGCACCGGATCCTGTCCTCTCTGGCACCTCTGTCCACCCTGCAAACAGCTCCGCCTTACAAGCGACACTTGCTGGAAACGCTACAAACACACGGGAAGGAACTGCTGGTGGAAACCCAGGCCACACTAAGGACGTTTAACTCGCCCTCCACTAAGCCAGCAGCAGCAGAGCCAGGGTTTGGAAGGAGGCCGCGAGATGCCTCCGGAATGGGGGTGCGGGTTCTCCATGGAGGGGGAGGCCTGTGGGAACCAGTTCATCTCGCACCATGGGGAACCTTCCTTCAGGAGGAGGGTGAATGGATGGCGTACTCGGCGGTGTTCATCTGGCCAAAGGAAGAGTCGGTCAAAGGAAGCGGTGTGCCTAGAATTCCGGGGGAAATCATGGTGGTGGTGGGTGCAGAGAGAGGCATCTAAAACTGTGCATCCAGCTCTGTCACAGGGGACCAGGGAAAGGGGCGTCCTGCTAGCCCAGGCGCAGGACTCCGGGATTTGGTGGGGAGGTGGGAGTTGAGGGATTGGGGGGGTTGTTACAGAGGGAGACATCGATTCTCCCAGCCACGGGCAGTTAGGATGCAAAGCAATTGCTTTGCTTCTCCCCGTAGTTACTGTCAACCCGCTGCAGACAGTGCGCATCACCTTGTGTGCCTCCTAGCTGTCTTCCTCTCAGCAGCTGTATTTCTTATTGAAAATAAACACCACCGAAACCGGTGTGGCTCAGTGGATAGAGCGTCGGCCTGCAGACTGAAGGGTCCCAGATTCGATTCCGGTCAAGGGAATGTACTTTGGTTGCAAGCACATCCCCAGTAGGGGACGTGCAGGAGGCAGCTGATCGATGTCTCTCTCTCATCGATGTTTCTAACTCTCTATCCCTCTCTCTTCCTCTCTGTAAAATCATAAAAATATATTTTTAAAAAAAAGAAAATAAATACCGTTGCATTTGAGTTTTCACAAGTGTACCGTCTTATCCTTTCAGATGGACTGAGGAAAATAGAAGTTCAGTGTGCAAACTCAAGATTAGGACAGCTCTGATGGCCATTGCAAATGACGCCATTCTGATAGCTGCAGTGTGGTTTTATATAGTGAGTTTATGCATGGTGTGTGTAAATGTATATACATATATCACATATATTATGTATATTAAATTACAGTGTTAAAATATAATCAGAGGCCTGATGCATGAAATCCATGCAAGGACCTCGGCCCTCGCAGCCACTGCGGCTTGCCTCATCCCTTGCAGCCCTGGCTTTGTCTGGAAGGTCGTCTGGAAGGACGTCCAGAAGGTCACTCGGCTGTCCATCTAATCAGCCTCTGGTGCTCTTATTATTGTAGATGCATATTGTGTTATCATAAGGGGAGAGAGAGGGCGAGAGACACCCTGATATCTCCCTTTCTCTGAGGTGCTGAGCCAGCAGTCTATACCCCACTCTATGCCATCATCACCGCCGCCTCCTGATCTGCAGACGCTTGGGGTTTGCACAAAGCCTTCCTTCCAACCACCCCTTCCGCCCCAGCCTGCCGGGGTTCACTTCAGGTAGAAAGGAAGCAAAACTGGTCATTCCGGCTCAGGTTACGGTTCAGAGGAATGTGCCAGAAACTCAGCCAGCAGGAGGACAGCTGGAGGTCAGACACAGCTGGCGACCCAGGCCTGCGCAGAGGGCGGCCTGTGGGGAGGGGGCCACGGCCTCAGCCTTGCTGGTGGAGGCTGCAGAGCTGGGGAAGGGTGAACCCGCGCCCGCATCGCAGCAGCGAGGACGTGGGGACCCCAGGGCTCCGGCTCCCAGGATGTCCCCGGAGTGACCACAGGATGGCTCTGCCATTGCTCACAACCACAGGGCCATGGTCAACGTGCTCAGGCACCTGAGCGCTGCCCCGTGGACTGGAAGGCCCACAGCTTAGACACCTGTGTTCCCTTAGGCTCCCCTTCCCCTTAGCACCCTCTGCTGCCCAGCCTGGACTCGGGGCGCAGCTGGCGGCCGGAGCACCGTCTCCAAGGCCTGCGGCATCTCGGGACATCACCAGCCTGAGCACCCCATCCCCGCAGAGAGGACCACCGTAGATTTCCTGTTCTCTTCTCCCTTCCGCCTCCCACTCCGGCGTCTGCGTTCTGTGGTCAGTGTTTGGATCAGTTACAACGCTCAGATCCAACGCTTCACACATTAAAAATGGTTTATATTCTATAGCTGCGGACTAGACAAGGTTATGCTTCAGATAAGGCCTTTGAAAGTTATCTTTTTCATTCCTTTCCCAGTTTCCTCAGGTCATGTCCTACATCAACTGTTTTCACCAAATGTGGTTCATGGGGTCTATGTATCTGGTGTATATTTGAGAATGTTTAAGCTGTATGTTTTCTTTCCTAAAACATATCACATAACGTCTATAATCCTGTATTAAATCCTGCATATTTGAGGGTGTGATCATCAACACAGAAAGAAGTCAGAGATGTGTTAATTGGGTAATAATATTATTTATTCTTGAAACTGCTAAGTCAGTGGGGAATCTTTTAGATAATAATGGAGGCGAGGGCATGCACACCTAAGGGAACATTGATATTACGAAGAATTAATACCACAGTGAGCTTGTACTCCCAAGATAAAACTATTTAAGGCATAAATATTCATGGGTGAAAAAGGAAAAAGTAATGTCAAGGAAAATAAATTGTGTTTTTTTTCCTACAAGTGCACAAAATAACGAATGTTCTCCCCAGTGGATTGTGAGAGTAAAAAAACAGAAAGAATAATGTCATCAGGTACCCAACACGTGATCCACTGATGAAACCTCTTTGGGGACCCAAAGATGCACGCAAAGATGCCTGGGAATGAGCTCGAGAAAGAGAAAATGCGGACAAAAGGATGACACCCACCTGCAAACATTGGACATTAAACCCGAAATGAAGCTATGCGTCATTCCGTGCCCGCTACCGTGGAAGGGATGACCGGAATTTACAGAGGGCCATTATAACTTCACCTTCCAGAAAGTCCTCGGGAGGCCATCTGCTCTCTTTGGGACTTAAAGGTGATCAATCACGTAATGAGGTAGATTCCTGTAGTCAAAATAAATGTATGACCCCGGTCCAATGTAACCGGTTTTCAAAGCTCTTTACTGCTGTTCTGTCCTAAATATCTTTAAATATTTTATTCCCTTAAATACCTCTTTCTACCAGAAATATTGGTGATGATATTCTGTGTTGCTAGTAACTCTTTTTTGAATATTTTGGGAAGTAGGGCAGCTTTTTGACGGCATCTAGAGTCACACTCTCCGTGATTTAGTGAATGTCACACTAGGTCCTAAAAAGAGCACTCTTTGTGCTAAGCATAGCATGTCACTGACCAAAATAATGTGATATCTTACTCATAGTTCACTGCACACTGAGCTGCTAAAAAACATAGAAAAAGGAAACATTTAGGTGCTAAGGATCATAAAAATAGCACTTGCAAGAATTTTTAATTTGTACAAAGGAACAGTTCATGGGAACTTTTTAATTCCATTACTGGAATGCCATCCCCTGGTTGGGGTTAATGTGCATACTCTCTCCTGATTGGTTGGTGGGTGTGGCTAGTGGGCGTGGCTGGTGGTGGATTAGATGGGATTCTAGAGACCCAGTGCCTGAATTTGTGCACCAGTGGGGTCACCATTGGCCTGGCCTGCTCTCCAACATCCTCCTAAGGGTCCCAGATTGCAAGAGGGCACAGGCCAGGCTGAGGGACCCCACCGGTGCATGATGGGGATGCAGGAAGGAAGGATATGGAAGGGCTCCAGGACATGTCTGGCCTGGCTAGCTCAGTCCCGATTGGCCAGACCCTAGCAGCAAGCTAACCTACCAGTAGGATCATCTATTCCCTGATGGTCAATGCACATCGTAGTGAGCCATTGAGTGGCCTTAGCATATCATTAGAATATTACACTTTAATTGGTTGAACAGATGACCAGACACTTAGCATATTAGGCTTTTATTATATAGGATTTAATCCTCACTTGAAGATATGTTTCCATTGATTTTTAGAGAGAGTAAGAGGGGGAAGAGACAGAGAGAGAGAAACATTGGTGTGAGGGAGACACACCAATTGATTGCCTCCTGCATGCAGTCTGACCAGGGCCTGGCCTGGGAAGGAGCCTGCAACTGTACATGTGTCCTTGACCGTAATCAAACCCAGGATCTTTCGGTCACAGGCCTAGCTCTTACCCACTTAGCCCAATGGGCTCGGGCCAGGTATATTGTTTTTAAGAGGCAGCAGCTGGTTAATTCTTCCAGCAAATGTTTTATTTTAGGCAAACATTGACAGACCTAGTCCAATTCATTACCAAGACTACGGCACTGGTCTCCCATGCAATCCCTAGCAGTGACTATTTCGGCAATAATGAAAACGCCTGGCTGAAATCTTTGAAGGGTTATCACCAGCCCAAAGTTCAGCCGTGTGTTGATAAGCAGCGCTCTCTGCGTGCTGGGGTCCCGTTTGATATATAACCCCACCTGAGCTGCCACGGGCACGTTTTTCCGGAGATTGCATCTCTCTATTCCGCCCGCTCCTCGCCAGTCCTGTGCCGAGGCATTTATTCAGGCCACTCTCATCTCCTGCCTGGATTAATGCAACGGCCCTCCCTCTCTCTCTTCTCTGCCTCCAGCCCTGGAACTTTCCACGCGGCAGCCGGCGTGGACTGAATTGTTATGACTCGCTTACTCCCCCGTTCTCCTCATTGCTTTTGGAATAAAGATTAGATCCCTTAAAGCAACATGCAAACCCCTACCATCTGCAACTCCCCATTACTCACACCGCTGTGTTTTATGCTCTCGCCACATCGAGCTGCTTCCTGTTCTACAAACATGCCACGCTCTCTCCTACCCCTGGATCTCCTCATAGATGGGTTTTTGTGTTGTTGTTTTTTAATGAGAAAAACTCCCCTTTCCTCCCTTCCAGTCTTCAAGTTTGAATGTAACGGTCATTTCTAGAAGTTTGGTTTATTCTGCCCAAGCACGCTCCCAAGGTTCAGGCACTTGCCCATCTCTCTCCCTAACGTTTCTTATGGTCAGACACTGCTTTCTTTTCATTTATTTACTAGAGGCCTGGCGTATGACATTCGTGCACTGGGGAGGGGGGGTCCCTCAGCCCAGCCTACCCCCTCTCACAGTCCGGGACCCCTCAGGGGATGTCCATCTGCCAGCCTCCTAATGGAGAGCAGGCCCAAGCTGCAGTCGGACATCCTTAGGGCTGCCAATGAGGTGGCCACTGTGCTTGCCAGCTGTGAGCCCGGTTTGTGGCTGAGCGCAACAGACTACCAGGGGACAGCTCCGGCATTGAGTGTCTGCCCCCTGGTGGTCAGTGTGTGTCATAGTGACCGGCAGTTCCACCATTCTGTCGATTTGCATATTAGGGTTTTATCATATAGGATTTTTAATCCTCACCCGAGGACATGCTTAGAGAAAGGAAGGGATTGAGAGAAAAACATTGATGTGATTGATGTGAGGGTGGGGAAGGCGACATTTGGATGTGGACGGACAGACAGGAAGTGCCCACCAAGTGGTCTGATATATTGAGAGCTGGCAAACAACGGTGTTTAAACAATGCCACTAAGATATACTGTTGTGTGTGCGTGTAGGGGGGGCCAGGAGGGGTGATTGTGAGTAAATGGAGAGAAACATTTTCTAAAACTAGATGGGAACAGATCTCATCATCAGTGACTTTCAACAAAATTATAATAATTTGACCTTCAATGAAAGGTTAAAATTACTTTGCCTCGTATCCTCCTTTTTTTACCACTTTTGTAATCTGATCTAAACACCACCTGGTCATGTATGTGTTCCTCCATCACTCTTAAAGTCAGCTTCCTTGAAACGATTGCTGTGCTCTTACACTTTGGGGGAGGGGGAGGAAAGGGTCTCTAGGTATAGAAAACTTTATTTAGAATAGCATGGTAGGGGTTGGTATGTCGCTTTAAGGGATGGTGAGTAGGGTAGTTCAAAGGGAGTAGACTACGTGATGCTGAGTCTGGGCTGCAAGCACACTGTGAGACTCGGGTTCCGTGAGGCTCAGCGAGTTTCAATCTGCACAGATAAAAATTTGAACAGCTTTCTCTTAATGTCCAGGGTTTCTTTTACCTTCACCCTGTTTTGGACTGTCCAGTGTTCCCTCCCGAATTCATTTGCCGCAGCCCTAACCGTGAGGGCCTCGGAACGTGACTGCGTACGTTCTGTAAGCGTGTAATGAAGTTGAAATGAGGTCATCAGGATGAGCCCTCATCCAACGACCGGTGGTGGCCTTTAAGAAGAGAGTAGGCTGAGACCGGTTGGGCTCAGTGGAGAGAGCGTCGGCTTGCGGACTGAAAGGTCCCAGGTTCGATTCCGGTTGGGGGCATGTACCTTGCTTGAGGGCACATCTCCAGTGTGGGGTGTGCAGGAGGCGGCTGATCGATGTCTCTCTCTCATTGATGTTTCTGACTTTCTATCCCTCTCCCTTCCTCTCTGTGAAAAATCAATAAAATATATTTTAAAAAAGAAGAAGAAGAAGAAGAAGAAGAAGAAGAAGAAGAAGAAGAAGAAGAAGAAGAGAGTAGGACACAGACAGACACGCAGGGGAGCAATGTGAAGACGTAGAGAGAAGATGGCCAACCACCAGTCCAGGAGAGAGAGGCCTCCTAAGAAACCAGCCCTGCCAACACCTGGACCTTGGACTTCTGGCCTCTGGGGTTGTGGGAAAACAAGCATCTGTTGCTTCCGCCATCAGTCGGTGGGACTTGGTGGTGGCAGCTCTAACTAAATCACCCTCCACCGTCATTCTTGCAATTTTTGGCGGACACGTTTCTTGCATCCCTGTAGGATGCATTTCCTCCCATGAATGATGTCACCTCTAAGGGTTTTGGACAGCTCGCAAGTTTGTAACATGATTAACACAACAGCAAAATAGCGCAAACGGGTCTCCAAAGCCAGGAAGGCTGCCAGCATTCTTCAGGCCGTGAGCGAGGGCCTGCTGTTTCCTGTCAGCGGGGAGCCCGTGGGATCCGGCTCGTGGGTGTGCAGTGCCAGCTGGGTACATGGCTGTAAGAAACACGAACACCCAGCGCGTCTCTGAGTTGCTGTTGTTTTCGGGCGGAAAAGGCCGAAGAGATGGACGGTTTCAGTGGCAAAAATGGAAGATCTCAAGGAACCTTCTCTCTTCCCATCACTTCAGCCAAAGGAAAGGTTCCTTCCTAACCACACTCCCAGTCTCTCCAGAAATGGGGTACACGACCAACCCTAAATCTAATCAGACATCTACCGGGTGAGTTTTTATTTTCATTAAAAATGTAGTCTAGCCAAAACCGGTTTGGCTCAGTGGATAGACCGTCGGCCTGCGGACTGAAAGGTCCCAGGCTCGATTCCGGTCGGGGGCATGTACCTTGGTGGCGGGCACATCTCCAGTGGGGGACGTGCGGGAGGCAGCTGATCCATGTCTCTCTCTCATCAATGTTTCTAACTTTCTATCCCTCTCCCTTCCTCTCTGTGAAAAATCAATAAAATATATTTTTTTAAAAATGTAGTCTAGAAACAAAAATAATTGACTTTCTACATTTGTGTGTGTGTGTGTGTGTGTGTGTGTGTGAGAGAGAGAGAGAGAGACAGAGAGAGAGAGAGAGAGAAGGGGTCCTTATATTATGATTAACAAACATTTCCACACATCAGGAGCAATGCCCACATGGAGAATACTCCTAAAGGAGAAATTATTCTGTTTTAAAAGATGTCCCAAACCATGACATGATAACCTCTCTATTAACTTGTGTCTGGTTATGTATACAGCAGGAATGCCCTCCCAGGTGCCACCAGCCCCCAGCGGTTCTCAACCCTAAGACCACCGGCAAACATAGACATCGACATTACGATCCATTAACCATAGCGAAATCATGGTGATGAAGCAGCAACGAAAATAATGTTATGGTTGGGGGTCACCCCCACACGAGGAGCTGTGTTAAAGGGCCGCGGCCTGAGGAAGGTGGAGAACCACTGCTCTAAGTCCTATGAGAGAATTTTAAACTCATTTTTTTTAATGCAAGCAGGGAGAGAGACTTCAGAATAGAGCCAATCTCCAATCGGCGTCCAGAATAACTGTGTGCTGGTATAGATTCAGAAAAAGGAATTGACTGACATATATGAACCTAACGGTGGTAAGCAGAAGGGGTTTGGTTTGCGGCTCTTTTGAGGACCAACTTCAGAAAAGGACGTTGGTAATAATGGCTGCTTTGATAAATGTTGGAGGCTAACACATGTAATATTTCGTGCAGTTTTCATTCATTTGTCATCGCCTACGTTAGTTTTCAAACATCGTCCCTGAGCGCTCACACACACTAAAAGCGGAACGGTGCAGAGAAGGGGGGCGTGGTCCCTGGGCAAGGATGACAAGCAGGTTCGTGAAGCGCTCCATATTTAAAAAACAATCACGATGACTTACCTTCATTTTAACAAACGGTGCTGTTCACAGAACGTTTCACTTTGAACAGTCAGCAGGAAGTCCTCAAACAGGCCAGGGCAGCCATGCGGCCTGCCCCCCATCCCTTACCCCCTGGGGCTGCGATGATGGTAGGTTTGGCGAGGGGACACCATTTCCCAGACACCCCCACTGCCGGACACGGAAATGTCTCCCTGTAGGGAGAGGGGATGAGAGTTCCTCTCTGCCCAGAAATGCCACATGTTACCTGAGGACACAGCACTGACATTCTCTCTCTATTTCATCACACCTCTGACAGCTTACCTGCTCTTTCTCTCTTTCAACCTCTCTCTCTCTCTCTCTCTCTCTCTCTCACACACACACACACACACACACACACACACACATTGAATAGAAAGCTGTTTTGATTTTCCTTTTACTTCCAGCAAATCATTCCCTTTCCCTGCAGGCTTATGATTCTAAATTAAGGATATGTGACTGGAATTCCTTCATTAGTTAGCACCTTATTAACGTTTGCATCCAAGACGCCAACACAGGCCCCCCACACTGACCGGACAGCCGTGCGTGGTGAATTAATCAGTCACATATTTGCAAGGCAGGATCCATATTTCATCCCCGACCGTGGGAGCGCACCGCAGGAAAGGCGTCTCATGCGTGCAGGCCGCTGCGAGCTGGGTTTGATTTGGACTTAGGGTTTTGAAGTCATCCATCAGTATCTTGATCACCCGTGTCAAAAAAAAAAAAAAAACATAAAAAAAAACTGAACCCACTTCCAGAAATGAAAATGCATGTGTCCCAATATTAGTTTAGAGCAGCGGCCGGCAAACTGTGGCTCGCGAGCCGCGGTCTGCCGCTCTGTTGACTGATGAGTTTGCCCCCCACTGGGTTAGAGGAAAGGATGGCGTTTTGGGGTAAAGGTAAACTCTCCCCATAGCATTTTCCCCATTACATATGTAAGACATCATTTCTTTATACAGAAAACATTTCTATTTCCACATTTTACGTATTTTCCTGTCTAGGTATTTGGGCATATAAACACCGGTTTACATTTCATCGCCCAGGACTTAACAGGAACTATTTGGAAAAGGTTTTGTATTTTATTATTTTGAAAGGAAACTCATACTTGCTTGGTTTTTTTTTAAAAAAAAAATTACATACAGGACTTCCCTAGCGACTTTGATTTTCCTAAAATAACTGCCAGGAGTTCTATTCAATCGGCCGGTCAATGTGTAGTTATTGACCTGCTCTATTTGCCTCGCGATTCGACGCTGACTGTTCTAATTTATGTGATCCCGAGTCCGTGCTGGATTTGGGCAGCGGGCTCATAATAATGGCAACACATTTCATGGTGTTTTTATTTCCTTACGATTATCTTTTCGTTCCTCTGTCGAGCAATATCATCTTCCCGTACAATTTACAGTTTTTAATTCTTTAGAAAGTATGCTCTCCATTCACTATTAATCCTGTGCTACCTTCCGTAATGCAATTTTCCCTTTGCGTTCCCTTTCTTTCAATATTATTTTGCATACTTAATTTGTGCTTTAGTTATATGTATCTGGTCTTTATGGCTTTTCTTACTTTTTAAGAAATAATCTCTCCCCTAAAAAAAAAAAAATGTGTTAAAGACTAGAGCTCACAGAGGCAAATGTTTTTTTTCTTTATTTCCCCAGAACCGCAAAATATGGGTCTACCTCAAATGGCATATTCTGGTACTCTGTGTTGGGTGTAGCAGGAGTAATTAATGATGATTGGAGACCCCTCCTAGCCTGTCAGGTTGTAACGATCGCCCCTTTGCCCTGGTTAAATAATTCCCGATAGTAAACTAAGAGGTTTCCTTCTTAGGCGTCAGAGAGGACGGTCTATCTGGCACAGCAGCCCCTCTGCATCCTATAGCTCGGCCTCAGGTGCCCGCCCCCCCCCCACCCCCTTGTCTGCTCTCCGTGTGGCTTTGAATCTCGGCAGCTGAGGAACAAGCCATGGCAGCCTTTTCCTTACTTTTTAAATATTTTATTGATTTTTTTCACAGAGAGGAGGGGAGAGGGCTAGAGAGTTAGAAACGTCCATGAGAGAGAGACATCCATCAGCTGCCTCTGGCGCACCCACGACTGGGGATGGGCTCACAACCAAGGTCCATGCCCTTGACCGGAATCGAACCCGGGACCTTTCAGTCGGCAGGCCGACGCTCTATCCACGGAGCCACACCGGTGAGGGCCGGATTTTCCTTTTCATCAGAATTCATTCTGGATGTCACCAGGCAGGTCCCTGGGTGTGAATAACTGAATAACCACCCGAATGCTCCAGGGAGACAGGTCACCCTGACCCGATGGATGTCCGGGGAGGTTGGGAGAGCCCTCAGGGCCCATCCGGGTCAAGGGGACCCCCTGCACCCCAAGGATCACCCCGAGGCCAAGGCGGGAAGGCCCGCCCACCTTCCCTGACACAGATCCGGTTCCCAGGCCTCTTCCCACTTCATCTCGCTAGCGTAAGCTTTTAAAACCCCATTTTAACCCCCTCTTTCCCGGAGTTGTTTATGTTATTTATTTATTTTTAATGTATTTTTTCTTGATTTCAAAGAGGAAGCCAGAGGGAGAGAAAGACAGAAACATCAAGGATGAGAATCAGGGATCGGCTGTTTCCTGCACGCCCCCCCACCACTGGGGGTGGAACCCACCATCCGGGCCTGTGCCCTGACCGGGAATGGAACCGTGACCTCCTGGCTCCTAGGTGGACGCTCCACCCGGGAGCCACGCCGGCCGGGCTGAAAGCTGTTCACTTTCATTGTCCCCCCGGAAAGTCCCCCCCAGGAAGTGGCTCTGGCATCTGTTCCCAGGGCCGCCACCTCCCCTCGTACTCCGGGGAGGGGGCCAACGCGTGTTCTCTTGCTCGTGAACCAACATAAATCGCGTTCTTTCCGTGTTTTCACTGTTTTACTCCTGCCCCGCCGAGTAAGAGAGAGTAACGTTAAGGGGAAGCCGCTCTAGCTACTGGACTGTATCCTCTACTGCAGTGGTTCTCCACCTTCCTCAGGCCGCGGCCCTTTAAGATAGCTCCTCATGGGGTGGTGACCCCCAACCATAACATTATTTCCGTGGCTACTTCATCGCTGTCATCTTGCTACTGTGATGAACTGTCATGTCAATATCTGATAGGCAGGATGTATTTTCGTTGTTACAAATGGAACATCATTAAAGCATAGGGATTCATCACAAAAACAATATGTAATTGTATATTGTGAAATATTTATTTCTCATGACAAATAAATGAAATGTTGTCTTGAATCGTGGTGTCGCATGGGCAACAGTCTTCCTAGGACAACAGTCAACGACATGGTTACACGTTGCGACACCGAGGAGCGGTGTGTTGGTTCCTAAGACCATGGGAAATAGGTGTTTTCCGCTGGTCTCAGGCGACCCCTGTGAAAGGGTCGTTCGACCCCCAAAGGGGTTGCAACCCACAGGTTGAGAACCGCTGCTCTACTGACTCCTGTAAACGGCCTTCTTTCCCGGCAAAGAGGTCTTTACTTCTCAGCGAAAGAGCTGAAGCCATAAAGGTGACGGCGGCCTAGGGAAATCCGCGCCCCTGTGGCCTGGTCCGCAGCGCTGACCACATCCTGCTGTTACTCTGTGGCCGCTCCTGTCATCCCCGAGAGGAGGGCCCCGGTGAAAGAGGAGCACAAACCCGATCAGAGCGAGCGCTCTCTCCTTTGGATGCTCTGCTCCCACGGCTGGTGTGGCTCGGTGGTCGGAGTACCAACCCCATGAACCAGGAGGTCACAGTTCGATTCCCAGTCAGGGCACAGGCCCGGGTGGTGGGCTCCATCCCCAGGACCGTGCAGGAGGCAGCCGATCCAGGATCCTTTCTCATCATGGATGTTTCTTTCTCTCCCCTCTGCTCTCCCTCTCCCTTCCCTTCCTCTCCGGAACCAGTAAAACGATTTCTTTTTTAAAGGAGATTTCCTTGTATGTACAGAAACCAGGAGGATCACCTTCCTTCCTGCTTCCCGCCTCCTTTACCCCTGTCTTCCCGACACACACTTCTCATCCATGGAGCGCGCCCTGGGCTCCTACTTTACACTGCTGTTTACATTTTCTTTTTTTTAAATACATTTTATTGGTTGTTTTTTTTTACAGAGAGGAAGGGAGAGGAATAGAGAGCTAGAAACATCGATGAGAGAGAGACATCCATCAGCCGCCTCCTGCACACCTCCTACTGGGGATGTGCCCGCAGCCAGGATACATGCCCCCGACCGGAATCGAACCTGGGACCCTTCAGTCCACAGGCCGACGCTCTATCCACTGAGCCACACCGGTTTGGGCGGTTGTTTACATTTTCCAAGTCAAGCTGGACCGAATTTCTCTGCGCTCTTCCTTCCATTCACAAAGGAGCGCTTCCTGTCAAATGTACCTTGAGATCTGAGGCCGGAACTTCTCTGATGACCCTAATGGTGACGAAATTACACATTAGGGGACCAATGATCCATGCGCTTCCCACTTGCCGAAGAAACAGTCGAGAGTTAAGCATTTTACGGAATTCAAAGAACGAGGCGAAATTAATCAGCCGGAGTGCTTAGAAACATGCTGTGAAGCAATGTTTAGAGACAATTCACTGTGTCCCGACTCAATCCGTTTAACGACAAATTTTTAAAAAGCGGTCCTTCCACTTAACCGTGTCATTCCCGGCTAAAGGCAGTCAGCAGCTGTGTCTTACCCCGAAGCTGGCCACGCACCTTTGGGGGATGCTTGGGTCTCCTGCT
>JAAGEH010000480.1:63602374-63663275 GCA_011751065.1 Lasiurus cinereus
GGGGGGGGGGGCGTGCAGGAGGCGGCTGGTCGATGACTCTCTCATCGATGTTTCTGACTTTCTCTCCCTCTCCCTTCCTCTCTGTGAAAAATCAATATAATATATTTAAAAAACGTATTTTCGGGTGAGGGTTTGAACAAAGCTATGAAACAGAACGTGATTTACCAATGTTTCTCTTTCTTCACTTTGCCTCCATCGTGTCATTAGCCCTCTCCCCAGAGCTGCATCTGTGTGACTGTCCCCCGTGTGTCACACGGACATGCTAAGCACGCTGTGAGCGCATATAATACTGCGTGTTCCTGACTCACCAGCCGGCACCTGCCCGCCCCGCTCCTGGCCCTGACCCCATGTGCCCGTCCGTCCGTCCTCTAAGGATGAGGAGACTGTCGCTGTGCTTTTAGGGCCAGGGGGCCCTGGACGACCAGATGGGGTGGATTCTGCTCCCAGGGGTGTTCAGGGCCTCGGCCTGGGTGAATCAAATAGGCAGCGCAGCCCGACCCGGTTGCTCAGTGGGCAGAGCGCCCTACCCGCACCCAGAGGCCTCGTGTTCCCTTCCCCATCAGGCCAGGTTGCGGGCTTGATCCCCAGCAGGGGATTTGCAGTAGGCAGCCGGGTCGAGGTTTCTCTCACACTTGGATGCTTCTCTCTCTCTCTTTCTCTCTCTCTTTCCCTTCCTCTCTCTCTAAAACAGTGGTTCTCAACCTTCCTAAGGCCGTGACCCATGCCTACAGTTCCTCATGTGGTGGTGACCCCCAACCATGAAATGTTGCTCCTGTGATGCATCGTGATGTCAATATCTGCATTTCCCGAGGGTCTTAGGCGACCCCTGTGAAAGGTTGGTTAGACCCCCAAAGGGGTCGCGACCCACAGGTTGAGAACCGCTGCTCTAAAACATCAGTGAAAACATGAAAAGCCATGGATGGAACAAAGTTACAGCTCCACCCGGTCCTTTAGGAAAAAGAAAGCCACACCTGGACACGTAGCGGGGGCTGGTTTCGGGGCGAGACTGAGGCCCTCCCGTCACACAGAGGGCATTGGGAGGGACGGGGTCCAGGAGGAGTAGTGGGCATGGGATGCCCAAGGAAGCGAGAAGAATCCCCCTCTTGCCTCGCTGGGCCTTGATCTCCCTCACCGCGTTCGCCTCTTCCGGAAGACGAGCACCGTGCGGCCGGAGGCTGCCTGTACCGCCGCCACGCTGTGTTCTTTTTTCTTTTTTAAATATATTTTACTGATTTTTCACAGAGGGGAAGGGAGAGGGATAGAAAGTCAGAAACATCGATGAGAGAGAGACATCGATCAGCCGCCTCCTGCACACGCCACACTGGAGAAGTGCCCGCCACCAAGGTCCATGCCCCCGACCGGAATGGAACCTGGGACCTTTCAGTCCGCAGTCCAACGCTCTATCCACTGAGCCACACCGGCTTTGGCCCACGCCGTATTCTTCCTGACACAGAGGCTTGGTGGCCGTCCAGAGACGGCGATGTCGTAAAGCACCCCCAGCCATCTGCTCCTCCCGCGCTTCCCTGAGCCGCCCACGGGTGCCCACGCCGTCTGACGTGGGCCCGGGGTCGGCCATGGCGGCCTTCGGCTTCCTGCCTCCGGAGGAGCGCCCGTCTTTCCTTTTCAGAGGGAGGGGCGATCATCCCGGTTTTTAGGCCTTTGGTGGGGGCAGGGGTGTGGTCCAGGGAGAGCCGACTGCTTCCCCTCCACCTGCTGGTTCCAGAGGGCGCTGAGCGCTGGCCCAGCTGCCCGTCCTGCAGGCACATCCTCCCCCCCTTTCTCTCTGGCCACAAGGGGTACCATTTGGTGCCCTGGAACCCCGACAATGAGGGTGGTTGCCAAGAAGAAGGGGGTATCTTCCCAGCGGTGATTGACAAAGTAGGAGGCCGCAGACACACGCATCGTCCACACAGAAATATCGGGCATAAACGAAACCGGTGTGGCTCAGTGGATAGAGCGTCGGCCTGCGGACTGAAAGGTCCCAGGTTCGATTCCGGTCAAGGGCATGGACCTTGGAGGCGGGCACATCCCCAATAGGGGGCGTGCAGGAGGCGGCTGATCGATGTCTCTCTCTCATTGATGTTTCTAACTCTCTATCCCTCTCCCTTCCTCTCTGTAAAAAATCAATTAAAAAAAAAAAGAAATATGGGGCATAAAAACACAGGCGCTATAGGGTCCGAGCCCCATGTCTGTTGGCTGTCTTCCTGCCGTGGGCGGGAAGCGGTAGGTGTATATCCATCAGCAGGAGGTCCACACCCTTCATTTGGTTCAAGTCCTCACTCAGGCAGGATTCATGGAATCCGTCCCACTGACCCCCATCGTGGCCTGCTTGCCCATTGAGGAAGCTTCTGGAAAGCTGCCATGTTCGGCTCTTTCTGTGGCTCAGAATTCAGTGGCAGCCAGAAGGTCGGGAAATGCCTTTTACTCAAATCTGGATGGAGCCAAAACTGGTGTGGCTCAGTGGATAGAGCGTCGGCCTGCAGACTGAAGGGTCCCGGGTTCGATTACGGTCAAGGGCATGTACCTTGGTGGCGGGCACATCCCCAGTGGGGGGCGTGCAAGAGGCAGCTGATAGGTGTTTCTCTCTCTTCGATGTTTCTAACTTTTGATCCCTCTCCCTTCCTCTCTGTGAAAAATCAATAAAATATATATTTTTTAAAAATCTGGACAGAACCTCCCACAGCGCATTCCGGGTTCTGAGAGGGAGGCCTGGGCAGTCTTGCTCAAAGCGCATGGCCCGTGTGCATGTGACCGTCACGGACAAAAACTCGGGGCTCCCCCATCCTCTCCTCTGCACCGCGCTCTCCTGGGCTGGCCTGGGAAGTGTAAGAGGCCCCTACCTGCTCCCCAGATGGCCAGGGGAATTGTGAACCCCGCCGAGAGGAGGGGTGAGCGTAAAGCGGCCTTTGAAAACCCGGCCTCCTGAATGAAGCCTTAGGAAAGGCAGGGGCCGGTCCACGCGGGTGTCCCCGCCCTAACAGTGAATGATCCGGGGACGGAGGCCCGCCCTGGGGAGTGCGCACTCTGAATCCTTCCTGCGGACGCGAGGAAAAGGGGACGGTAACCCCAAGTCCCCGTCACTTCGCGGGCCACGTGTTTGTCTTGGAATGCAGTGCGTGTTTGGTTGGAAATGGATTTCCGCTGCTGTGGTGGGCACCTTGCCTTTCTCATTATTTTGTTGTTTTGTTGAGGTTAATTTTTAAACGAGCTTACATACCTCAAACACCAAAAGCGATTTACGGGGTGGCGGAGAGGGTGGGCCGCCTGCCCAGAAACGAGGGGGGGGGTGCAGACATCAGCCGGCCTGTGTGACAGCGATGTCGTAGCTTGTATATGAGCCCAGGGGCATAACCAGGCTTTACCTGTGCATCAACATCATGACGATGTGGTCAGAAGCAGATAAGCTTCCAGAAAAAAACAGTCCTTCCGTCCACCCAGGAGAAATCCAGTCCCAGTTTGCATGTACCAGGTGACTCGTGTTTTAAAACCATGATCCGCCGAGACCGGTGTGGCTCAGTGGATAGAGCGTCGGCCTGCAGACTGAAAGGTCCCAGGTTCGATTCTGGTCGGGGGCATGTACCTTGCTTGCGCATCTCCAGTGAGGGGTGTGTAGGAGGCAGCTGATCGATGTCTCTCTCTCATCGATGTTTCTAACTCTCTCTCCCTCTCCCTTCCTCTCTGTAAAAAATCAATAAAATATATTTTTTAAAAAAGAAGGGAACTTCCTTTCACTGGTTTGTCTCAGTGGATAGAGCATCGGCCTGTGGACTGAAGGGTTCCAGGTTCTATTCTGGTCAAGGGCACGTACCTTGCTTGCGGGCACATCCCCAGTAGTGGACGTGCAGGAGGCAGCTGATGGATGTCTCTCTCTCATCGATGTTTCTCACTCTCTATCCCTCTCCCTTCCTCTTCTGTAAAAAGTCAATAAAATATATTTTAAAAATAAATTTAAAAAATAATTGATTGTTGACTCTACTGCAGGTGTCCCCCATTCCGTCTCCCCTTTTCCCACCTCCACCCAGCCCCTGTCCCCGGCCTTGGCCCTCACCCCCCTAGTGCCTGGGCCCCATGTCCTTTAGCAAACCCCTCCTCCTTCCTCTGACCTGGGACCCTCCCGGCCTCTGACAGCGGTCAGTCTGCTCCAGGCGTCTGCGCCTCTGGCTTCCCTCTGTTCACCAGCTCACCTGTTCCTGGGACCCCCACAGCACTGAGGTCAGGAGGTGCTTGTCTTTCTCCGAAGGCTTGTCTCACACAGGGTGACAGTTCCCAGGTCCCTCCATTTCCAGGTCCCTCCGTGCTGTCCACGGGGTCAGCCTGCCTTCTTTTTTTATTTTAACTTTTTTAAAAATATTTTATTGATGTTTTACAGAGAGGAAGGGAGAGGGACAGAAAGCTGGAAACATCAATGAGAAAGAGGCATCGATCAGCTGCCTCCTGAACACCCCCCACTGGGGATGTGCCTGCAGCTAAGGTACGCACCCTTGACCGGAATCGAACCTGGGACCCTTCAGTCTGCAGGCCGACGCTCTATCCACTGAGCCACTCCGGTCTCGGCTGCCTTCTTCTTTACAGCTGCTCAGCGCCCCATCGGGTAAATGTGCCGCGGCTTTATACCCACTCACCTGCTGAGGGGCCCTCCGGCTCTTTCCCGATCCCGGCAGTTGTCAGTAACACTGCTCTGAACATGGGGTGCAGGTATTCTGGCCGGGTTGGTGTTTGGGGGTCCTGGGGACCAGAAGGGGGGTGGCTGGGTCAAAGGCCGTCCTATTTCGAATTTTGTGAGGACACTCCCTAGTGCCTCTGCAGTTCCAGCCCCAGCCCGCATTCCCGCATCCTCGCCAGCACTTGTTGTCCTTTATTCTAGCAGCCACCTGACAGGTGTGAACTAACACTTCATTGTGGTTTTAATTCCCGTCTTTCTGTTAGTGACTTCGAGCATTTCTTCCCATGTCTGATGGCTGTCTGTGTGTCTTCTCTGAAGTGCGTATGCAGGTCTTTGGCCCGTTTTTTAATTGGATCGTTTGTCTTCCTGGTGTGGAGTTACGTAAGATCTTTATGTATTTTGGTCGTTAAACCTTTATCACATGAATCATTGGCAAGTATGTGGTCCCAGGCAGCGGGCTCCCTTTTTGTCGTGTTGATGTTTCCTTTGCTGGGCGGAAGCTTTTAATTTTGATGTGGTGCCATTTGTTTAATTTCTCCTGCGTTTCCTTTGCCCTCGGAGACATTCAGGTGAAAATATTGCTCCAAGAGACGTTGTTCCTGAGATCTTCCTGCCTGTGATTTCTTCTCGGGCTCTGATGGCTTCGTGGCATGCATTTAAGCCATTTGTCCGTTTTGAGTTAATTCTGGGTATGGCGTTGGTTGGTGGTCTAGTTGCTTTTTTTTTTTTTTTTGCATGTACTTGGCCAGTTTTCATTTTTTTAATAACAGATATTTTCGTGAGCCCTCTTAGTACCCTGAAATGTCATCCGTTGGGGATGTAGTTCCTGAGTAGGTCAGCAATGAAAAGGAGCAATCAAAGTCGTTTGTTAATAAAAATGTGATTTCCCCACACTAATGGGAAGGGATGACTTCACTGAACACATAGGAAAGAAGTCCGCAATTTGCCTGCATGTATAATAAATGAGTGTGGATTATTTCACATAAAACCATACAAGAAGTACAGACGTCCCATACAACAAGTGCAGACACATGAACAAACAAAGGTAGATTAAAAGCAGTGTTCGGATAATTACAAATCGGACTTAATCGTATGCGACAGAAAGAAGGAAGTAGTGGTAAGTGCTGTTGGGAAATATGTCAGATCAAACTGTAGGCTGTTGGGGCGGAGACAGTGTGGCAGTGCGATTTTCTGCAAAGGAGAGAGTGCATGCTGGTAATCCATTTCCCCCGAAATTCCGAAACTACCGTGTTTTCCGGTGTATAAGACGACTGGGCATATAAGACAACCCCCAGCTTTTCCAGTTAAAATGTAGAGTTTGGGCTATACCCACCCTATACATCTTGATAATAAGTTGTGATATATTCATACAAGGAACACTACACACACAAAAAAAAAACGACCCCCGACTTTTGAGAAGATTTTCTGGGTTAAAAAGTCATCTTATACGCAGGAAAATATAGTACTTTCTGGGACATCATCATGTTATTACTAACGTGAAGTCCACTTCACGGGACTCTGCAGGCAACTTCCTAGAGCATCAGTCCTAAGAGGCAGAGCATTGCCCAAAGGAGAACCATTGATTGAGCGCTGGTACCGCCTTTACATTTTTCCTGCAATATTGTGGATTCGATTCTAGAGTGAGGAGACAGAGGACACAAAATGATGGGCTTTTTCACCACAGTGACCGTATTGTACACCGCTGGGCTCTTGGTAGAGAGTCTTAGAATATGCTCAATTCTGATTCTCCAGGTTGATATGCATTACAGCTTCAGTTCGGTGTATGTTGATGGGACCTTTGGAGAAACGTTTCAATAAGCAGAAAACACACCCCTTCCCCCCAACCCCCCACCCAAAGCCAACTGCACTCCCTCCTCCAGAAACCAGAACACACCTGAGACCTTCTCACAATATTCTCCAAAAGGTGGTTTGCCTGGGGACAGTTGTCGGGCTGCATAAACCACATCTGGGCGATGGCCCAGACTCTTCTCCACACCCCTGCCCACCTGTTGAGTTCTTCCCAGAGGGACCGTCCCCTCGTTCCCAGGTCTCCGGCCTCCAGTTGCCCCCCCCCCCCCGAGCTCCAGCTCACGTCTGACTTTTCCTCTCACTGTCGCCTTTATAAACATTGACCTCCTCTCTCCCAGAATCGATGCGTTGTCCCTCGGAGTGGTGACAAATGGGTAGACAAGCTGGGCGCTGATGTCTTAGTTCTCCTGGACCTTAACCTTGTCTGAATGCCCCTCTCTAGAAAACTTGGAAGGCTTGGCATATAGAGAGATCTGTGCCTTCCCGCACAGGTATGTGTGTGCCCAGGTATATGTGCACGTATATGTGCCTGTGAGGTCTGTGTATGTACAGGTATACACACACCTCGTTTCGGGTTCTGAGAAAGCAGGAAAGGAGATGGTGGTGTTTGAGATGTGACTTCTCATGCCCTCGACACATGCGGATGCAAATGAAGACTGGCCCGGTCCCATCCTGGCAGTTGCCCCCATCCTGGATGCTGTGCAGGCTGCTCTTAGAAGAGGCCAAAATCACCGAGACCGGTTTGGCTCAGTGGATAGACCGTCAGCTTGCGGACTGAAAGGTCCCAGGTTCGATTCCGGTTGGGGGCATGTACCTTGCTTGCAGGCACATCTCCACTGTGGGGCGTGCAGGAGGCGGCGGATCGATGTCTCTCTCTCATCGATGTTTCTGACTTTCTATCTCTCTCCCTTCCTCTCTGTAAAAAATCAATAAAATATATTTAAAAAAAGAAAAGAAGAAGAAGAGGCCGAAATCTGTGACCAAACTAAGCAAACAGTTGTACCGGAATTCTCTCTTTTCACTTCAGGTGGATGGTCCTGTGCTTGCCCAGAGGTGTTGTGAGGGGCGGGGCCGAGTTATAGGCACCTGTGCCGTCTTCGATGTATTTAGTCTACACACTATCGACCCACTAAAAGCTCACCAACGTCTCTGCACAATGCATGGCATTGGCAGAGGGATTGGAGGCGTTTGGAGATCATCCATCTACCTAACCTACAGACAAGGGTAGGCCCCACATGCAGGGAGGAATTGAGAGCAAAACTCTGTGGTGTTTTTTTTTTTTTAATTTATTCCTAAAATGTACCTTCTAGCCCAGTGGTCGGCAAACTCATCAGTCCACAGAGCCAAATATCCACAGGACAACGATTGAAATTCCTTTGGAGAGCCACATTTTTTTAAACGTAAACTTCTTCTAACGCCACTTCTTCAAGATAGACTCACCCAGGCTGTGGTATTTTTGTGGAAGAGCCACATTCCCAGGGCCAAAGAGCCACAGGTGGCTCGCGAGCCGCGGTTTGCCAACTGCTGTTCTAGACCATCACATGAGACCTGCTCTTAGAATCAAGAGTTTATCTGAAATGTCATTTCAGTCTTGGCTCCATCATGCATCTTGAATTCACCCAATTATAAGGAAGATTTTTTTTTTTTTCTGAGATTACTTCCCGCTCCCTGTCCGTTTTAGATGCCTTTGGTAACCTGGTATGTCTTACTCTTTTCAAAGAAAGAGCCTCTTATAATGTAAACCCTTCACCGTTAAAATTGAAAGTACGGTGGCGAGAGAAAAACTTGAAGTTATTGTGCGTGTGTGTGTGTGTGTGTGTGTGTATGTGAATAACGGTTTCTCTCACACATTGACCAGAAGGGCATGTTTCAGGTAATCAAGAGCGACAGCTTTTGCTACAACAGGGGATGCAGCCATTGTGCACGGCGCAATTTGAACTATGATTATTTGGCGGCACATTGTTCTGTCTTACTGGAAGCTTCTGGGGCCCTTGAATGGTCTGGCTCGCCACCCCAGGCTGACCTTGAGCCTTGTCTGGCAGACTCTTGTTACGGTTTCTCATCAGCGTCCAGGGGTGCGGTGGGAGCTGGGAGCGGGTGAAATGGAGGGGGCTGGATGGCCGAGGAGATAAGGAAAGCCGGGAGCTCCTTTCATCGGAGCCACACAAAGACCCGTCAGGGCCGTGACGTTCCATGGCAGCGTCTTCCTCTGCTTGTTAGACTTTCCATTCTTGCCTGGGACAAAGGCAGAGGGTGTGAAAGGAAAGCACTCCCAGCTTTTAGAGCCGCTAACCCTTGGGCACAAGAGAAGCCTTCATTGTCAGCAAGAACAGGTGCGGGGCGGGCGGGCACGGGGCTCAGTCTGGTGCCTTTCACATCCTCCTTCCACCTCCCCACCCCCCACCCACCCTCACCCCCTGAGCGGGAAGCTAACGCATCCAGAATGGAGCTGAGAAAAGGAAAGATGCACCTGGCGGATGTCCTGAGAGACATTTTATCTTATTTTAATATATTTTATTGATTTGTTACAGAGAGGAAGGGAGAGGGATAGAGAGGTAGAAACATCATCGATGAGAGAGAGACATCAATCAGCCGCCTCCTGCACGCCCCCTACAGGGGATGTGCCTGCCACCAAGATACATGCCCTTGACCGGAATCGAATCTGGGACCCTTCAGTCCGCAGGCCGACGCTCTCTCCACTGAGCCACACCGGTTTCGGCCTGAGAGACATGGTAGAAGCCTGTCTTAGATCCGTGTGGAAACGGGGATACAAAACACGACAATATGGTCAACCCAAACGCAGAAGGTAACGCTTCCCGTTCGTTCCCGAGGCAGGAAGCTCACGTTGGCTTCGTCCTCCTCCCGCTGCTTTCCTCTTCATCCCGGAGGGAGTCAGAGCTGGGACCGGAGGTGACAGGTTCCCTTAAGCAAATGCAGTCTGTGAGGATTGAGGCGAAAGGATGGTGTTCGTTTTATGCTTTTTTTTAAAAAAAAAATTCAAAATGGAAATAGAAACAGTTTTTGGAAGCACATCTCTAAATAAATTTGATTTTCCTGCCGCATGCTTTGAACATTAGATTAGAATGCAGGTAATTTATTTCCCCCAAGAAACGTCTGTTTTCTCAGGGCGTTCAAAGATGCTCAGGCGTTAGTGATATTACTGGGCTAAAGTGGGAAATATCAACATCCTTCGCTGTGCTGTGGTTGCACTGAATTTTCAGTTGGGAATTTTTACTGTCCGAGGAGGAGATGCTATTCCGGTGCCAGCTGGCATTCAGCTGTTCGCCCTGGTTATCGATGGCTGGTTATCGATGGCTGGTTATCGATGGCTGGTTATGGCTGGTTATCGATGGCTGGTTATCGATGGCTGGTTATCGATGGCTGGTTATCAATGGCTGCCGCTCAAGTTGTGCTGATTCTTCATTATTTTACTTTTCTTTGTGTTTTTTTTTTCCTGGAGTATTTTAAATAATAATCCTATTTACGTTGCCACTGGTGTGATCTCTCCATCTATCTCTCTCCCTTGCCAAAAAGTCTGGCAGAGTCACGTTTGCAGCTTTTGTAGGTCAGGGGGCGATACAGCAGAGAGAGCACAGATGGGTCTGCAGGCGGTTGAGCCCTCTAGCAGCAGAGGTGGTTCAACCAGAACCTCAGAACATCAGTTCACCCCCAGTTTACGTGCACATGGCACTGTCCCCCGAGAATTGCTTCAAGCATTGGCAAGGTTCCACTTGAGCTCTCGCGAGACCGTACTGAGGCTCAGCACTGCCCTCCGAGTGCCTTTTTGTAGATGCAGCTGTGAACTTGGCATTTCTTCCTGTCCCTCTAAAGCAGCGGTTCTCAACCTTCCTCAGGCCGCGACCCTTGCATACAGTTCCTCATGGGGTGGTGACCCCCAACCATGAAATGTTGCTCCTGTGATGCATCGTGATGTCAATATCTGCATTTTCCGATGGTCTTAGGCGACCCCTGTGAAAGGGTCGTTCGACCCCCAAAGGGGTCGCGACCCACAGGTTGAGAACCGCTGGCTTACAGTATCTGCCCAGATGTCTTTTTCTCAAAGGAGCCTTTTCTCCCCTTAGCCTGAGCCAAATACCCCTCTAATATGCGTGTCCCTACATATATACATGTGTACATAAACGTACCATACATGTGTTCAGATCGCTCATTGCAAATAGTTGCAAAGAGTTTATTTGTGTGACCTTTTTAATTAACCGCTAAACGAGGGCCCCCTCTCGTTTCAATGACCCCCATCTTCCTAGCAATACTGCATGCCTACTCAGCATGGGAGTGGAACAGTGTTTGTGGAGGTGCACGTGGACGAAACGCCCCATCCTCAGCCCCCTGTGTGCACATGCGTACATATATACCACACACACACACACACACACACACACACACATGCCCTCACCTTCTAATTTAAATGAATGAGAGAATATTCATTCTCTCTGGGAGACCTTGACTGCTGCTTCCTGTGACCTCCCTCCCCCCCCCCCCAACTCCCTCTCCTCTCTCCCATTCTCCTTCCTGCCCATGAAGCAGCAGAGGCCTTGGAGTCGGACTTCATTTGCTTAGAAACTGAGGCAGCTCTATTACTTTCTTTCTGGTTTTAACTCCTCTTTATCATCATGTTACAGACATCCCTCTTCCCCCCCATGCCCCCCTCCCCCCGCTCCCGCCCTCCTCAGCCCTTCTCCTCCGCAGTATTTACTCTCCTGTGTGACATCCCTGCCTGATGTGAAGCGTGTGGGAAGGCTTTGCTTTCTAACGGGTTTATGCTGTGCTATTTGTACACATTTGGGCATGAGACCGTAATCTAAGAAAAAAAAGAAGAAAATCTTCTGAAGGTTACCTATCCATCTGGTCTCCATATGGGGATCAGAGAGATGACAGAGAACCAGGTTTAAAATAAGAATACAATATGACATTGGAAGAGTAGCATAAAAGTCCATGCTGTAAATTAGCAGTTCATACTTTTCAAGAATTGTACAAAGGCGTCCAACTCTGTCCCAGCTGGTGTAGCTCAGTGGTTGAGCATCGACCTGTGAACCGGGAGATCACGGTTTCATTGCCAGTCAGGGCACATGCCTCAGTTGCAGGCTCCATCCTCAATAGGGGGCATGCAGAGGCAGCCAAACAATGATTTTGCTCTCATCGATGTCTCACTCTCTCTTTCTCTCTTTCTCCCTCCCTTCCTCCCTCCCTCTCTCCCTTTCTCTCTCTGAAATCAATAAAAATATATTTACAATAATAATAATAAATAAAATCATTCACAGATCTAGCACTTACTTTGCTCTAGGTATGATTCTAGTATGTGTGCCTGCATGCAACTGCTCCATTAAACGTGAGATGAGTTAGTCTTGTCATTGAAAGCTTTCCGGCTTCAGCTAGTTACGGGAAAGCCTGGTGACCCTGGAATTGCTTGTGCTAGAAAACAGGGCGGTTCTCAAAAACCAATGGGGATGCGTCAGGAGCACATAAAAGCCAGATTCAGGCACCCCGATGGCCAGATTTGGGATCGCTTGAACATAAGAAGAAATAATGTACCTCATGGAGGAGAGCTCATTGACAGAAAGGTCTACGTGGCCCCACAGAGTGTGTGTGATGCGCAGGTCAGAGTGGGCAGAGGGAAAAGCTCACTTTCACTGAAGAATACAACCTATGGAATTACAGGAAATGATCGCATTACGAAGTAACTTTTTTGCAAGTACTATTACAGGAATAATCAAAAGGTGACCCACCATTAGGTGAACATTAGGTGAAGAGTTTATGGAGATATGACATGCACACTGTCTGTCACCCCACGGAGAGCATGCTAATGGCAGAGGGGAGACCTTTGCAGGAAGCCATCTGGCAGACACCAGCTCAACCCAGCCATCACACTTACATCACCGACGGTGAGACAGACTCATGTCACGCCTTGGTATGACACACGCATGCGGTAGACACACAGTCACCACCAAAGTTATTTTGTCAGAAATGTCTCACCTGGATGTGATCAAGAAGAAATCATCAAGAGCTAGTTTTCTCCTCCAAAATAAATCCTACGGTAGGAACTCCTCACTGAAAAGAAAAAAATAAATAAATTGTGCCTAATCTTTAGCTTATATATCAAGACAAATATTGTTTTGCTGTGGTAAAAAGAGCAAATTATTATTTTTTAAAAGTCTTGATTCTCTTCAAGGAAATGTAATGATGGCTTTAGCGCTTACACCACTGGCTCTCTCTCTCCACCCCCACCCCAAGCTACTGGGATGAGTATCAATAGGAAGACCATGGAGACCTCTACTCCCCAGAGACTTCTGAGACCTGAGTGGACTGAGTGGGACTGAATTGTGTAATTTTATCAAACTTTTTTAAATATTTCTTTTATTGATTTCAGAGAGGAAGGGAGGAGAGACAGAAACATCAATGACGAGAGAGAATCATTGATCGGCTGCCTCCTGCAGGCCCCCCACTGGGGATCGAGCCTGCAACCCAGGCATGTGCCCTTGGCTGGAATGGAACCTGGGACCCTTCAGTCCGCAGGCTGACTCTCTATCCACTGAGCCAAGCCGGCAAGGGCAATTTTATTAAACTTTTAATCGATATTTATTTCATATTTTTTCAAGTCCTAAGAACATGAACAAGGTAAGATAAAAGCTGTTTGAATGGAACAGGAGGAAATGCGGACTTGCATCTAGAATTGGGCTTCGGACAGAACAGCTACAAGGAAAACATGGAGGTGACCCTTAACCAGAGGCATTGGCCCTCTCAGTTCATTGTTTGCACACACGTGATAATGAGACCTGACAGGAATAGGACCTTTTGAGAGTGAATCCGGGTAAACAGCTGTAGGTGTTGAAGAATACTGAGTTCCCTGCGCTCAGAATGAAGACTCCAGACCCCATCATGTCATTCTTTTCACTGATGGTGTGCGGGTCATTTTACCTCCGGTCTCAGAATGGGGAAGTAGAATAAACCGTGGAGATGGTGTGTCTGTTTGTCCACACATCCAAACCCTGCAGCCCCGAAGCCAGCTGAACTGCGTCCTGATCAAACCAACACCTCATCCTTCAGGAGGGTCCTCCTCTCCTCTGCATATTGGACTCGCTGACCCACTGGTTTGGCTTCTGTGGCACCTACTGGCTTCTTAGGAAAAGCCCTTTGGTCATCAAACATAGCGGAAGTGCGTTCTCTTTAGGAGATCGAAACAGGTCTGGGCTTTCTGCTCTGAAGATTTCCGATAAGTGTACGCCTCTAACCCTTCACGGACTGTGATACCCCCAAGGTGATGTTCCATATGTTAACAAAATGAAATGGGGGACCCTCCAATCCCCTTTTCTCATTTTTAGATTTCTATCTCATTATTATTTCCTATTTCATATTTCCACCTTTACATGGCATCAGTGCTCAAACGCGTTCTCTCAGTGCTGTGTTCGGGCCTGGGTGGTTCTGGTTCCCTTGGTGGGCCGCTGGAGTTCATCCTGAACCCTTTTCTTCTAGGGAGGCCCATGTGGGTCATTCCTCATGAGGTTTTGCTGCCTGATCCTTATCCGCCTCCAGCCCTCACCCCCAGCCTCCTCCCTGGCCTGGGGCCTCTGCCTCTGGCCCATAAGCCATTTTCCGATTTTCTCTCTGTTCTTGCAAGAAGCTGGCAATGTGGGTGGTGGGATCTGGCCCAGTGGGCAGCCTGAAGCTCCAGTGTAGGCGTGGCCTGATACCCCGTCACCACGCGTGCTCACTTTGCCCTCCAGTGTAAACATTCTGTGTCGGGGGCTTAGCGGTCCTGGCTTTTTCTCATTGTCTCCGCAGGAGATGACACCGCAGCTGAGTAAGAATGGCAGGTGGTGTGTACTCTCTCTAGCCCTCCCTTCCCAAGGCATTCTGCCTTTCAATGCTCCCTTCGCCCACTTATGCCCTAGCTGGCATTGTCCCAGCCTGACATTGGCTGGACTGCCTTTGGGGGCATTGTATGTTATTTTTAGGAATATATATATATCCACTCCAGGTTGGAGAGTGTGTGTGTGTCACTTCTCATTCTCTCTCTGTTTCTCTCTCGATGGACAGAATGTAGCAGGTACACTTACAGTTAGGGATTGGAGGTTGTGGTACTGTTCTTGTTTAGTTGAAGATCTAAGCAATTTTCCTTTTTGTTTTTCAATAGAGCAACCTTAGGTCCACAGAAATACCGAGCAGAGATTTCCCATATTCCTCCTGCCCCCTCCAGCCCCGCTACAGCCTCCCTCACTACCAGCTCCCCCCACCAGAGCGGTCCGTTTGGGACAACTGGTGGGTCTACACTGACGCCTGAAGTCCATAGTTCACAGGATGGCTCACTCATGGTGGTGTGTAGTCTCTGCATCTGGGCAGCTTTGTAATAACCTGTGTCCACTCTTCCAGGATCATGCGGTGATTTCACTGAGCTACAGATCCTGTGCCCTCCACCTATTCATGTCCCTCCCCTCAACTCCTGGAAATGGTTGATCTTTTCATTGTCTGTACACCTTGCCTGTTGACAACAATGTAGAGTTGAAGTCTGACCATAGGTAGCCTTTTCAGGTGGACTTGTCTAGGGAGGCCAGTGTGAGTCATTCTCCATGAGGTTTTGCTGCCCGATCCTTATCCACCTCCAGCCCTCACCACCAGACTCCCACCCTGGCCTGGGACCATTGCCTCTGGCCTATTAGCCATTTTCCAATTTTCTCTCTGTTCTCGCAACAAGCAGTGGTGGGATCTGGCCCAGTGGGCAGCCTGTAGCTCCAGTGGGCGTGGCCTGACACCCCTTCACCACACGTGCTCACTTTGCCCTCCAGTGTAAACATGCAAGAGTTCATGCCTCTTCTGCGCTGAATAATGCCCCAGCGTCTGGGTGGCCCACAGTTCATTTATCCTCTCTCCTTTCACCCACGGAAGGGCGTCGCGGCTGCTTCCAAGTTTTGGCAATTGTGAATGAACATGCCTTAAAGCATCATGGGCAGGGTTTGCGTAGACATCAGTTTTCAACTCCTTTGGGGTAAATACCAAGGAACGTGGCTTCTGGCTTGTATGGTCAGGGCAGGTTTAATTGTGTTAGAAATGCCCAACTGCCTTTGAAATGATGGTGCCATTTTGTATTCCTGCCAGTCTGTGATTCATTGTGAGTTCACTCTTGTGTAGGTTTTAGGTGTAGGGTGTTTTTTGTTGTTGTTTTTTAATTTTGCATGTTGGTGTCCAGTTATTCCAGCCTTGTTTGTTGAAAGTCGATCCTTGCTCCATTGTATTTCCTCTGCTCCTTTGTCAAAGGGCACCACTTTTTGCTTCTTTCAGGCCAGTAGGAGAGCATCTCTACCTTCAAGGAATCCTGTGCCCTCTTGTAAAGAGATCACTCCGTTAGGTCATGCACATCCAGCACCCCCTATTGTATTTCTCTTTTTCGTTGCACACAACATGTTGATTTGATGTATGTTTATATTGTGAAATGATTAACACAATCAGGTTAGGTAACACATTCACCACTACCTTGGTGTGTGTGTGTGTGTGTGTGTGTGTGTGTGTGTAGTGAGAATGCTTAAGATCTGTCTTAGCAAATTTCAAGTATACAATGAAGTGTTGTTAACTACCGTCACCATGCTGTAATATTGTAGCCTCAGAGCTTACTCATCTTATAACTGAAGATTTGTACCCTTTGACCAGCAACTCCCCATTTACCCATTCCCGTTGCCCCTGGTAACCACCATTCTACGCTCTGTTTCTATGAGTTCAACTTCTTTTTTATTTTATTTTTTTTTAGATTCCACGTATAAGTGAAATCGTACAGTGTCTGACTTTATCTAACTTATATCACTTAGCAAAATGTCCTCCAGGTTTATCTCTGTTGTGGCAAATGCTAGGATTTCTTTCTTTCTCGTGGCTGAAATAATCTCTTTTAATTAACTCAAAGGTAACCAATTAAGAACATTCATTCTGTAAAACTTCTTTGCTTTTTTCACAGTGTATTTATGAGAAGTAAATTTCAGGTTTCATCCACACTCCAGGGAAGGGGACTACACATAGGGTTGGGCCTTTCGGGACGCATCTTACAATTCTGTCCGACACAGAGAGCGTGAGTTACATATTTAACTCTCTGATGCGTCTGCTTGGTTTCATCATAAATATCTGAAACTCACCACGATCAGAACTGAGGTCCTGGTTTTCTGCTTTGAAGATTTCCTCCATCCCATGTCATCTCAGAAGTTAATTCAAATTCTTTCCCTTATTTCCATCTCTACTGCCATTGTCCTGACCTGCGCCATCATCCTATCCACATGTGCAGCCTACAACAGCCTTGTTGTCTTCTTCCTTCCTGAATCTTTCCCCATACAGCTGCAAGAGGGATCTTGAACCATAGGTCGAATCCTTTCTCTTCACCGATTGTCGCCATTCCTTAGCTATTTGTTGCCCATGAAATCTTTCTGGAAGGACCTCGTAGGACCTTGCCTAACTTTCCAAGCTCATCTTAGACCACTTTCCTTTCCCTCAGCTCTAGCCATGCTGATATTTTCACCTCCTAGAACTGTGGCTGGCAAACTAATGATCCAATTAGCTAACTTTTAATAGATTTCATAGTTTGGGCACCCCTCTAGGTAGATTCCAGGTGAGCGGTACCCTGACGGTCAGCGGAAAGAAGGGAGTTTGGAAACAGGCAAAATGGACTTTGGATTCTGGCTCTTCCTGCCGGGAGTCACGCCAGCTTCCAGATTTTGGTGTTTATCGATCCTGTCTCTACATAATGGCCGCATTTTGGAACTTGATATTTTAGTTTCTGCGCGTTTATTGATTTTCCACATGAAAGAAGAGCATGTAGTCCTTTTCATTCCTTATCTCACCACACATGGATGTCCTTGTCTTTCCCAGCCCTCCGACCCTCCGGCCTCCCAAAACAGGGGGAGCATCTTGTTCAGACACATGGTCAGCGTTTCGTAACCATGGCAGTGCCAATGCTACCCGCTGCCTAGCCATGCCTTTTGGTTCCTTTTTCCTTTCCTGAATGTTCTATCTTCCCTGAAGTTAAGAGTATCGCGCTCTTTCATTTTGCTTGATATTCTAGGTCAGTGGTCGGCAAACCGCGGCTCGGGAGCCACATGCGGCAGCTCTTTGGCCCCTGGAGTGTGGCTCTTCCACAAAAGACCATGGCCTGGGTGAGTCTATTTTGAAGAAGTGGCGTTAGAAGAAGTTTAAAAAATGTGGCTCTCAGAAGAAATGTCAATCGTTATCCTGTTGATGTTTGGCTCTGTGGGCTAATGAGTTTGCCGACCAGTGGTCTAGGTTGTTTTCACAGACTCAGGCAAACTCTTCATCATTGTCTGAATACCCTCTCTGGACGCTTTAGACAAATCAGCCAGCCAACAGTTTTATCTTCCTGAAAAGTTTCTCCCCAGCCTCTGTCCTCCGGCCTGAACTGCTTGCCCTCGAAACCTGTTCGACAGGTTCATCCTTCACTAGCATCCAGAAATCCCTCTTATCTCCTCCTCCGCTGGACCTGTTGTTTTCTGTATCTCATTTCTTTCCCTTTTTCTTACTCCCTTGCCTTGCCAGGACCTTCTGTTAGCTTTCTGGGAGGTAAATTTTGGGGGGAACTTTTCTGAAAATGCTTATTCTACCCACACCCTTGGTTGAGACTTGGGTAGAATATAATTCAAGTGATTACAGTGATTTTCCGTGAGAATACTGAAGTCAGTCTTGTCCCGCGGCCTTATTTTAGCTTCCAGGATTGCTATTGACAAGTCTGATGTCATCCTGATACTTGAGCCTCGGGATTGGTTCTGGTTGTTTCTCTCTGACAACGGCTGGAATCTTTTCTCCATGTCTCGTGTTCTGAAACAGCAATACGATATCCCTTTACTTCCTAGCCAATGTGCTAAGTATGCAGTGTCCCCTTTATGGAAATCATGGCCCTCAGCTCCCTGAAATTTTCTGAAATCACATCGCTAATGGTTTCCTCCCTTTTGATTTCTGTCTGCCAGAAATCTCTATTATTCAGATTTTGAATCTCCTTGATGAATCCTATGTCTTGGACTTTTTCTTCCTTGTCCAACTTTTCATCTCTGTCCTGTTTCTCTACCTTATGACAAGTCACCTTATCTTCTAGCTGTTTTTTTTCTTCCTCTCTGACTTCTTCTATTAAACACTAGAGGCCCCAGTGCGTGAATTTGTGCACCGGTGGGGTCCCTTGGCCTGGCCTGCTGGGATCCAGCTGAAACTGGCTCTCTGACATCCCCCAAGGGGTCCCAGATTGAAGAGGATGGCACAACCCAGAATTGGGCTCCGTCCTCTCCGGTTCCAGGTGCATCCCCCAAGAACGGTAACTGCCAAGTCTCTGCAGCTCAGCAGCTCCTGCATTGAGCATCTGCCCCCTGATGGTCAGTGCGTCTCATAGCTACTGGGCGGTTGGCCAGTAGCTTAGGCTTTTATATACATAGATAGGGTTCCAGCCTGCTTTGATGGAACCTGTTTTCTCTCTTCTCTCTCTAAGGATGTAAGGTATGGTTCTCTGGAACTTTTTCTTTGTCTCATTATTTTCCTTTTTTGTTTTCTGCCCGGCTTCTCTCAGGCCAACTATTGAGTCCTCGCTTGCCTTGCCTCTTCTGAAGGAATTATGGGACTCTTGCTGGGCTCTGTGGCACACAGTCTCGGGTGTCTTCTTGGCATCAATGGAAACACTTCCATTTCAGCATTTTATGACCTTCAGATCTTGGGTTGGCCATCACTCCTTTGCCTGCATGTTATCTTCTGAGACTTCATTATTCCCTCACGCTCTTGTAATCACCTCTCCTCTTCCCTTCTCTACATTTTTGTACATATGTGTATATATGTTTGTTTCTTTGTTTTAGAGGAATTTGAAGAGGGGGATGCATGAGTTCCATCTGGCTTCTTTTAACTAGAAATCATCTTCATGGATTAGTTAATTAAGTTCATTGAAATGAACCAGTACCATAATAGCATTAACAGCATCACTAACTATTTATAATTGCGTACACTCCTTGAGGTTTCACAATATTTTTTTTTCACATGCTTTGTTGTACCTCCTGCTTTGATATGGAATGTCGATATTCAGGGTTATGTATTATAGTCCCTGCTTTCCTTTGTTGCCAGCGTTTCTAGCTTCCAAATATATCTCTGCTTATTTCAATAACTACCGCAGGCAGTTGCTTTGATATTGTAATATGAGCACTGTCTTTGTGGTGTGTTCTTTGAAAATGCCTTAAGAGCTTACTGGATGGTTCTTTTGTCAATAGCTACCTTTCCAGATTCGTTTTATTTTTCTTTTTAAACCCAGAGGTGTAGGCTATCACCTTTGCTTATTTCAGTTCGTGTTATTTTTCTATTAAAGCTGCACAGACTATGCGCAAAAGGGCTAGAATGTGAAACAGGAGGAGAGACGGGGCGCCGGGGAGGATTTAGCACGTATTTGCATGTGATTGCGCAAAGCCAGCCATGAGTGCTTGGCTCCCAAACACCACTGTCTGAGAGACACACCTCACATTGAATATAGGCTAGGACACGTTTCTAGGGTCTTGTAGGGTTTCCTGTCAGCCATGGAGTGTTTCTATCCCATGGAAAGTAGTGTTATCCTTTCTATAAGAGACATTATACAGCCGAAACTGGTTTGGCTCAGTGGATAGAGCATTGGCCTATGGATTGAAAGGTCCCAGGTTCAATTCCGGTCAAGGGCATGTACCTTGCTTGTGGGCACATCCCCAGTAGGGGGTATGCATGAGGCAGCTGATTGGTGTTTCTCTCTCATGTATGTTTCTAACTCTCTCTCCCTCTCCTTTCCTCTCTGTAAAAAATCAATAAAATTTTTAAAAAAATAAAAGAGAGACATTATACAATAGCAGCACATCAGATGTCTAGACAACAGATAATGAGGGAGAAAAACCAATCTTCCTTACAGGTATCGAGTGCCCAGTTAATCATTAACAAAAATTACTACCCCACATGTCTGGTGTAAGGAAGCCGATAAACATAATACCTTTACAAGGATTTCATCATTACTGTGATAAGCAGGAGAGGAAATTTAGCAATGAAGTAATATATAGGTGACAACGTATAAGAGACATTTTATTGATGTAACAGCCAGTAACAAGAGTACTAATAAAACAACCTGTTTCATTGCCTCACCATACAAACACTGATTTGAAAATCTATTTTCGACCATTTGTGGGACATAAATCAATGACAGCCCGCCCCGCACTAATATTCTATCTTGGGCTCCTAATTGCATTTTCTTTGTGACACGTTTCCCACTGCACAATCCACGGCTTCAGATTTTGTGAGAAGGATATTCTATCTCGCTGTTGTTGGGACAGATGGAAACCCCAGAGGCTCCAACCTGTAACCTGCTTCACGCTCCCACTCCTTCTGGGGACACACTCAGGTGCCGCCATTATCTTAATAGTACCGATTCTCACAACATGTCCCCCATTCGGTCATGCTGGGGTCACTGTGTCTGCTCCTGAGCTCTGCACTTAAAGAAACGCGCGAACAAATGTGACTGTGCCTGGAGGGAGGTGCTTAGATGGACTCCCGTTTTCTCAGCCAGGTCCCATAAGAAATGGCCGAGGGAATTTTGTATATTTATTGTTTCCTGGAGTAAAAAAAAAAAAAGGGATTAAAGATAACTGTCTTCAATAATTGGAAAATAATTGCAAAGGAGAGAACAGATTTGCTAGGAACTGTTCTAGAAGGCTCTCCTAGAACAACCTGTGCAGGTTATGAAGAGATATACCATATTTCCCGGCGTATAAGACGACTTCTTAACCCGGGAAAATCTTCTCAAAAGTCGGGGGTCGTCTTATATGCCGGGTGTCATCTTACAGGGCGGGTATATCCCAAACTCTGTATTTTAACTGGAAAAGTCGGGGGTCGTCTTATACGCCGGAAAATACGGTACTCATTCTCTGATGAAGAACAGAGTTGAAACCTTGCTCATTTGCCTACAGCGTCTGGCACAGGGCCTGAGTGACCTTCTGACTTGATGGATGTTTACTGATTGGATTAACTTGGCTTGCATTGGAAGAATAAATATCTACCGGCAAAAGTAGACTGCGGTTTGAAGTAAAACTGGCCCATCTGTCAACAAATACTTAGCGATGAACTTCCGTCCTAGAGCTGGTCATCTGAATGTAAAGATAACTGACATTTCAATATTGTAGAGCACTTCCGTGGGCCCAGTATTCTTCTAAATATTGTTTCCGTGTTAACGTATCTCCCAGCACCCTACACGGTTGGTATTTTTTTATTCCCAGTTCAGATGTGAGGAAACAGAGGCGCACGCACAGGTTACGTAATAAGCCATGTGACAAAACTAGTTAGCTGGTCAGCTGTGATTTGCAGCCCAGCCCTCGGGCTCCTGAGTCTCTAGACCAGTGGTTCTCAACCTTCCTAATGCCGTGACCCTTTAAGACAGCTCCTCATGTTGTGGTGACCCCCAATCATGAAATTATTTCTGTTGCTAATTCATAACTGTAATTTTGCTACTGTTATGAACTGTAATGTAAATATCTGATATGCAGGATGTATTTTCATTGTTACAAATTGAACATCATTAAAGCATAGGGATTAATCACAAAACAATATGTAATTATATATTGTGAAATATTTATTTCTAATGACAAATAAATGAAATTTTTTGTCTTGAATCGTGGTGTAGCATGGGCAACAGTCTTCCTAGGACAACAGTAAACTACATGGCTACACGTTGCTACACCGAGGAGCAGTGTGTTGGTTCCTAAGACCATGGGAAATAGGTGTTTTCCGCTGGTCTTAGGCGACCCCTATGAAAGGGTCGTTCGACCCCCAAAGGGGTCGCGACCCACAGGTTGAGAACCGCTGCTCTAGGCAGTGTAGAACGTATGGGCGTTGTAGGCATGTAGATGGTAGGTCATGTGTGAAAAGTAACTACATCCTTAGTGTCCACTACCAACAGCTGAGTCCAGACAAGAGGAGGTGCCCACCCAAAGGACAGGCAGATGGTTGGACGGGAGGATGATCCCGTCCCCTCTCTGCTCTGTGGATTGGCTGCTCAGTGGCTTTCCTTTCTCTCCCTGACTGCCTCTGGGGCGTCAGTCCAGCCTTGAAACCTTGTGACCCCTCAAAATGCAAACCTGACCACTCCACTCCCTTCCAAACTGCCTGTGGTTTCCCAGGGCCCACGGGACACAGAGCAATGGAGGAGGCTGATGCTTGGGGGGCGCTGATGCCCGGGGGCACTCTGCGGTCCGCCTCCCCCGGCACCTCTCACCTTGCCATTCACTGAGCTCTGCCTCAGACTCCGTGGTTCTGTGAGCCAGTCCTGTGGATTGGCCACTGGGGAAGACGGCTGTGTCACTGTGGGAATTAGATGGAGCAATCAATATGAAATGCCTGCAGAGCGCCCACAAGGTAATAACTGCTCCGTAAATGTTATGACGACTTCATTTATTTCTGATTACCCTGCCAACACTGCTGCGCCCCAAATAGATCTCATGCCTTCGCTCTCTTGCTATCCTTATAATTGCTTTGTAATAGATGAGAAAGTAAAGGAAACGTATTGGCTTTCCTAAATTACAAATGCGGAGGCAGAGGCGTGCCGTTGGGGTCCAGTGGAAGCCTTTCCTCCTTCGTCTCGGCTGCCTCCGCGGTGCCCGCTCTGTGCTGCCCGCCCTGAGCTGCCTTGGGCTGTAGGCGGGCCTTCCTCAGGGCAGCCAGCAGCTTCCAGCAGCAGAGTGAACTGCGTGCTTTCTCCTTCCCATCCCCTGGGAGAGAGAACATCCTTCCCAGGACCAGAGCTGCGGGTTTGTTCTGATTCGACCACCTCTGAAGCCATCACTGGCACCAGAGGGGCCGGGCCCCCTGCTGTGATGGTGGAATGGTGACCCCAGGAAGAGCGGTCCAGGTCTCACTCCCGGGATCTGCGAGCCTCTCTGGAGAAAGGGGCTCTGCTGATGGAACCAAGTTAAGAGTCTAGAGATAAGCTCATCCTGGATTATGCAAGTGGGGCCCTACGTCCAGGGACAAGTGTCCTTACAAAACACGCAGAGTGGAGGGCCCTGTGAGGCTGGAAACAGATCAGGGGCCTTCCCGGGGCTGGAGGTGGGGACGGGCTGTTGAGAACAGTGTGGCTTCCTCAGGGACGAGCAGGACAGATGTCAGGGAGGCAGACGGCGAGCCTTTTCCTCCCACTTCCTGCTTGTAACCTCAAGATTCCAGTTCATCCCAGTCACGGGCTGGAAGCCATCCATTATTCAGCCTTTCCTAGGGGACAGAATTAATTACTACAACAACTAAAACTCAGTTATTTTATTACACTTGTTAGCCCCTTTGAGTCATATGACATAATCTCTGCTGATCACTCCTTCGAGTCATCTTAGACGTGAGGATGCAACTTACCATTTTCTTATATCGCTGTGACTTCTCCCTCTGTCTTCCTAGGTCCCTTGAATAAGACAGAATTCATGTTCTGTACTGACGTGTTACTCAGTGTGATCCTGGTGATTCCCGACGCGTGGATAATGCATGTTACAGATTCTTATAATTGCTTAAGCAAGGGTACACTCAATGGTATTGTCTCATCCAAATGCCACACGTCGGAATCTTTGAACACTTTAAAACTGTAGAGTGTGGAGCAAGTAAAAATGCGGGCTGAGATGAGAAATCCATCCTAATAAGAGAATACTATGCAAAGTAACTATCACTCTGCTATACCCACAACCCACACCCACCAGCCAATCAGGAGCAAGTATGCAAATTAACCTCCAACCACGATGGCTGTGGCCACAGAGCAAGCAGGAGGAAGGCTTGGGTTTCCCCAGCAATGGAGGAAGCCAAGCTTTCTGCACACCCTGGTGGGTCCAGGTCCCCATTTGAGGCTACAAAGTTTCAATTATAGAAGATAAACAAATTCCAACAAAAATGGTGGCAGCCATGGAGCTGGAGAGAGCAGGAGCTAGGGTTGCCCCTGACGTTGGAGGAAGCCAAGCTTTCCACACACCCTGGCTGGCCTAGGCCTCTGCTTAAGGCTATGAAGTTTCAATTGTAGAAGATAAATAAATCCCAGATACCAGGGCCTCCACTTGGGTTGCTGGGAGGTGTGGCCCCACATTCCAAGGGAACCCCCACCCTGATCTGGGACATACCTTCAGGGCAAACCAGCTGGCCCCCAACCATGCACCAGGCCTCTATCCTATCTAATAAAAGAGTAATATGCAGATTGACCATCACTCCAACACACAAGATAGCTGCCCCATGTGGTCAAAGATCCTACCCCCATCTTGTGGAAACAAGGTGGCTGCCACAAGATGGCCAGCAGGAGAGGCCAATTGGGAGGGACCAGGCCTGCAAGGGAGTTATAGGAGGTGATCAGATCATCAGGGGAGGGCATTTGGGAGAGACCAGGCCTTCAAGGGAGGCAGTTGGGGGCGATCAAGCCTGCAGGGGAGGGCAGTTAGGGGTGACCAGGCTGGCAGGGGGAGCAGTTAGGCATCAATCAGGCTGGCAGGGGAGTCTTTAGGGGGCGATCAGACTGGCAGGCAGAAGCAGTGAGGGCAATCAGGAAAGCAGACAGGTGAGCAGTTGGGAGCCAGCAGCCCTGGGTTGTGAGAGGGATGTCTAACTGCCCCTTGGGATCAGGCCTAAACGGGCAGTTGGACATCCCTCGAGGGGTCCCAGGTTGGAGAAGATGCAGGCTGGGCTAAGGGACACCCCTCCCTCCGTGCACAAATTTCGTGCACTGGCCCTTTAGTTGAACAATAATCTCTGGGTGTTTCTTTTCCTTTCTTCAATACAAACCAATGTTTGCAGAGGGCCCTTGCTTTTAGTCTTAGGCAGTCTTCGAAGATCTATTTTTGTTCTTCTTTAATGTCTCTACCTTGAACAGTACGATGTAAAATGAGAGTTTAAAACTTTTTCTAAAACAAAGATTATAAGGGCAAAGCCTTGTCTTGTTAAAATGTTTAATTATAATTAACTTTTCATTGCAACAGCTAAAAGGAGAAGGTACCTGTTAAATAAGTCATACAGGAAAAGCAAAGCAACAATATGTGTAAGGAAGCACCTATAAATTAGTGTCTGGCAAAGGAGTGTGGCTTTCTCTCCTGTACGGTGAAATCCATCCACGGGTTGAGCGATTACAGCAACGGAACACGGAGCACTGTGTGTGAGAAACCAGGTGGACAATGTTTGAAAAGATCAGCATTATTCTTACCTGTTCCTCGCAATATGACAAACTCTCTTTCCTTAAACGTTCCTCGGTAATAGTATTGAACGATATTAGTTTTCTCGGCTGCCACAACAAATCACAGCAAATGCAGTGGCTTCAACGGCGCAAATGTTTTTCTCCGACACTTCTCTGAGTCAGAAACCTGACACGGGCTAAAATTAAGGCATCAGCAGATCCTCATTCTTTCTTTTTTCTTTATAAATATATTTTCATTGACTTCAGAGAGGAAAGGACAGAGAGATAGAAACACCAACGATGAGAGAGAATCGTGGATCAGCTGCCTCCCATCCTGGGGAGGGAGCCAGCAACCTGGGCGGGGCCCTGACCGGGAATTGAACCGTGACCTCCTGGTTCGTTGTAGGTTGAAGTTCAACCACGGAACCACCCGGCTGGGCCGCAAGCAGGTCCTCATTCTTTCTCGGGGGCTCAGGTAGGCTCCTTCCTCGTGCCAAGGGGAGAGAATCTCAGGGATCTCTCATTTCACACGGATTGCCTTCCTTGCCCGGCGGTTTGAATCTCTCTCCTCCTCACTCTGCCAGGATAACAGGTAAGGGCTTTCTCCCGCCTGCTCGCCCAGGAGGCTGGGTCAGGGATGGCTGCCTCTCCTGCAGGAAGGAAGGGCAAGTTCTCACTTCCTTCCCAGCATCCTAGGCAGCGCTTCTCAACCTTTTTTCATGCCGTGACCTTTTCATACAGCTCCTCATGTGGTGGTGACCCCCCCATCTTAAAATTATTTCCGTGGCTACTTCATCACTGTCATTTTGCTGCTGTGATGAATCGTCATGTAAATATCTGTGTTTTCTGACGGTCTTAGGCTCTACAGCATTGTGGGTCGCGACCCACAGGTTGCAAACTGCTAGCCAGGTCGCCTAAGACCATCGGAAAACAGATATTTACATTCTGATTCATTAACAGGATTCCTAGGTGACACCGTCCTTCTGCAACCCCCTTCCCCTGCTCCACCTCCGCCTCCCCCCCCCATTCCCGCCCAGGACTGCTTTCAGCTTTCATACCCACCCTCCCCCCGGGTCTGTGGCTCTGCTCTGACTGACCTGTTTTCTCTCACTCTCTCCTGGGGGTACGTGTTAATCATGGAGACAGACGGTAAAAGGCTCTGTCTTCTGGCCAACAGCTATTTGTTCCGTAGCGGTGGGTTTTGTTTAGCTGGCTTCGTCCTGCCTGAGTCCTCCGTGTGCCCAGGGGTCAGCTGGCCATTGTTTGACGTGAGCATCAAGAGGAGAGCGGGCTGAAACCGGTGTGGCTCAGTGGATAGAGCGTCGGCCTGCGGACTGAAAGGTCCCAGGTTCGATTCCGGTCAAGGGCATGTATCCTGGTGGCAGGCACATCCCCAGTAGGGGGGGAGGGGGTGCAGAAGGCGGCTGATCGATGTCTCTCATTGATGTTTCTAACTCTCTCTCTCCCTTCCTCTCTGTAAAAAAAAAATCAATAAAATATTTAAAAAATAAAATAAAAAAGAAGAGGAGAGCGGGCCGGCTGCACCCACAGTCTCCTCCAGGGCGTCCGGCTTGAAATTCAAATTGCCCATCATCCTCAGGAAGTGATTCTCGTCCTCTGAGCGTGGAGAGCCCACGATATTTTAGTTTAGAATCACGATCAGAGCAAAATATCTCCTATCAAACCAGCTGTACTTTTTCTTCTACTGACTATGTATGAACTTCCTCTGTGGCCCATATCAAGAAGTGCTGGACGTTGTCAAAAGCACCGGTAGCAATGGGGGCCGTGGCCCCTGGCGAGGGGGACGGAGTAGATTCCAGAAAGTTCCCCGGCCCTCCCATGTAGTACTTCCCATATCCAGGAAATGTCCTTGTGATGCGACCCCTTTGGCTGGTGAATTTGTGTGGGGTGTTTTCTAATCAGGAGATTAGAAAAATATCTCGGACATTCCCCGCCACTTCTGACCTCCGACGTGACCTTTGAGGGCCAGCGTTTGTGTGAAAATGGCTTTTGCCCAGAAAACTCACTGTTACCCTCCACCAGCCTAGCGGTTCCCACTGTGGCTTTTCACTCTGCCCTACGCCACCACGGCCTCCCCCCCCACCCCACCCCCCCGGCTGTCAGTGCCCCCAGCGGCTTGGAGGGGGGAGGGGAGGGGAGGGGGGAGGGAGGAGGAAAAGAATGTGAACCCAGCAGGCAGTGGAGGTGTGTGTGTCTTCCCACGGAGGAGACACTTGGCTGGGCCTCTGCTCCGCAGAGGGGGGTGGTCTGGGCCAAGAGCAGCTGCACCTGGGCTTTGGCGGGCGTCGGAGACAAAGCCTCAGTGACCTTGGCCTCCTGAACCGGGAACTGGCGAGCTCCTGTTCGCCTGGCAGCTCATGGGCTTCGTCACTCAGATTTCAGGGCGGGCTCGGCAGCAAGCTGATACCTTCCACTGCACGGGGTGTGTGTGTGTGTGTGTGTGTGTGTGTGTGTGTGTGTGTGTGGTTTCTAAGGAGATGCTTACATTTTCATTAGATTCTCAAAAGTGGGTACACCTTGCCCTAACCGGCTTGGCTCAGTGGATAGGGCGTCAGCCTGCAGACACAAGGGTCCCAGGTTCCAGTCCGGTCAAGGGCGTTTGCCTTGGTTGCGGGCACGTCCCCAGCGCGAGGTGTGCAGGAGGCAGCTGATCGATGTTTCTCTCTCATCCATGTTTCTGACTCTCTGTCCCTCTCCCTTCCTCTCTGTGAAAAATTAACAAAAAATATTTTTTAAAAAAGTGGGTACACCTTCTTTTAAAAGTTGAAATGGTTCTAAAACAAAGTCATTTCAGTATTTCTTTAAATAAAGTAAGCTTTGGCCGAAACCGGTTTGGCTCAGTGGATAGAGCATCGGCCTGCAGACTGAAAGGTCCCGGGTTCAATTCCGGTCAAGGCATGTACCTTGGTTGCTGGCACATCCCCAGTAGGGGGTGTGCAGGAGACAGCTGATCGATGTCTCTCTCTCATCGATGTTTCTAACTTTCTATCCCTCTCCCTTCCTCTCTATGAAAAATCAATAAAATATACTTTAAACATAATAAATAAAGTAAGCTTTTATTCCTGAGGTAGATGTCTGTAACCTGAGGTCGATTCTACACTCTGATGTTATTACGAGAGACATCCCTGACCTCCTACCGTTTATTTTTTTAAAATATATTTTTATTGATTGTAGAGAGAGAGCGAAAGAGAGGGAGAGGAAGATAGAAGCATCCCTGATGAGAGAGAATCATGGACCAGCTGCCTCCTGCACGCCCCGCCCTGGGGATGAGCCCGCACCACAGACAGGTGAGGTGCCCGGACTGGGATACAGCCATACCCTGCGGGTTCATAGGTCAACACTCCACTGCTGACCCCCACTGGCCACGCTGACCTTTTAACATGTGTCCCTTTATGCCCTGAAGGGGTCTGAAATGCGCCCTATAAGCTGTAGACACCTGTTCCTTCTGTAGGAGAGGGAAACTCTAACAACTGTCCTCTGAGCTTCATGAACCTGGGAGACGGGACGGTGCTTCCTTTATTCCGGGCGTGTCTGCGGCAGCCCGCGTTCCCAGTGGATGCAGAGCTCGAGTGGCCGCACCCCGCCTTCCCCTCCGTGGAGGAGGCCTAGTCTGGCCGTGCTCCCCACTAAGTGCCAGGGGGTGCTCCTGGGTAACTATGGGCGGCCAGTGCTGGCATAGGGTGCAGACCCAGAGCGGGTCCCCAGGATCCCGGTGGCTCCCTCTGTCCCAGCGCACCGACCTCAGCGGGGACACCCCCAGTCCTCAGTGGCTCCCCCTGTCCCAGCGCCCCAGCCTCAGCAGGCACACCCCCAGTCACCGCGGACGTGGGAAGAGGTGTGCCCACCAGAGTAACGTGTGGCTGTTTCCACGTTGCAGGTGCCTTCACGGGACGAGCGCCCCGAGAAGAGGCCGGACGCGATGCGGGGCGCCACGCGGCAGGGGAGCGCCGCCATCTGAGGGCCATGCGGCCGCGGGGCGTGTTCCTGTCGGTGCTGACCTTCGGGGTGGCGGGGCTGCTCCTCGTCATGTACCTGCAGGTGCGCATCCAGGAGCAGCACGCAGGTGAGGCCCGCTCCCGGTCCCCACGGCGCGTCCCCACTCCTGAGTGCGGGGGACGGGCCCGGGCAGGCTTTCCCCCCTGGCTGAGAGCGGCAGAAATGAGAGGGGCAGGGTCCCCCAGAAGAAGGGGGTGCACGTTCCACAGCTTTTGCTCGGTGGCGGGGACAGTGGACTCTCTGTGGCCCAGGTGGGTGCCAGTGGGGACTGCTCACTGGGCACTGGTCCGCCCAGAGGGGTCGCTTTTACCCGCCTGTGCGCGTCTGCTAAGCTTTGGGCCCAGCCAAAAGGAGCGGAATTGCAGCAAACTCTCTCTCCCTTCCTCCCCATCCCCCCCCACCTCTCTCTCTCTCAGTTCCTTCTTCATTTTTGTCTTGATCCTCAACATGGATGTAGAAATTCTTTAGCGCCTCTACTTTAAAGCAGGGTTTGGCGAACCTCGTCTGTAAATGAACGGTTAGAAAGTACAGTGGTACCTCGAGATACGAGTGCCCTCACATACCAGATTTTTGAGATACGAGCCGTCGAGTGAGCGATTTTTTGCTTTGAAAGACGAGCAACAGTTGAGAGAGGAGTCATCGTGCGGATCGGCCGGCTGCACACGACCCACCCGTTTACCGCGACTCGAGCGTCTCATCGTTTCCCACGCCTCAAGGTGACGGAGCGAATTAAACTCGTATCTCGAGGTACCACTGTATTCTAAGCTTCCTGAGCCATACGGTCTGTATCACAGCCACTGAACTCCGCCGGCGTTTCAGGAAGGCAGGCCTCGGGTACCCGTGAACAAGTGGACCGGGTTGCTGTGTTCTGATCACACTGGTCGACAGAAGTAGGCGGTGGGTGGGCCGCGTGGGGTCCGAAAGCGGTGCCTGCCGATCCCTGCTGAGCTGAGTCAGCCTTGTCCTCACTTAGCGGGTAATGGCTGCACTTTGCAGGCGACCGGTTGCTTTAGAGGGGATCGCGGTGGTAATGATGATAGGAAATGGAGGGTGCTTATAAAGTGAAAGGAGTGAAAGGAAATGTCTTAGAGCATCGTGTGTGTGTGTGTGTGTGTGTGTGTGTGTGTGAAATTCCGTTGTTCTTCCATTAGTAGAAATAGAGGATGGCTTGTGATTGTTTAAGGGACATAAAGTAAAAACAGAAAAAGACAATTTCTTGTTCCCAATTGTAAAAGTTATTTTGGATTTAATGCCGTTAAGAATCCGCTCTGAAAGATCGTTCAATATTGAACCGCTCCTGTGGCCGTTAAAAGCGGTTTCTATTTTTAAATACCGTTCCTTGGTTAATCCTCGGATTTATTTAATTTATATAGTAACCCTGAGGGGAAAGAGGTTGTGTATGATTTCCTAGAGAATATGTAACATGTTGCCAAAAGCCATTCTTAATTCCCCTTGCAATTTACATGAACTATAAGATCATCTGTTTTCTGTGTTACGGCACTAATTTATCCTGATAACTTATAGTATGTAACGAAACCATCTGTGATGAAGTACACAGGCTAATTCCCTCTGCAGTACGACTTCTGGCATAGATCTCACACAGTCAGCCTGCAGTGGGTGTTTGTTGAATAAAAGAATGAATGAATAGGTTTAAGACTTGTGGCAGAACGCAGAGGAGAATGCTCCGAGGAGAAAGAACTTCAGAGACCTCATTACTGAGAGGCTGGCTAATGTCACGACATATTTCACCAGAGAAGCATCACCACCAGTCTCCCGCCTGCAACAGAAAATATATTCATGTAGACAGACGCATGGCCAAGTGCTGATGTAGTCACGCCAGTAAGAAACGACATGAGATTTGACGAAACAGTCAAGCCAAGTGGGTTTGTTCCCCAGCACCAGTAGCTGCCATGTATGGGAGGCTTCATACGTGCTGAATACAGTGGTTCCTCGAGATACGAGTTTAATTTGTTCCGTCACCTTGAGGCGTGGGAAACTAGGAGACGCTCGAGTCTCGGTAAACGGGTGGGTCGTGTGCAGCCGGCCGATCCGCGCGATGACTCCCATCTCAACTGTTGCTCGTCTTTCAAAGCAAAAATCGCTCGCTCGACGGCTCGTATCTCAAAAATCTCCTACGTTAGGGCACTCGTATCTCGAGGTACCACTGTACTTACATAAATTTTCTCTAATCCTAAGGACGTGTGAACAGGTTTGATATTCTGGGCGTAGAGATGAGGAAACTGAGGCTCGGGCCGAACTTACTCAGGGCCTCACATGTGTAGGGAAGTAGGCACCTGGTTTGCTTTGTGCTGCTTCGAAGCCCAGGGCTCTGTCCCCCACGGGCTTCTGGGAGGGGAGAGGGTGAATCATGTTGCCCCCCGGGACCCGCAGGCGCCAACCGGTGGTCCGCAGACCCTGGTGGTCCAGAGGCCCGAAAGGTGAGCAATCACTGCCCCCGACTACAGATACAAGCAACGGAGACTCAGGAACTTCAAGTGATTTGCTCACAGCTGAGGGTTTTCAAAGGGTGACCCACGCTCTGATTTTACCTCTTCTCCCGAGCCCCGAAAGAGCCTCACCAAGAAAGTGCGCGAGATAAACATATACCAAATGTTTATATTCCAAATGTATTTTTTTAAATGTATTTTATTGATTTCAGAGAGGAAAGGAGAGGGAGAGGAAGAGGGAGAGAGAAACATCAATGATGAGAGAGAATCATGGATCAGCTGCCTCTTGCACACCCCATCCTTGGGTATCGAGCCCACAACCCAAGCACGTACCCTGACCAGGAATTGAACTGTGACCTCCTGGTTCGTAGGTCGACACTCAACCACTGAGCCACGCTGGCCAGGCTAAAGGCCCAAGTATTCGTGCAGATGGTTTTAAGTCACTGAATTGGTACCTCAAGTCATTCACAAGATCATGGATTTGTGACCTCTTTGGAAAGTTGGATCCTTAATTGAGTTCATCATTTTTCCAAGCTGGGAAATTATTTTCCCTAGTCAGGATGGGCTGGTGAAACACTGGCCGTTTATTCTCTTCATTTTTATTTGTAATTTGCTAAAAGTACTTTCTCTGATTCTCGATGTCTGTTACATGAATTACTATTTCACAATTTACTCATGACCGTGAGTATAAACTTTAGGACAGGATTCCTTTAGATCAGCGGTTCTCAACCTGTGGGTCGTGATGGTCTTAGGCTTTACAGCAGTGACCCACAGGTTGAGAACCACTAGCAGGGTCACCTAAGACCATCAGAAAACACAGATATTCACATGACGATTCACCACCACACGAGGAACTGTGTTAAATGGTCGCAGCATTAGAAAGGTTGAGAACCACTGCTTTAGATGATTGTTTCACTGAAGAAAAGCTTTATTTTTCTTCCAAGAAGACTTCCAGGTCGAGTTCTGCGCTCAGGCAGGCCAGTACCGGGTGGTGATTCTGGTGTTTTCCATGTAGATGGATGTATGTTGTTTGACATGTGTTTCAGATAACATTGGGAACATCAAGCATCGTTCAGGGCAGTCTCTCTCAGGTCAGAAAATATTCGACTGGGGGGCTTTGATGTGACGTTAAAAATCAGAAAGCCTATCTTTTGGTCACTTCCTATATTTCACTTAAACAATAAAAGATGACTTGGTTTCGGGTCCTGAGACCTTACGTGCGTAGCACAGATGTAAAGATCTGAAGTGGTTTTGGTTCCTTCTACATAGCAGTTGAATATGAGAACTCGTAAGTTCTTCTCATCTGTTTTATGTGAGGCCTTTAAAATCTAATTAGATGTGGATTATTTCCTATGCTTTCCTCGTTTCTCTGGGTTCTTCTGTTAAAATAAAAACGCTTCAGAATTGCAAAAACAACCTTAAATATGCTCTGATAGGCTAATAAAAAATATTACGCATGCACAAGACTTTTGGAGGTGAAGAGGAAAAATGTACGACAGAGAAATTAAATTCCACCCAATTATACAACAGAGAGTTCCATAATCACAGCCATTTTTCAGGGCCGTCGCCCGTTAATCTATGCATTTCTTTGCGCTAATTTCCAGGAGGTGATGTATTATTGTGAATTTCATTTTGTGCCGTTTTTTTTCTAATTGTTAAAAGAGTGCAAGTGTGACGTTCAGAGGAATCTTGAAAATCTCCACTCCGCTGGTCCCCGGTGTGACCCGAGGCAAACTGGCATCTCTAGGCCTCAGTTTCCTCCTCTGTAAAATGGGACAGTACGCTTCCTCCTGGGCAGCGGTTCTCCACCTTCCTAAGGCCACGACCCTTTAAGACAGCTCCTCATGGGGTGGGGACCCCCAACCATAACATGATTTCCGTTGCTACTTCATCACTGTCATTTTGCTACTGTTATGAACTGTCATGTAAATATCTGACAGGCAGGATGTATTTTCGTTGTTACCAATGGAACATCATTAAAGCATAGTGATTAATCACAAAAACAATATGTAATTATATATTGTGAAATATTTATTTCTAATGACAAATAAATGAAATGTTGTCTTGAATCGTGGTGTAGCATGGGCAACAGTCTTCCTAGGAGAACAGTAAACGACATGGCTACACTTTGCTACACCGAGGAGCGGTGTGTTGGTGCCTAAGACCATGGGAAATAGGTGTTTTCCGCTGGTCTTAGGCGACCCCTGTGAAAGGGTCGTTCGACCCCCAAAGGAGTCTCGACCCACAGGTTGAGAACCGCTGCTCCAGGGTTGCAGTGCGGATTCAGGAGACAGTGCCCACCAAGCACCCGCGTGGTGCCCGGCACTCAGCGCCCCGGTGGGAGCGGCGTGTCTGCCCGGGGCAGGGCACGGAGAAGCATCAGCTTTTCCCGAGTTTCTCAGCTCAAGTCTCAGGACAGCGCCGGCCGGCCAGCGAGGCCCAGTGGCTGAGTGTCCACCTATAAACCAGGAGGTCTCGGTTTGATTCCCGATCAGGGCACAGACCCAGGTTGTAGGCTCCATCCCCAATGGGGCGTGCAGGAGGCAGCTGATCCATGATTCTCTCTCCTCATGGATGTTTCTCTCTCTCTCCCCCTCTCCCTTCTTCTCTGAAACCAATAAAAATATATATTTAAAATTGGTTCAGAAAACAGTCCGAGCCTGGGCCTGAGCTGATTCAGAAAAACATAAAAGGCTCCAGCCCGGCCCCGGCTGTTAGTTGGGGGGCTCTAACGGACACAGGGTGGAGCTGGAAGGGGTGCAGAGAGCGGAGCTGGACTGAGGGTCTCATGTCCTCAGGACCTCCTCACGGTGAGGGCATTCATTCATTCAGCTGTGTTTTTTAAAAATATATATTATTGATTTTTACAGAGAGGAATGGAGAGGAGTAGAGAGTTAGAAACATCGATGAGCGAGAGACATTGATCAGCTGCCTCCTGCATGCCCCACACTGGGGATGTGCCTGCAACCAAGGTACATGTCCTTGACCGAATTGAATCTGGGACCTTTCAGTCTGCAGGCCGACGCTCTATCCACTGAGCCAAACCAGTCAGGGCACCAACACCGTTTATTGCTGAGACCATCCTTTCTCCATTGTATGTCCTCGGCTAATTGGTCATCAATTAACTGACCATCTAGGTGTGGGTTTATTTCCAGGCTCTCTTCCATTCTATGGACCTGGGTGTCTGTTTGTATGCCAATAGCCTTTTTTTAGTCGCTGTAGCTCTGTGAGTCTGAAGTCAGTGCGTGTGATGCCTCCTGCATTGTTTCTTCTCAAGACGCTTTGCCATGACCCATGACTTTTTAACTGTAACGGCTGCGCGTTTATCCTAAACATCAACTCGTCTGACTTTTCTTTCATACCTCTAACTGGACCTTTTTCCTGATTTCTGCGAGTTCCTTCTGGGGTGCCCTAAATACATACTAATTTGTGAACTTAATTTAGGATTCAGCGTTAGCATCTAACATCAATTATTTAGTGATGAGTTATCGCGGATAGCATGTGAGAGAATCCTCTAGCCAGAGCACCATCTCTTCAAGACTCCTTGTCCCCAATCCGAGCTGGAGAGGACCCCTATCCTGAACATACTTGGCCTAGAAATATGTTCTTTTCGGTCAATACACTTCCTGGAGATCAGGGTTCTCTTTCTTTTTTCTTTTTTTTTAAATATATTTTATTGATTTTTTTACAGAGAGGAAGGAAGAGAGATAGAGAGCCAGAAACATCGATGAGAGAGACACATCGATCAGCTGCCTCCTGCACACCCCCTACTGGGGATGTGCCTGCAACCAAGATACATGCCCTTGACCGGAATCGAACCTGCGACCTCTCAGTCCACAGGCCGACACTCTATCCACTGAGCCACACCGGTCTCGGCAGGGTTCTCTTTCAATCCGACATGCTATTAGCCAAAGCAGATGCTACTTTTAATTTTTTTTTCTTTTGCGAAATCTCAGTACACATCAGTCTGCTTTCCTTATATTTTAATCCTCCTGTGTGAAAGGAATTAGCTACTGAGTCAAAGCCACCTCCTTGCTTTTTCACAGACAATTGAGTCAAAGCCACCTCCTTGCTTTTTCTTGGATAATTGACTCAGGACTTCACCAGCCTCCGTGCTTTCCTGTGTCTAAGGAGATTTCATCTTGCTCCTTTCAGACTGTATGCATTTCGTGGCATACGGAGTTGTGCTTCTAGACTGCACTGGTATATTCTTTCCTCTTGAGCCTCTGTGATAAGAAAGTGTATTCCTTTCCCCAAACCAGGCTGTTCGTTCTGGCTGTGATGTTGCTGCTTTGAAATTCTGTTTCCTTCCAGGAGCCTTTGTCTGTCCGAACCGGAGCCACGCCACCTGTGGTGGAAAGACGTGGTGCCACTGTCAACCACATACTAAGGGATATAAAACTGTTCTTCTTTAAAAGTCACTAATTTTGGTCACTTCCTCTAATTTTGATGAGGGCAGTAAGGATTCTATTAGTCACATGAACACGTGTTCCCGCTACCCACTTCTGGATGCCACTGTATCCCACTTTCCTTTAAAAAAAAAAAACACACCAAAAAACCATATTTTTATTGATTCCAGAGAGGAAGGGAGAGGGAGAAAGAGAGAGAAACATCAGTGATGAGAGAGAATCATGAATCGCTGCCTCCTGCACGCCCCCCACTGGGGATGGAGCCCACAGAACAAGTGCCCTGACCCGGGATTGAATCGTGACCTTCTTGGTTCATAGGTCATAGGCTGGCCGGTCTCTCACCTTCTTTTTAATTGCGTTTCCCATGTCAGGAGCCTTTGAGTTAGCTGTTCTGTCTTCCTGGCTGTTCCATGGCTGGCTGCTCCTCATCCTCAGGATACAGCTCAACCAGCTCCCCTAAAGCCCCCACGTAGCCGAAACCGGTGTGGCTCAGTGGATAGAGAGTCGGCCTGCGGACTGAAAGGTCCCAGGTTCAATTTCAGTCAAGGGCATGTACCTTGGTTGTGGGCACATCCCCAATAGGGGACGTACAGGAGGCAGCTGATCTATGTCTCTCATCGATGTTTGTGGCTCTCTATCCCTCTCCCTTCCTCTCTGTAAAAAATCAATAAAATATATTTTTTTTAAAAAGCCCCCATGTAAACTAGATAAGAGAACCACTGATGTTTTCTCTCCCCACACCTGTTCTTGATTTCTTAACAGTTACTTCCAGGCACTGATTTCTATTTGTGATCATTCATTTTATTTACATCTGGTTCATCTCTCTCAATGAATGCGCTTTCTGAGGGCGTGGGACTTGCATGCTGGTCACTACTGTGGCTCCATCTGCCCACACCCTTCCAGGTTCTGACTTCAGTGGTCACTTCCTGTGCACCCCCAGTGCCCTCCAAAAGAAATAAGAATGGGTCTGCCAAACTGGGGGGCATGGGTATTAAGGACAGTGCTGGCTGGGGTTGCCAAGAACGAGTGCCTCTGAGATTCCATTGTCTCAGCAACAAGGCGGTTCATCTTTCCACGGGGCCAGGCAGTTCTTGGATAAGCAGAATGGACCGCATTCCGAGGCTGACTCCCAGGTCCCGGGGCAGACAACCCCCAGCCAGGTCGGAATGTGCTTTCTTGAATCAGAACAAGACAATCACGTTAACAATTAGAACTCTAATCAATAGATAACTGATCAGAGCATGGTCCCTATTTCCTGTAACTCTAGCTGGTCCCCACTCTTCTTGTCCCTCCACCCCTTGCCAAAGGTCTTCCTCGAGGCCAGGAAGGTGTCACCAGAGAAGCCTCGTTTCCCTCTGTGATGCCCCGGTTCTAGCAGAGGCAGGTCAGTGGTTTGCAGCCACGTTAGGAAAAGCTGAAAGCAGAGCGTGGAATTCCGTCAAATGACCTTTGAAGGTCCTTTACCCTGTTCCTTCCTGGTGGCTGTGCTGGGTGTCTGCAGGATCTTAGCCCATACACAAAGACGCTCACAGAGGCGCTCTCATCGCAGATAGCATCTCGTGGTGGAGAGCACTGAGCCTGTTTTGTGTCCTTGAACAAGTGGATTGTTCTCCCTCGAGTCTAGCTTCTTTCCTCCTCTAATTACCATGCGCGACTCCTTGTTCTCGTCTAACCACCTCCTAAACTTGACCTTTACCGCCACATTCCTGTGCCTTGCTCTGTAAAATCTTTAACTGTTATCTAGGCTGCAGTCCTCTTTTAGAGTCCTAGCCCCCTATACATATGTCTGTCTGCATATGCCCTTTTCAACTTGCTTTTTCATTCAACATGAAGTGTTTGAGATTTATTTACATGTTGAGATATGTAGCTCTAATTATATATTGATTAGAGTTCTAATTGGAGCTGCATATATCAATACATACCAAGCCCCTCACTGCTGTGTAATATTTTGTGAGGTGAATAGGCTGTGATTTATTTGTCCAGTCGATGTGTCTTAAAGTTGCTTCTAATTTCCTGCTGTCACACACGATCCTGCTGAGAACATCTTTGTTCACATGTTGGACAGGTTCCATCAGGGGTCAAGTCGCAGGTTCTTGAAAATAAACATCCGCTTCAAAATTCCGTGATTCCGTGTTGTATCTTCTCCTCTGCTCCCACGAGTCAAAATGAGGACTTCTGAAGCACTACATGGTGAAGGCCTGGGAGGGGTGGGTGTGGGGAGGAGGGGGTTCGTGGGGGGTGGGTGAGATAAAGGGGATATCTGTGATACTTTCAACAATAAAGATAAATTAAAAAAAATACGACAAATGTTTAATGGAAACCCTGGGAAAATGGATGCAGAAAAATGTACTTGGATGTACGGATTCCCGTGCAGATTTATGGATGGAAAGACACAAACACAGAACTGGAACCTGGGAACCCGGTCTCTAGTGCTTCTTGCTTCATTGGCATGTGCCAGCGGAGCAGCTGAAGTTCATTGAGAACCAACCGACGAAAACAATTGCCAGGTCATGGTGTGGACTTTGGGTGTGAATGGAATGACCTCCCCCACCAAATAATTCACGTAGACAGGCACGGTGACTCCTGCTAGCGAGGATCGATCCGGCACGTCATACCATACAGGTCCCAACTCTCTCAGTTTCCTAATAAAAATAAACCCTTCCAAATGCCAAGGCATCGTCTCGTCCCAGCCAACTCCTTTAACAAAGAGCAACTGAGACGCTTCCATTTGCATAGCCAATCCTGAACAAAACTGGCATCAAACACGATTCCTGATAACTGCCCTTTCTCCCCGCCCTGCTCCTCCCCTTCCCCTTCAGATACAGGAGGATTCAGGGCACTCTTGAATGACTGGCTTGTTCCCTAAGGCAGCTTGAAGGAACCCTTTCATAACCCCGGTGAGAAGTCTCGCGACCAGATGCATCACCGGGACAAAGCTGTGGCCTCTGTTCTCCAGCCGAAACGTCTGTGCCGAGAAGGATGTGCTGTTGAGGCAGGCCAGACGTCTAAAGGAAGCTCACCAGGACAGAACCCATGTCTTTGGGAGCCACCTACTCTGTGATTCTCCTTCAAACAATCTGTGAAGAATCAAGCAAGCAAACGGGGAGGTTTGATGGGAAATTTCATGGGATCCGGTTCATCACACCTTCAAGAGGAATAAAACTTGGGAAAAAATGTTTTTTTTTAAATAAAAGAAGAAGCTTAGTTTTCATGAAATGGTTGCTCTGTTATGTTTACCCCGGTCAAAGATTACCAAAAACTCTATTTTTATGCACAGGATTGAAAGTAGGTATTTTTGTACCCATCCAGTAACAGAATTAGCCACTAGTTTCCCCTTCACTCTTTTCAACCCTTTAGTCTGTCTCTCACACAAGTCAGTCCGGGTTGTCACCATTGGGTTTTGTGTCTGTCTTCCCAATGGGCAAGACCACAGCACCTGGGACACAGGGGCCCCCCAGTAAAGAGTTCAATGAGAAGAAACGGGGAGAGACGCCAGAGAGGGGAGTCCCCGCTGTTTATCCAGTGCTCCCAATGCATCCGTCTTCGGGGTGGCCACACAACTTTCTAGATCTGTTCGTGAGCCTTGTCGTCTAGCTTTTCATTTGGCACCTTCTGAAGACTTAAGCAGCTTTTGGGTGATCATCCTCACAGTCACATAGGGTTTTATGTAGAACCCAGAAATTATGTCATTAATGAGTATCATATTCATGAAGTTGTATCTTCCCAGTAATTAAAATAACGATATACACTGGCCAATCTCCCTCCCCGACTTTCCTGGGCTCAGTGTGTTGGGGGGAAAGGTACTTTTTTGAGGTCACGTGATCCATTTGGAATATTCTTGCGGGGATGGTTTCCGCAGGTTATAAGGAAACCTCCTAGACTGTTCCACGGAGTGTGACATCTCAAGTGTCGTTCCTCCAGACCCATCTGGCTGGCTGTGTGAAGCTCTTCTTGCCCCATCCCACAGTGGTTCTCAGGACAAACCTAAACTCCATCATTTGGCTGACATGGCCCTTTGTGAGAAGACCTCTACTTAACTCTCCAGGGTCATTTCTGGCCACATGACTCATGTGGCACTAACCCTCTAGGTACGCTAAATTTCTAGAGTTCCTTGAACTGATCCTCAGGTCTCTCAACCTAGCCCTGTAGGTGTCTGTAGAATGCATTTCTATGTCTGAGAGGTTTAAGTCCCCCTCCTGGGTGTTTCCTGGACTTCCCTGTTAAAGCAACAGTGATGATGAATTGGGAGGGTTTGTTAATATCGTGTTGGCCACCCTCAACCCATCAGGCCCCGAGATCGGTGAGGGTGGCGCCTCGCAGGCCATCCCATCATTGCATCCTCTGCACCTCGTCCATGCTTCCCTTGACCATGATGGGATTTTCCTTACTCAGTGTGAAAATATGGTCTTTGGAAAGAAACACGGGTATGAACCTTCTCTCTTAGGGGCCTACATGCCAGCTACCCAACTTGCCTAACAATGAGAATGACTTACCTGCGTGAGAATCCACCATGCCATTTCACGGAAAGAAAAGTGCATGCTGGTACTCCATCCTGGTGACATTCTTCTACAAAACGTATTTATCGTGCAGTATGTTAGTGATGGTGCAGTTAAATGTTAGTGCGTTATGATTTTCTGGTTTCCCTCTAGAATTAAAACTTCCCATTTACAGGTTCCTTAGTAAACTTCTTTCACTCCCAGTCCTCACGTCTCTGATTTTTCCATTTTACCCTTCTGAAAGGTCTGTTTTCTAGAACATTTTAAACCCACTCGGGTAGTCCATCTGTGTGGGCCACCGTGCAAAATATCGTGCACAATATCAGGGCGTTTTAAAGGCCAATCGGGAAGCATGTGGGGGCAGAGCCGACATCACTGGCATCGCCAGCTCTCGTCCCAGGAAGTTTCCCATGTGTTCGGGCCCATCTCGGCGAAAGACAGAATACAGCCGGCACAAGGAAGCGTTTCCTCCCTTCCCGGTGACATTTAACTGCCGCGTGGTGGCTGCTGGCTTCGGAATTAGCAAAGAACTCTAATGGGGAGAGAATGTGCCTCATTACTTTTCCAAACATTCAGAAGGCCAGAAACGAACCTTGAAAATGGCGCAGAAGTAAGTGTTCAGGGAGAAAGTAAGACAGAGGTGAGCCATCCAGGCTCCCACACCGTGGCCCTGCTCCTGGAAATGCCTGCACATCTTCTTCATCCCAACCCCCCAGTGACAAACACAGAACTCCGGGGCGCTGCTCCAGCATCGTATGGGCAGGGCCACCGGGAGAGGGACTTGCAATCTACGGCCATCCCATCCTGAATGCACCCCATCTCGTCTGATCTCGGGAGCTAAGCAGGGTCGGGCCTGGTTAGTACTCGGATGGGAGAGGGACTTGCAGATGAAAAGCAAGAGGCATGACTATTTATACATTTCATCGTCCCAGCAACGGCTTCCCAATGACTTTTACCACCAATTGGTGATGAATTATTAGTTCATATAAATTAGGCTCGCACCGCTTTGCATTTCTTATAGTGTGAAATATACTTAAAAGTAGAAATGATTTTTATTGTAAGTCATTCTCCAGTGCTTTTCTACATGACCCACTGCATCATAATTAGCTGAGAACGGCATTGTGGGCAACACTGAGAAGAATTCTCACTTTGCAAACTCTCTTCGGATGCAGAAAGCCAGGAATGTGGACCTGCAGGAGGGACGAGAGTGGCCGCCAGCTCTGACACGCTCCATAAACGGACGTGGGTCTGCTGAGCCGTGTTTTCAGTTTGCTCCGGAGAGAGAGACGAATCCGTAAAGCAATCAGGCTGCTGCTGATCGCGCTGTCAGGATACACAGAACACAACGAGATGGCCTCCGAATTTTGGACCCAGAACTTTCTGATTGACACCAAGGGTCAGTGCCTGCATTTTTAGCTCCATCCCCAGAAGCAATTCGATAAGCAACAGAAATCAGAAGTCCATTCACTGAACCGCTGGCGGGAAGTTAGGTGGAGACTCCCGGTTTGCTTGGGATCAAAGGTCTGTCCGAAAGCCTAACGCCAGAGAGAGACCCGGGCCAGCCACCTGCGATCCCGTCTCCGAAAGACGAGATGCTGCGTCTCCAGTGGAAGCTGGGATGCGCCGTCTAGACTAGATGGGGAAACGGTGATGGACTTCCATGGCCAGCCCCGGGTAACGGACACCTTTCATAGGTTTTCATGCTCCTTCTCATCCTTCTGAAACGTTTTACGTCAACTAGGTCGAGCTTGCAATGGCAGGTGTGCATCCCAAAGACGTGTTACCAAATTCGAATTCCGTGAAGGCAATGCCCGTGGAAAGGGAAATCACATAAATCTGTTTTAATTCGCAGCCACAGGCAGGCAGCTGTCCTCCTGGGTGCCTCTCACAGGGATGCTCTCTGCCGACAAGCAGCGAGTCGGGTCATCCTTGCTTTCTGCCAAGACGCCGAGTTAACTTGGCTGAGATGAGACTCCAGAAGGCGAAGAGCCCTCTTCCCTGAAGCCGTTTCTGATGAAGAAGAAAAGGAGATCCCGGGTGTATTCTCAGCATCTGGAGGGGATTCTTAAATATTCATTTATTCCGTTTCGACTTTGGGGGCCCTTGGGGGTGTTATACTTTGGTTGTATTTACAATGAATAGCAACTGCCACATGAATCATTATATTAACTTCAAACCATCGTGCTGCTATTCTATCCAGAAAGATTCTCTATAAGGCTCCTACAACTTTGTAGGGCGTACATCTATCCACATTTGAATAGTCTATGAATATTCATGAGTCGCTGATGGCCAAGACTGCAAAGAGGAGAGAGCATTCCTGAAAATGGGGTTTGTAAGAATGTGGTGGGAGAGTATGACATCTGCCTGGCCAGTCTGAAACGCACAGATCCCAGGGTTTCGGTGATGGTGATGGTGATGGTGATGGTGATGGTGATGGTGATGGTAATGGTGATGGTGGTGGTGGTGGTGGTGGCAGCGATGGTGGTGGTTTGCAAAGAGTTGTCTTGTGGCCAGACTCTGGCTATCTAATCACATCCTAACAGATCCCATGCAATGTCAGTGACTAAAAATGACCTCTTCTCGTGCCACGATATTTATGTTTGCCTTGAAACAAGCCGCTCACCAGCAATCCTGAGACTTAATAGCGTGTCCTGGGGAGATGCGTAAATCTTCCCTTGTTTTTGACCTCTCTCCGCATTAACTCTTACCCTCTCCGGACTGCTCCCTTCTTTCCTTTCTCCTGTCTCTGAAGCGTTAAACTAAACTCAGGACTTGCTATTCTGTCTCTGAGGATTGTGGACCATCTTATTCTACAAATGTAAATTTTTACTTAAAAACCCTCCTACCCCCACGTAATTCCAAATGACTCACCAGGGTGCTGCTAAATACCCTCGCCTGCTGCCGGGTGGCTGTGCCTTGGGGAACAGGAAAGAACCGGATTCCAGAAACTGCTGGGCACTGCCTCTGAACTGACACTAATTCCAGGAGACCCCAAATAAGGCCATCAGTGGGCCATCAATGGAGCTGTTGACCCAGGTTCCATCTCGCCACCAGTGGGTCACCTCCGGACCCTTCTCGTGGTTACTTCCCCAACTCGGGCGCGCATAACTGGAACACCCGTCCTCGGCCACTGGCAGAAGCCCCACTCTGGGGATCCCCGGAACCATGTCCAGCAGAGGAACCTTACCTGATCACTTCTCATCGCTGTATACTTCAGAGGAGGAAAAATCATGGAGGAGCACCAACAGAACTTCCACTGAGTCTCTGTGTGACCTTGGCCGAGGCCCTTGGCCCACCTGGATGTGTCTCCAGACCTAAAACACAGGGGCGGGGTAATAAGGGATGTTCACGTTTCATTTCTAAAATGCTGATATTTTTCTTCACTTGCGATCGTTCCTTTCAGCATGTTTCCCCCTGAGTAGTCAAACTGGAGATGTATGGGATTCATAACTAGCCCCTTTGTATAGAACCAGATGCAGAAAGTGGGGCTCTCCTGCGTGTGGGGGTGATGGATTGTGCAATAAACGCTGAGGTTTCCCCGCACTCCTTGCTTCCCTGAGCATCGCATTTGCCTCCTTCACCCCTTTGCTCCCGCAGTCGGCCCCACCTCTTCCTTTTGGAGTTCTCACCAGCTTGACGTGACAGATGTGCATTAATAAGTCTCGCGGGCAATTGCATCAAAGGGGATGGGGAAAGATTTCCATTTCAAATCCAGATTAATTACCTCCGTCTTCGCTACAACTAGCACCGCATGATGACTCTCTTCAGCTGGTTTCGTGGACCTTGAGTCCGAATCACCGAAGGGTGGGTGGAAGCAGGGATCGCTGGGTCCCCCAGGCAGGGTCCCTAGTTCCATCGGGCGTCCATGGGGCCTGAGAATTGGCGTGTCTAACACCCGCAGGCGATGCTGCCGCCCTTACCGACACGAGAACCGCTGCTCTCGCTGTTGTCCATCCATGTGGCTCGTGGAGACGGAGTGAATGGGCATGTGGTCTGACTGTGGCCTCGGACACAGGGAGCAGTGCCTCCTGGGAGACAGGAAGTGCCTCCTTTCGGAATGAATGATGCTTCTCCCTTCCCTTATCCTTCCCCCCCAGACGTCCTCTTCCTGGTGGCGCAGCCTCGGACCCGCGGGGGCCGTGCTGTGATCGGGAAGGAGCACCTTCACCGTGACCCTCGGGTGGAGTGGCCACAGCAGGGAGCTACCTGGCGGAAGTTGGTCCGTGATGACAGAGGCCCCCCCGGGAACCGGAGCTCTCAGTTATGTGAGAGAGTAAATACAGTGGTACCTCGAGATACGAGTTTAATTCGTTCCGTCACTTTGAGGCGTGGGAAACGATGAGACGCTCGAGTCGCGGTAAACGGGTGGATCGTGTGCAGCCGGCCGATCCGCGCGATGACTCCTCTCTCAAACGTTGCTCGTATTTCAAAGCAAACATCGCTCGCTCGACGGCTCGTATCTCAAACATCTCGTATGTTAGGGCACTCGTATCTCGAGGTACCACTGTATCTCTCATGCTTCGGCCAGTTTGGGTTGGAAATGTCTGTTTCTCGTGGCCCAAAGTATTCACTATCAGGACCCCAAGCCTATAACTGGGACAGGAAAACGCGGAGGAGAAAACCCACCCCATCCCATGCCAACAGAGGAGCTGGCGGACACACAGCGGAGAGACAGGAAGTGGTCAAACCCCAGGTCTAAGGAAGGAGGAGAACGCGAGGAGGCCAGGCCAGAAGCAAGGGAGCAAAGGAGACTTTCTTTCCACCTCCCCGCCCTCCCCCGCCCTCCCTCCGAGGGGTGACCGTCTGGTCGACGCTTCTCTGTCTCCGGAACTGCTTTTGTTCATCAGCGTATGTTATTGGTTATAAAGGGGGAGAGATCAACCAGAGGACTTGTGTGCGTGCACATGGGCCTAACCAGTGGACACAGAAGATGGGGGGGGGGGGGGTGAGGGCATGCGGAGAGAGGTCAAAAATAAGGACAAAGGGAAAAATAAGGACACGTCACACCTTCATCAGTAAAGAAATTAAAAAATTTAATAAAAGAAGAAGACTTTCTTTCCAGGTGGCAGACACCAAGCACCCAAGCCCAAACCAGGGTGCGAAGCTGTGGCGAGAAAGTCCACATGGAACATTCACACTCTTGCAGGAGGATTTATTTTAATATTTCAACCCGAAGCACAGGCTCTGCCTGTCTTCCTCCATCTGCCTTCCAGCCCCGCTAATAAATTACTCAGCTCGGCCAAAACCGGTGTGGCTCAGTGGATGGAGCGTCGGCCTGCGGACTGAAAGGTTCCAGGTTCAATTCCGTCAAGGGCACGTACCTTGGTGCCGGGCACATCCCCAGTAGGGGGCATGCAGGAGGCAGCTGATCGATGTCTCTCTCTCATGGATGTTTCTAACTCTCTATCCCTCTCCCTTCCTCTCTGTAAAAAATCAATAAAATATATTTTTTAAAAATTACTCAGCTCGGCTCCTCCCTCAGTCATGAAAATGCGACCTCCCCTCCTGGCAGGGGCCGAGATGGAGGCCGACTGTCCCGAGCCATCAGGACGACGAGGAGAAACTGCGCCTTGTCAGACTCACCTGGGCACCCGGGCGCAGCCTGGAGCTTAGAAACAGAAGCTGTCAGAGCCATTTGAAAGGTCAGGGGGAACGGCTGTCAGCCCAATGCCACGGCCGCGAGGACGGATGCCCGCGGGAAGTGACAGAAGTCGGGCAGCGGGCACGAGCACCCGTTAGCAGCCGCCCCGGAGGAGCCAGGGGGCATAGGGGGCCACGTGACCCCCGGAGTAAACCAGCCGGGACGGCCACGTGAGCCTGAACCGTTAGACAGGACACAGACCAGTGACCCGGCCAGAGGCCCGCATCCTCTCCGCTGTGGCCACCCGCCCGTGTCTGTCTGGGTCGGAGACGGTGGATCGCCCGCTCGGGGTTTTGCTGTCAACCTCGAAGGCGAAGATGAGCAACTTGGCAGCGCCGTTTGGAAGAACTGGGTCCCCTCAGAGCAGGCATAGCAGCCACTTCCCAGGGTGAGATGGAGACGGCAAATGCCAGGGACCGGCCGGCTCTGCCCTGGGTTGTAGGAGAGAAACACGAGTGGCCCTTCAGGAAAGGCAGCCGGGCCCAGTCTAGGTGGCCAGCGGCACCCCAGGCGTGGGGACCAAGTCCTGACCTCGCAGCACTACCTGCTTCCCCTGCTCTGTCTGGTGTGTGAGTCTTGCCTGCAGCGGAATTTGCTAGGAACACCGTTGGCGTCTCACTCTGAATACAACGCAAGAGATCACCAATATTAAGATTAAATGATTTGTGCATGCCATAAAGATGATTGTAAAAGTTTGCTGAAGATTTTAAATTTGGAAGGAAAGCAAAGCATAGAATATGGTTAAGAAAATAGAAGCAAGAGAAGTATTTTAAGGTTTGCTTATTTTTTGGTTGGCTTTTACCTTTTTTCTCCTATATAAGCCATATCGCCTGTAAAGATTTGTGACTGGTAGTTTTATGAAAGAAAGAAGGCTTTGAAGAGTGATTTGGGGAGAATGTTTTTCTGAATAGGTAAGTGTAATCCTTGCCAATTAGTAATGAAATTCATTTCGCTATTGATTTTAATAAAAGTATGCAAGCACAGGGAAAAAAAAAGACTTCTTCTCCATATCCCTAAGTGCCTTGAGGATGATCATGCGCTGGACACGTGCATCTCTGTATGACAGCGTGGTCCCATGTAGTGGAGGTGCATAGTAATGGTTTACGATGCAACAAAGACGACAAAGAGAGAAGGAGATTAATGGTTCTATAATAACAACAAAGAGAAGTTTAAAAAACAGTTTCAGAATTCCGTGAAAAATAAATGCCCGGTTCCCCTTGGCCCCGATAAAGACCAGAACTGAAAGAAGAAAGCGTGCTCCCTACATCTCAACATGACATGCAGTAGTAAGTGAAATAGCTTCTCATTAGCAATGACTCTTTCTATTTAGTGGGCTAGTGGGTAATTAGGGCATAATTTTTCTACGCCTCTGTGACTTCCCAGGATTATTCAGATATTTTTTGGCAAAAAGTGAAAGAGCGTTATTAGGAACAAGAAGAGTATTCTTTGAAACAGAAGACTCCTATTTCTGTTCAGGTGCATTTTTCTTTTCTTTTTTAAAAAATATATTTTATTGATTTTTTTACGGAGAGGAAGGGAGAGGAATAGAGTCAGAAACATCGATGAGAGAGAGACATTGATGAGCCGCCTCCTGCACGCCCCTCCTGGGGTTGTGCCTGCTACCACGATACATGCCTTTGACTGGAATCAAACCTGGGACCCCTCAGTCCACAGGCCGACGCTCTATCCACTGAGCCACACCGGTTTGGGCCAGATGCATTTTTCTTCAGAGTGACACCTCAGTGTATTGTGAGTCCTAGAATGTAGGTACCCGCGCTTGGAAAAGCTCGCTTGCTTTTTAGTAAAATGGTATGTGTTTGCATTATTTTATATTCAATAATTATCTTAAAAACTCTGACCTAGCTGAGGATTTAAAAAAAGGGAAACGAGGGAGTCCTGTGTCTCAGCACCAACCCCTCCACCCGCGCCGGGACCTGCCCTGGGCGGTAGCTCCAGCCACAGCCGCGGGGCAATGCCACAGGAGGTGTGCCAGGGTTCCGAGAGGCCTCGGGGGTCGTGGGGAGTCAGCGGCGGGTTAACGGGGACTCCAGGAACAGGCAGGGGCAGGTGTCTGGGTGGGTAGACAGTTAAGATCGGGAAACGTGCCAAAACCGGTGTGGCTCAGTGGATGGAGCGTCGGCCTGCGGACTGGAAGGTCACAGGTTCGATTCCGGTCAAGGACATGGACATTGGTTGTGGGCACGTCTCCAGTTGGGGGCGTGCAGGAGGTGGCTGATCGATGTCTCTCTCATCGGTGTGTCTAACTCTCTATCCCTCTCCCTTCCTCTCTGTAAAAAAATCAATAAAAATAAAATAATAATAATAAAGATCGGGAAATGGCAGAGACGTGCTAAGAGCAATGGGAGATCCCGTCTCCGGGAAACAGGAGAAGTGGGCAGGGGACCAGACTGGCCACACGCTGCGCAGGGGCAGGGACACGAGACGTGCGGGGACCAGCACAGCCGGGTGTGCGGGTGCTGACTCTGCGCGTCGGCTCTGGTGGTCACGACTGTCCCTCAGCTGGTCCCCGCGGCCCGCCAGGAGGCAGAGGAGCCCTTCGAGCAGAACCGGAGATGCTCACTCGTTCCCGGGAGGCGCGCGCTGACGTGACAGCAGCCACGCTCGGCTGCCTCTGTGGTTTCCTCTGCGATGACACAGGGACCGTCCTGCCTCTTCCCAGAGCTGTGAGGGGGGAGGGCCCAGGCCGTGTGCACCCCAGAGCCAGGCAGACGCTTGGAAGCACATGACCTCATCCCAGATCCCCTTCTCCGTGATCCCTGCCCAGCACTGAGCTCGCAGCGTTCTGTTAGCGCCCCGATGTGAGCAGAGCTGGTGACCATCAGGGGGTGAGCGTGAGACCGTGGACAGCTCCCAAGTGTCCTGGGCTGTTTCTGTGCCAAAACCAAGGGGCAAGATGGTCCCCAGGCAGCAGCGCCAGGCAGTGAACTGGAACTGGGCACATGGAGCTGGGGACCCTGAGGAGACCCGTCTTCTCTCCCGTCTGTTTAGGCGGCTGAGAAGGTTGACTTCCTGAAAGGCCCAGTGGGACCACGGGCTCAACCCCAGCCGCTGCCCGCTGCCTGTAAAATGGAACTCACCCTCCATCGGGGGGAATTGAATGCAATTCCCGGTGGGGCCACCACTTGCCTTTCGCGATGCCTCTACTGATCTCCACCGCCTGCATTTCCTTCCCCGTGGACCCTCCTCCTCTCCGCAGCCACAGCCTTCTCCGCCTTCCCTGCCTCGCGGCCTTCCCACCAGGGAACTGTTCCTTCTCCTTTCCGGCAGCTGAAGGCGTCCGTCGCCTGCTGTCCAGCTTGCTTCTCAGATGCACGCCCACCCCCATGCACAGAGAGAACCTGATGGGGTATTTACGTGTCATCCAAGTCTCAGGATTGTTCCCTCTTTGGAAGAATGAGGAAAATCTGGGTACGCCAAAAGGTTATTTTATGCCAAGAGGATATCGATTCGGTAGACAAACTTGTCAACTGCTGCAGATAATGGATAAATTGTTGCTGGGAGAATTTGTCAAAATTCATTGGACAATTTTATATATTTTAGGGTGTGTTTTTTTTTACATAGCATTTGCATAGTAAAAGGATGTGTCATGTTATATAAATAAGCAATGCTTTAATGTAGGCTTCTACTTTTTTTTTTTTTTACCACTAGCCAGAAACCAAACTACAAATATGAGATAGATTTCCATAGGCCGCACAGTTGGAAGTAAATGGTCGCATATGCAGAATCTAGGAGGAGGAAAGTCTGATTTTGCCAGTTGTAAATGTGTTTTCCTAAGGTTAGATGTGAAGTTTCAGGAAGAAGAAGAAGCGGTTGCTAAGACAGCAATTACAGCAAAATGGGAACAAAATCGGTTGGGCTGGTAGGTGAATTCATCCAACTCCGGTAATAACATTAACAAAATTAGAGGCTGGTTTTCCCGTGGAGCCGAAGATTAAGGTGAGGACTGAGAAGAATGACCCCCCAGTTAATGGTTTTATTCACAGTCGAGGCTCCTCTAATTCTGTATGTTGTGTGGGGCCGTCTCGGTGTCCTCGGAGGCAATCGGAACCAGTTGAAAAACACACCGTTCCGTCCACCGATACTTTGGGTGATAACGCCGGCCAATTACCACAAATAATGTGTGGCTGAGTGTGCCGGCTGCTTATGCATTGATTAATATTTCAGAAATCTATCTGAGTTTCTAGCTCTGGGAGTTGGATTTATCCTCTAGACATTCAATTTCCCCTCTTTTCAGTTTCGTGAGCAAAACAACCTGCTCACGCTGAAGCAAAATATACAGTTTACCACGTGAGTGGAATGCTAACATTTGGAGATGTATTTTGGATAACTCGTCTCAATTAAGGTTTTCCCATTTTTCCACATTTGAAAAAAAATATTTTATTCTTAGCACCTTAAATTCCCATTCCGCATTTAAATCATCCACTCTGATAAGCACACAGAATCTGGACATACAGACTGTTTTATGGGGGACAGCGAAGGCCTACAGAACATTTCTGGTCCAAACACGCAGACTGTGAAAGTTTCCATAACTGCGTGTATAACACCGCATGGTCCAGGTTTGCACAACATGATATGCAAAAGAGGAGTCGGAAGAAATTAAAATCGAAATTACTATTGAGTTGGTCTCTTTTTTTAAAATATATTTTATTGATTTTTTTACAGAGAGGAAGGGAGAGGGATAGAGAGTTAGAAACATCGATGAGAGAGAGACATCGATCAGCTGCCTCTTGCACGCCCCCCACTGGGGATGTGCCCGCAACCAAGGTACATGCCCTTGACCGGAATCAAACCTGGGACCCTTCAGTCTGCAGACCGACGCTCTATCCACTGAGCCAAATCGGTTTCGGCGAGTTGGTCTCTTAAAGACTATGAAAGAGGTGCTAATTCCTTGCTCATGGTTGATGGCAGTCGGATTCCAATCACTTGTGCCAGTGGACAAAGGTAGACTGAATCCCCACATAGGGGAAATCATGATTATTATTTCTTACAACCTCTCTGTAAATACAGCCGCGTACTGTAAGTTACCAATACTTCTTCTTACATTGATTCAAAAGATGATATAAACTGATGAACAAAAAGATAGATACAGAGGCAGTAAAGCATCAGACTGTCACATTACAGCGGGAAGGTTAGGGGAGAGGTGGGGTAGATAAGAGATCAACCGCAGGACTCGTATGCATGCATATAAGCACAACCCATGGACATAAGACATTGGAGGTTTAGGGCATGCATGGGAATGGGGAGCGGGGCAATAGGAAGATATGTACACATGTCACACATTAATAAAAAATAAAATTAAAAAAAATGCTTGCTTAGAGTCACCATAAATATAGACATCCGTAAATGAGTACAAAAGTGATCATATGCCCATTAGATCGTTCAATTGAATTTTAAAATGATTACATATCCAAATAAATATGGGTCATCTGTACATCTCCTAACATTACCTTGAGGGTCAAACTTCGGGAAACGTTGGCCATGCCCCAGGGCCCCATACACAAACACAGATGCAAGCCATGATGTGTAAGATTTCTCCAGTTAATGGGGGTGATGCTTAAGCCCCCTCACACCCCCACATCTGTGCCTTTCAGCAGGGCTTCCTTCAACGGCCCTCATGGGGCCTCCTGTGATTTACAGTGGATCCTATGGGAAGCCTCCCATTGTCTTCACTAACAGAGAGGTGTGGACGAGGAACCCCGAACGCCGGTGACCCTGGAATGCCTGGCAAGGGCCAGAGCTCTGCACCGATTGCTTAGTCCAGACCGTGGGGCTCAAGCTATTTCCTGACCAAACAGTCTCAGAGTGAATCTTTCTCATTATTTACTGACCTTGAGGAGAGTCTGTCTGTGACCGCAGTTACCTGCCTGCCTCAGAGCTAGATGTGCATCCAAAACTGAATAAAAGGCTGGCGAGGCCTGGGCACCGGTCAAGTCCTTCCCCTGGAGTTAGGGTAGGCCCCCCAATATTTACATGTGGCCCCTTCTCCAGATCCCGAGCCCTGACCCATATGGGACGTGGGTCTTCACAGAGCCTAAATTAGTCAACAAATAATTATAAAGGACCGACTATGCCGTGTGATTTCTGAATGAGGTAACTCCTCATCAGTGAAGATTTGGAAATTTGGAGCTATTTTGACTTGACCGGAAGACTAAGAATACCGCTTACGTCTACGAATACCCACATCCAGGATGACGCTGCAATAATTCGCTGGAAGGTGCAGTTTCTCAGGAAGGTAATTCACAGCTTTAGCTGTGGCAGGGCGAACCCCTGGGGTCCCGGTAGCTGAGAGGTCATTTATAGCGGCAATCACCTGGGTGATGGAAAGGCGGATATTGAATAAGAGGGTGTTTACAGCCAGAACAAGAATTTAATTTTTACCTCTGCGGAAATGCTAGCTTCTCTCTCTGGTACTCAAAAAAACAATTATGCATGCAAAACAAAATGATGTCTTGCATTCTCGGTACAGATTTTTCCGTTTCTCTGGAAAAACTTAATTACGTTTGAGCTCTTTCTCCAAAACACTACAACTAAAAATATTGTTTGAGTCACACACTTGGTGAGATGGGTTACTGGTTACACAGGGATGCACTTTAGATTTAAAAATCATCTAGAGATTACTGTTTTCTCATTACTTGGAAGCCGAGAAAATCAATTACGGGTGGCTTTGCGGGGGATTTAGATTTCTGCATTAATAAAGCACCGGGGATTCGGGCCTGGAGAACAAGAGTTTATCTGTGACTGGGAACCAGGTTTTCCTATCTGCTCCTGACAGCGTGCAGACTGCTCTGAAGAGAGCGGCATTAGAGCGAGCGATGCGATCACAGAGGGGCACCTGTGCCTGAGCTGGCCGATAAAGGTTCGCTGCGTCCATCTCCACACCCATCAGTGGGAGACACAGAGATCAATGAGGATGGATGCTGGACTGTCCCCTGGGTGTCTCCTGGGCTGTGTGGTTTGGTGGCTGTTAAAGCCCCAGGACTTCGGTCTGAATGACACGCCGTGGTTCCTTCCTGTGTATTGTACCTGAAATTATCTAAAATCTAAAATTGTGGGAAAGATATCTGAGGCTGCCATATTGATCTCCTTATCATGCCACGGTTTCGCATGTGTTGTCCGTAGAACATACACACCAGGAATTCCGCTCGTGACTGAAATCCATTCCACTTCCTTTCTGTTAAAAAGAGTGTCCTATTGGCATTCAGGATCATGAGGAAATTTGCAAGGTGCAATGCTTTCCCTTCAGAATAACTCGTCTTCTAACTGTAGAGAGGCGACGTTCCAAAACTCATCGCACTCATTATCAATGCTTCTTCAAAGCTGGGAAGTGAAGATTTGCACGCGTTCCATGTACTTTAAAGTTGTGAGTTAGTAAACTTGATGTTCATGGGAATCTATCCCCAAAATATTTTATAATGTAAATTAACCTCCATATGTCACTGTAGAGGCGAGACGACAGATCTTCGGAGAAGAAAACCTGGATGTTAAACGCGCTGTAAAAAGCATTTCCATCGCTTCACCCTACGAGAGGGCAAGTATCTCTTCTCTAAAAAGAAGGCACCACGGTACATGGAGACCGTCATGGGCTCTAAATACGCAAACGGGTGTGAGTCCTGTCTTAGACCCTGGCTGGCCGGGGGACCTGTGGTGGCCACCTGACCTCTCTGAGCCTCTTGTCCGCAGCTATAACTTGGAGTTGTAGCTTAGACTTCCTCGGGTTGCCATGGAGATTAACTGAAATGTCCATTTCCGAGCGCTGTGCCGGGTCCATATTGTGAACCTCAGATAACAGACCCCTCTGCCCATTCCTTTATTTTCAAGTTCCAGAAACCCCTCTCTGCCATAGTTAAAATGAAATGTCATCTGTACTTTCCATCGCTCGCATTACTATGCTTACCCATCGATGACAGCAGAAAAATAACTCTGCCCTCGAGGAGTTGGCTAAACCTCTTCATCCTTTCATCACAGAAACTGAGGACGTGGTCATGGGCATTCCGGAGTCCCCTAAATGCCATCCCTGCAACAGGCTTCTAGATCTTTCTAACATCAGTGCTCACTATGAATCGTGGGCTCTCAGAAGGGCTGTGTGTGGGAGTGGACAGGTGTGTGTGATACATAAAGATAACGAAAAACAGATGGGCCGAAACCGGTCTGGCTCAGTGGATAGAGCGTCGGCCTACGGACTGAAAGGTCCCAGGTTCGATTCTGGTCAAGGGCATGTACCTTGGTTGCAGGCACATCCCCAGTGGAGTGCGTGCAGGAGGCGGCTGATCGATGTCTCTCTCTCTCTTTCATCGATGTTTCTAACTCTCTATCCCTCTCCCTTCCTCTCTGTAAAATATCAATAAAAAATATATTTAAAAAAAAAACAGATGGGAGCAATGACTTCCTTGGAGTAAGATTTTCTCTTCTATTTAACAAGGAAGGACTCAGTAACTGTGACCCCTGCTCCCCCCTACCCTCACAGTGCGTGGGATGTGTCAATGCTGGGAAGTGGCCTCAGAATTTGACGGGTAGAGTCTCCTCCCCCTCCAGTTTACTGTGTCTGTTAGCGCGAAGAAGACTGCGTCACTCCATCTGTACATACCCATCCCAGGGGGAGACCTGGTTTCCTTGGCACCCTCCCATCCTCCAGCGTGAGAATAAACCCCATTTCACACGCTTACCCTAAAATCTGTGTGCTCCCAGAGAAGCTCCCCTTGGATTCTGCCTGAGCATGAAGGTAAAGAGGGAGGGCCAGGGTCAGCAAACGGCGGCTCTCGAGCCACCTGCGGCTCTTTGGGCCCTTTGAGTGTGGCTCTTCCATAAAATACCAGGGCCTGGGCGAGTCTGTATTGAAGAAGTGGCGTGAGAAGGAGTTGAAGTTTAAAAAATGTGGCTCTCCGAAGAAATGTCGGTCGTACTGCTGGTATTTGGCTCTGTGGACGGAGGAGTTTGCCGACCCCTGAGTTAGGGCACTGGCTTTTCAAAAAGTGTGTCAAGAACGTTATCTAATCATGGCACAGCCTCTTTGGTCGAAAGTATAAGAAAACGAAGGGACAAAGAGGAAGGGGATCTTTGTGAACAATGATAGGGAATGTTTGCAAACCTCGTGAAGTTGGCAGCTGTGGAAAACCATCCAGACGAATAGTTGATGTTTTATTGTCCATGAAATGATGACAATTTTTAAAAAGCGACCCGCCCAGAGAATGTGCCTTGAACAATTCATGACAAAAAGAAAAAGAAAAAAATTGAAACTGATGTGAAACACACCGCGGACCAGCAGTCTCGTTGCCAGCTTTCCCCGGTGGCCACGTGAGATTCTGTCGCACAAGCACAAAACATGCTTTCCATAAATGTTCGGGGCACGCTTTAACATTAAACGCCCATTACACTTTGCAGTTATTTATTCCATGTCCTTACAAGCTAATATCTTTTTAAAGCAGGACACTTGGTAAAAACATGGTGTAATACGAAGCGAGAATTCTCGGGATCCATCTGCAGTGTGTTAGATTTTAATGACACACGCGAAGCCGCTCTTATCAATTCCAGATGTGCGGGTCGGAGGTGCATAGAGAGAGCATATCGCATGACTGCTTGTGCGATCTCTATTCACACACGGAGTTCGGGGAGTTGATGAGCAGACAGATGAGCAGACAGATGAACAGACAGATCAATAGACAGATAGATCAACATATAGATCAACAGACAGATCAACAGATAGATCAACAGATAGATTAACAGATCAACAGACAGATCAACAGATAGATCAACAGACAGATCAACAGACAGATAAACAGATAGATCAATAGACAGATCAACAGACAGATCAACAGACAGATGAACAGACAGATGAACACAATCTTCAGGTCCAATGAAGGCCCCTCCTCGGAGCTGTCCCAGTGCTGGCTCTGTACTTCTTCCGGTGGCTTCCCTCCGTGGGCAATGTTCACCGAATAAAAACCTTTCTAACACCAGATCCACACGCTGCCCAAGAAGTGCGGAGTCTCGCTGGGAAAAGCATCCCTTCCCTCCGAGGGCTGTGCAAACCTCTGCTTCCTGGGGGGACCGCATCCCCGCCAATTGCACGCGGCGCATGAAAATAAGCATCCGGGGGACGGTTTCTGGAGCGGGAGCGCCCCGAAGCCAGAGGTTCAGAGCCCGCGTGGGCTGCTCCCAGCCGTCATCTCGCTCTCCGGCGGGAAGAGGCAGGCCGGTCCTCTCTGCGGGTTTGTGAAACATCATGTAAACGGCGCTGGGATCAGCTGCGCAGCGCTTTGCACACGTTTGCTCAGCGTTTTCCTTGGAAATTGGCTTGCTTCCGGAGCGTTGATCCTGAAGAGTGGGGTTCACCCATTCATTTTATCCTTCAACTTGGTTGTGATGGAAACTATCGAGGCAGGAGGAGTGCCGCATTGAGGATGGGAGAGTGAGTTTAAAAGGTTCATGATCACCGAAACCGGTATGGCTCAGTGGATAGAGCGTCGGCCTGCAGACTGAAAGGTCCCAGGTTCGATTCCGGTCAAGGGTAGGTACCTGGGTGGCGGGCACATCCCCAGTAGGGATCATGCAGGAGGCGGCTGATCGATGTCTCTCTCTCATCGATGTTTCTGACTCTGTATCTCTCTCCCTTCCTCTCTGTAAAAAATCAACAAAATATATTTAAAAAATAAAATAAATGAAAGGTTCATGATCGCCCTACTTGATTCAGATCCGCGGATAGTCGGCCTGCAGACTGAAGGGTCTTGGGTTTGATTCCGGTCAAGGGCACTTGTCCAGGTTGTGGGCTCGATCCCCAGTGGGGGGCGTGCAGGAGGCAGCCGATCCATGATTCTCTCTCGTCGTCATTGATGTTTCTCTCTCCCTCTCCCTCCCTCTCTGAAACCAATAAAAGTCTATTTAAAAAGGAAAGCTTCGTAGACCAGTTGCTGGTCAGAGCCATGGAAGTGCTTGGAAAGGGGGGTGCAGGCCTCTGAAGGAGCAGCCGCACTTCCCGGGGGTGATACAAACACAGTCTGCGCATCCCATGGTTTCCGTCCAACATTCTCCTTGATGTGACTCAGCGCTGAACCTGAGAATCACCGACAGCAGGACAAGTCACTGACGTTAACGAATTGCCATTTTTTATGCTTCAATAGGAAACCTGCACATTTTTTTAAAATATATTTTATTGATTTTTTACAGAGAGGAAGGGAGAGGGATAGAGAGTTAGAAACATTGATAAGAGAGACATAGATCAGCTGCCTCCTGCACACCCCCTACTGGGGATGTGCCCACAACCAAGGTACCTGCCCTTGACCGGAATCGAACCTGGGACCTTTCAGTCTGCAGACCGACACTCTATCCACTGAGCCACACCGGTTTCGGCAAACCTGCACAGGTTAATGAACTTCTCAAATACCTCTTGTTCTGACCGCACTTTTAAAAAAAAGCAGGTTTTCGTCACCCGAGTCACTTCAGAGCGAGGCGGCCTCTGTGCGGCCCCTGTCCTCGGGCTGGTTACCGCCGTTTCTGGGATCCGCTTTTACGGGAAACGGGGGAGCCCTTCGCCAGGACGCGTTTATGGTAACCTGAGTGCCGGGGGCCCCCAGGGGGGCCTTCAGCCGGTCTGGCCGATAAACACGTTGCAGGTGACTGACTTCGGGATTAAATCTCAGCCGGGGACCGGCCGCTCCTGTTTATGTTTTTAATTAAGGGCAGGCTGCTGTCCTTTGCGTGAACCTGAGCCGTATCACGTCGCAGGCATTTCAGCCCGGCTTCCACGCAGCCTCAGAGCCTCCTGGAGGGATCGCATCCCCACCAAGTGCACCCGGCAGGCAAAAATCAGCACTTGGAGGACGATTTCTGCAAGGAAGACGGAGCATCGCCAGGTGTGTGGCGAGCCTCCGGCCTGCGCACAGTCGGGCAGCTCCTGTATAACATGTTCTGCACTCCGGGAACTTAGGGGACCTCGGAGAACCTGGAGGTAACATTAAGAAAAGAAATAGCGGCCCTCACCGGTGTGGCTCAGTGGATAGAGCGTCGGCCTGCAGACTGAAAGGTCCCAGGTTCAGTTCTGGTCAAAGGCATGTCCCGTGGTTGTGGGCACATCCCCAGTGGGGGGCGTGCAAAAGGCAGCTGATTGATGTCCCTCTCCCATCAATGTTTCTAGCTCTCTGTCCCTTCCTCTCTGTAAAAAATCAATAAAATATATTTTTTTTAAAAAAGAAGAAGAGAAATAGCGGAGCATCTGAATCTCACCCACTTGTGACCCCTGGATTTGTGCGCCACGTGTGGGGAGCAGAGGGCAGCAGCTGGGAGACTCACGGGTGACAGGGGAAAGCCCTGCCCTCCAAGCCCGGGTCCTCTGGGAGAGGGGGGGACAGACGTGCCCTCAAACACCCATGATGCAAAGCAGGCACACGGCTCTGTGCGATCCATGCACCCTTTGCAGGGGAGACAGTCGTCTGAGGAGTATGTTGCTTCCTCCTTCGTGGGCTGCTGAGCGGGTGCCTTTAAAAGGGCATCTCCTGCCGAAACCGGTGTGGCTCAGTGGATAGAGCGTCGGCCTGCGGACTGAAGGGTCCCAGGTTCCATTCCGGTCAAGAGCAGGTACCTTGGTGGTGGGCACATCCCCAGTGGGGGGCGTGCAGGAGGCAGCTGATCGATGTCTCTCTCTCATCGATGTTTCTAACTCTCTATCCCGCTCCCTTCCTCTCTGCAAAAAATCAATAATATATATATATATATATATATATATATATATATATATAAAATAAAAAACAGGTGAAAATTTTTCATTGTATGTTTTAGTTATCGAAGAGCAATAAAAGCCCTAGCTGTTTTTTTTTTTTCCAGCGGATAGAGCATCGGCCTGTGGATGACAGGGTCCCGGGTTCAATTCCGGCCAGGGCACATGCCCGGGGTTGTGGGCTCACTCTCGGATAGGGGGTGTGCCGGTGGCAGCCAATCAGTGATTCCCTCTCCTCATGGGTGTTCCTATCTCTCTCTCCCTCGCCCTTCCCCTCTCTCTGATAGCAATAAAAAAAATATTAAAAGTTGGTTCTTTAAATTAAATTAAATTCAATTCAATGAGCTAATTACCGCTACTGCTCCTGGAATAGCCGTATCAGAACGAGCCTACATTTTCTCATTAAGAGCTGTAACTGAACTCTCGGGAATGGAATCCTTTTTGAATAGCGTCTGTTGTCGGGGCATTTCACAGTGGCTGGTAGACGGGGCCGCTGAGGACACGGTTCGGGGCTGGTGACTCGGTGAATTGTGTTACCTGGCGTGGCAGCCACGTGCTCAGGTGTCAGCCGGGCACATTTCACGTGTTCACGGAGCCCGGTCCAGGGCGTGGAGCCCCCACCGGTGTCAGCACCGTGTGATCTCACAAGTCTGACGCTGTGCTCCTTGGACCCGGGCATTCCTGGCGATACTTGGGGTCCCAGCAGAAACCCCGAAGGGGGCAGACTTTTGGATCTGTAGGGGTTCTGTGATTAGCTTCAGGGAGTCTCGCAATGCACGTGTGGGAAGAGTGGGGCGTCGTCATCTTGAACAAGAGACACGGGAGTTTCTCCCGGGTGGGGACGGGCGTGTGGCAGAGATGGCACTTCACGGTAAGAACTGAGGCCTGGCGCGTGAGACTTCGAAGTTCGGCTGCTCCCGGGAAAGCGCTCGGGCCTGGTCTAAGTTTACACGTTATCGTGGGCCAGCCATCTGCGTGTCTGTGGAGTTTACCTAAAAAGGGGTAAGTGAGGTGGGCTTGCAGGAATGTCAGGCTGTGTGGACACTGAAACCGGCGGAGGGAGAGCGGGTGATACTTTCAGATGAAAGCCCTTGGCAGCCGAGCGAGCGATTGCTTTTTCCTTCCTTCTTCGGTGTCCTGCTGAGACTAAGAACGAGTGTGTGTGTGTGTGTGTGTGTGGTGTGTGTGTGGTGTGTGTGTGTGTATGAGTGTGTTGGTGTGTGTGTGTGTGGTGTGTGTGTGGTGTGTGTGTGTATGAGTGTATGTGGTGTGTGTGGTGTGTGTATGTGTGTGAGTGTGTGTGTGGTGTGTGTGTGTGAGTGTGTTGGTGTGTATGTGTGGTGTGTGTGTGTGGGGGATGTGTGGTGTGTGTGTGTGGTGTGTGTGTGTGTGGTGTGTGTGAGACTGTGTGTGTGTATGAGTGTGTGGTGTGTGTGTGTGGTGTGTGTGTGTATGTGTGTGTGAGTGTGTGGTGTGTGTGTGTATGAGTGTATGTGGTGTGTGTGGTGTGTGTATGTGCGTGGGTGTGTGTGTAGTGTG
>JAAGEH010000480.1:63664261-63689558 GCA_011751065.1 Lasiurus cinereus
CACATATGCATTATGTAATGCAGGTGTATGTGTGTGCATATATATATGCATATTCACACAGACACATTTGTATACACACTATATATATGTAATATATATAACACACATAAATGTATACATGAAATTTCCTTTTCATTAGAAGCGACAGAAGATACTGAGTTGTGCTGTAATATAGCTGACTAATAATATAGCTTACATCTGCGAGCCTGTGGTGTTAGAAGGTCAGACGTAAAAGATCACAGATAATCACTGTGACGAGGGAACTGCCCCCACACGGAACCACGGAAAGGCGCCGAAAATGGATGCATACGTCACGGTTCTCCGGGAGCCATATCAACAACCTCCGCTCTAAAACGGCTTTGAAAATAGCCGGGCTCCATGTGTACAAATAAAGGCCGGGAGCGGCGGATGGCAGTGCTCACTGAACGACGTCCCCCCGAAGGGAAGTTTCCCGGCAAATGCCGTTTCCATGAGCTGACCGTCCATTCCCAGCGCTCCGGGCTGAGGCCTGCACCAGGCTGCGCCAGGAGTGAGCTGCACACTGCTCTTCCATGTCTCATGTTCGAAGTGGGATCTTCCTCTGCTTTAAACGTGGTATAACTCAGGACTTACATAACATTTTTTAAAATGCCTCAAGCCTGGGCAGCGGTTGAGTGTTGATCCAGGGACCAGGAGGTCACAGTTCAATTTCCGGTCAAGGGCCCAGGCCCGGGTTGCAGGCTCGATCCCCAGTAGGGAATGTGCAGAAGACGGCTGATCCATGATTCTCATCATTGACGTCTCTCTCTCTCTCCTTTTCCCTCTCCCTTCCTCTCCCTGAAATCAATAAAAAAAAACATGTAAAATTCATGAAAACGTTTAGGCCTCTAGGGTACCAAAATGTAGACTCAAATAGGAAGGAGCGGCTTTCCCCAGGTTAAAAGCTTCAACGAGGAGGTGGCCCCCTCACGCTCGGGAATGAGTGAACCCGTAAAGGGATGCACCCTGCCATCTATCTGTTTGAATCATGGAAGTAAAAGGCGTCCAACAGACCCTCTGGAAGTCGCCCGAGGGAGTAGAACGCACCATTCATCAAGACGCCGGGGAAGCGAATTCTACGCTCCTGGCGGCGGAACAAGATTGTGCATTTGCCACCGTCTATTTTGGGATTTTCAAACCCATCCAGAGCGGGGAGGAGCGCTTCCAGGGAGCACGCAGCTTCGGTGCCTCGCCTACGCGCTCAGGAACCAGCTCCAGCTGGGGCAGGTGGACAGCGATGGCTGATGGGGTGGCCCAGGCTCACCCGGACAGAACCAGGTCTCTCGGCTCAGCAGTGGTGTTGACACGCCCTCCGCGCCAGGGAGTGACATTTCTTATCGGAGCCGACAGACACGCTGGAGCCTCCCGGAGCCTCGCTGAAACCTAGATGTTGCTCCCGTCTCGCTGCTGACCGTCTCACTCGCTGCTGCTGTCAAATGTGATGGATGAGAAGCCGTTTCTGCAGCTCACCTTCCTCCTCGCTCACTACCCGTCAGCGCTCACCTCCGCTCCTGTGTTCCCTGCTCTGCTCTTCTAACACGGCTCTCTCACCCAGCAACAACCACGTGAACTTGGCCGCATCGGAGGCTATTGATGCACCGCCCCTACCCTCTTTACTTCCTAAAGCAATGGTTCTCAACCTTCCTAATCCTGCGACCCTTTAAGACAGCTCCTCATGGGGTGGTGACCCCCAACCATAAAATTATTTCCGTGGCTACTTTATCACTGTAATTTTGCTACTGTGATGAACTGTAATGTAAATATCTGATAGGCAGGATGTATTTTCGTTGTTACAAATGGAACATAATTAAAGCATAGTGATTAATCACAAAAACAATATGTAATTATATACTGTGAAATATTTATTTCTAATGACAAATAAATGAAATTTTGTCTTGAAGACCGCATGGGCAACGGTCTTCCTAGGACAACAGTAAACTACGTGGCTACACTTTGCTACACCGAGGAGCAGTGTGTTGGTTCCTAAGACCATGGGAAATAGGTGTTTTCCAATAGTCTTAGGCGACCCCTGTGAAAGGGTTGTTCAACCCCCAAAGGGGTCGCGACCCACAGGTTGAGAACTGCTGTCCTAAAGCCTTCTTTGTGGCTCACCATGAGGCACTCTGTTGATCTCCACGGATCTCTGCTTCCGCTCTGTCTTCTCGTGGGTGCAGATCACCATCCAAAGCAGCGTTTCTGTCTCCTTGGCCCCGTCCTCAGCGCAGCCTCCTGTGCTGTCTGCTTCACATCCCTGTCCCTCGCCCCCCTCGGCCACCTTCTCGCCATGGACATGTGGTGATCTTGCACCCAAGCTCCACGTCCTCCCGGCACTTTGAACTCAGGAGGTCCAATCTGACCTTGTCCTTCCCCTGCCCCCATCACATGTGATCTCTTCCCCGAACGGCGTCACTACACCCACCATCACCTCGGTGACCCCGCATCTCGCCCTCCCCTCCCCCCCGGCCTTCACCTGTGGTACATCCCTGTGAAGCCCGCCTCCCCTCTTGCATCCATCACGTCCCTCCTCTCCATCCCACTGCCACGCTCGGGCTGTGCCTCCTGCCCAGCCTCTGGGAGAGCCCTCTTTCTGTGCGAAGCGACTGGTGTCCAAGTCCCTGGAGCTGGTTCACAGCGTGGGTCCTCAGCAAACAGCCTTGTCCTGCGTCGCCTGTCCTGTTTTCTTTGACACAATTCCATCCTTCCCGGTTTCACATTCCCCAGTCCACACCTGTGCCTCCAGCTCCAAGTCTAGTTCCACATTCTCCTCCACTGGTGGGCGCTCCGTTTCTTAGAAGGAGTGCTTTATCCTCCCAGATCGCTGAGCATTCTGTGCCTGTGGGGCCGCATTTCATGCTCATGTTGTCTTGTCTGTCCTTTCTCTTCCCACATGGGTTGTCAGGGGCCCCGGTCTTGGTTTATTCACGTGTTTTCCCTCACCATTAGTCCTATGGTTTGCAAGTTGTAGATTCACTGTTGGGTCGATGGCCCTTACTAACAAGATTTTGTGAAAGCCCAGCAGCCTGTTGAAGGCATACTCACCTTCTTTTTGCTTCCATAAATTGATTAGACTCTAATCCATGGTTCTCAACCTTCCTAAGGCCGAGACCCTTGCATACAGTTCCTCATGGGGTGGTGACCCCCAACCATGAAATTTTGCTACTGTGATGCATCGTGATGTAAATATCTGCATTTTCCGAGGGTCTTAGGCGACCCCTGCGAAAGGGTCGTTCGACCCCCAAAGGGGTTGCGACCCACAGGTTGAGAACCGCTGGATTAGAGAGCCCTTTCCATCCCATTCCACTGCGTCCAGTCGTGTCTGGGAGGGAGCTGGACATGGCGGAAGTAGGGATTGAGTTGGGAGATCACTGTGAACGGGGCTCTTATCTGCGTTGCGTGTTCTCCTGCCCCTCACGGCAACTGACCTGCCACTTCTCGTTGCAGGGAGAGTGGAGAGGAAACGAGAGCCAAAAGCCACGTCAGGTAAGATTTTGACTAATTGGCTCCCGCTCCGGTCTCTGCTTTGATTTGCAATCACAAAGAGATCTCTCTCTGCAGTTTCAAAGTAGAGTTTATTGTCCTTGAGTTGATGGATACCGAACGAATGAAAATTAATTAATACATTTTGGCTCTTGCCCTTGCACATTAATCATTTTCTTTTCATTCTATTTAAAACATGAAATATGGTGTTATTGATTTTTAATAATTATCTGTTAAAAGGTAAGTCTTGCAGCCACCAATGTTAAAATATGAAGGTTGTCATAATTGACAACAATTTTATTTCTACAAATATCTATGAATTTCAGCTCTCTTAAAGCCATGTATGTAGCTGATGTGTTTTAGGGCAGTGTTAACTACTTAACTAAGAGAAACTTCCTATTTTAGAGGAATGTTAAGCATTATTTTATTTCTAAATCCAAATATGCATACAGAAGTGAATGGTGCCATTGCGTATAGTAAGGTGTCAAAATTTGCTAATACAAAAATAAGTTTTCAATTTCTATGTTTTTATTACATGGCTTTGAGCTTAAAATCACGAGCTAAGACAGAGTTTCATTGACCCAGTAGGTCTTTGCATAGGCGCAGTCTTCCAGGTACCAATGCCCAGAAATTGCCAATAATCATAGAAGATTCTAGTTTGCCAAATATGCCTATGCCCACCTTCCTTCCCGAGTCTTCACCAACCTTATTCTACTCTCTGTGCGTGTGGTCAGGGTAAAGACACCTTGTTCCACACCACCATCTTCTGTCAAATTCATTTCTGTCTGGTAACAGATGAATATAGGTGTTTCCAAACAGTCCCTGTGGTCCCTGATAGAAGATATTAATCTACAAGTGTATAAACAGCCCAAGTCCCTTCTCTTTTCCCCTTCCCCATCTTCACATTCATATCAGACAACTGGTCAACTTATTACCTGCATAAGTTTCCTCTTAAACGTTATTGTTCACATTCCCTTTGTGTATCTTTTAAAGCGTGATCATGAATATAAAAAAAAGCAGAAAGTGAAGCCAATGTGGTCACTTCATTATTACATCGTAAGGGAAAATCATGTTTACTGTTTCTAAAATGGATTGCTAATTGCTCTGATCCTGTAGGTACATGCTTCTCTAATCAAAGAAGCGTGACAGTTCAGAAAAGCACTAATTTGGCCAAGGTTAAGCCAGATGCTCTTTAAGTTCCCTGCAGATCCTGGCTTCTTATCTTCTGTATGGCCCGGGTGATGACAGAGACAGAGGCAGGCTATGATACAGGCTATGCATAACCTCTTGGTTTGGAAGAAATGGTGATATTTATGACTATGTTTATATGCTTTGAGCAAGACCCCTCTTCGGGTCAAGGAATTCTTGATATTAAAAGACCACACAATGCCAAGACCGGTTTGGCTCAGTGGATAGAGCGTCAGCCTGCAGACTGAAAGGTCCCGGGTTCGATTCCGGTCCGGGGCATGTACCTTGCTTGCGGACACATCTCCAGTGTGAGGTGTGCAGGAGGCGGCTGATCGATGTCTCTCTCTCTCATCAATGTCTCTGACTTTCTATCCCTCTTCCTTCCTCTCTGTGAAAAGTCAATAAGATATATGAACAAAAAAGAAGACAAAAAACCATACAGCATAATAATGCAAAGAATAATTCTTAAAGAAAAAGGTGCTTCATAAATTATTGTTTAGAGAAACATATATTAGACAGGCTTACTGAGGTAGACTGTTGAGACACCATCTGTTCAATTTTTCTAAGAATAACACTTTCGAATCCACTTAACATTCAATAAAGAGCAGTCCTAGCCCTACCTGGTTTGGCTCAGTGGATAGAGCGTCGGCTTGTGGACTGAAAGGTCTTAGGTTCGATTCTGGTCAAGGGCATATGGGGGCGTGCAGGAGGCAGCCGATCAATGCTTCTCTCTCATCATTGATCTTTCCATCTCTCTCTCTCCCTCTCTCTTCCTCTCTGAAATCAATAAAAAAAATATATTTTAAAAAAGGAAGAGTCCTAGTGGACCAGAAAATAGAGTTATCAGTAGAGATGACAGTGAGCATTTTAAAATGAAGTTTCATACTTTCCATTTCTGACATTATAGCATCCCTACAGTTGGAGGTATTTTATCCGTTTACATAATTTGTAAGAAGTCCTGGTAACGAAGAACAACGTTATTTTTTGCCTCTACCCAAAAGGTGAAATTTATTATTGGAAATTCAGCAAATGGTGGAGCATCTGCTTTGCAAGCTCAGGCCCTTGCTGCTTGCTTTTTGACTGGGACGTTAGCGTCTTTGAAACGTTCTAAATCAGCAATAGCACCTCCGTTTTCAGACATTTAACGCCCATTGAAGATGCAGTCATTTGGGTTAAAAAAAAGTTAAATAGACAGTGGGAATAGCATGTCCTCTTTCTTGGATGTTACTCATTTACTGAGTGCCAATTTCCAAGTAGATGCAGATTTGCCATCTTTTTCTCTATGCTATTACTAGAGGCCTGGTGCACAAAATTCGTGCACAGGGTGTGGGTGTGGGTGGTCCCTCAGCCCAGCCTGCACCCTCTTGCAATCTGGAAGCCCTCAGGGGATGTGCAACTGTCAGGGGATGGGCCTATACCGGTAGTCGGACATCCTCGCAATCCAGGACTGCTGGCTCCTAACCACTCACCTGACTGCCAGCCTGATTATCCCTAACCACTCTGCCTGCCTGCCTGATCTCCCTTAACTGCCTCTGCCTATCAGCCTGATTTCCCCTAACCTCCTCTGCCTGCCTATCTGATTGCCCCTAACTATCCTCCCCTGCAGGCCTAATCGCCCTTAACCACCTCTGCTTCACCCCTGCCACCATGGCTTTGTCTGGAAGGACACCTGAAAGATGTTCGGCCTAATGAGCATATTAGCCTTTCATTAGTGTAGACTGTTTTTGTAGTGCTTTTCACCGTGGTTCCTAAACCCTATCAAAAGACCCTGGAAAACAAATAAGAAAAGACCTCATTTACTACTCTGTTAAGTATCAGTGACCAACATTAAATATATGAAGCTAGCAGGCAGCTTATGTTGCGACAAATATATTTCAATAAACTACCATCCTTGAAAAGCTCATCATTTTGGATGGTAATGTTTTATCCTATTCTACAGGTTTTTTGTTGTTTTTTTAAATATATTTTATGGATTTTTTTTACAGAGGGGAAGGGAGAGGGATAGAGAGTTAGAAACATCGATGAGAGAGAGACATTGATCAGCTGCCTCCTGCACACCTCCTACTGGGGAGGTGCCTGCCACCAAGGTACATGCCCTTGACCGGAATCGAACCTGGGACGCTCTATCCACTGAGCAACACCGGTCTTGGCCTCTTCTACAGGTTGTGTTCTCACTGTGAGAACCACGATCCCAGTGAGACTCAGGTTTGAAAATGAGCGTCCTCCTAGCTTGCTCATCGCGTCCAGAAACTCTGGTCCCCAATCCTACGGTGTCGCCTCTTTGAAAATTGCTGAGAGTCTATTTGAAAAGTTATCGCAAGAAAAAAAAACACGGAGAGGTGATGGACGTTAACTAGATGCGTGCAAATGTTGAATCCTTCTGTTACAAAGCAGTGGCATTTGTTTAAAGTCAACATTTTAAAAATCAGAAAGCGGAGATGTTAAGTAGCTTGCCTTGGGCCTTCTGCTGGGGGCACGGGGGGGAGAGGGGAGAGCTGACCATGGACCTGGGCCAGGGCTGGCTGGAGCAGCTCGGAGTGTGAGGAGCCATCTGAAGAGAGCGGCTCCTGCACATCTCCCCCCTCTGCATCCGCTGAGGTGTGGGCCGCTTCCAGCTGGCCCGGGCAGGAGTACAGCGGCACCTCGAGATCCGAGTGCCCTAACATACGAGATTTTTGAGATACGAGCCGTCGAGCGAGCGATTTTTGCTTTGAAATACGAGCAACAGTTGAGATAGGAGTCATCGCGCGGATCGGCCAGCTGCACACGACCCACCCGTTTACCGCGACGCGAGCGTCTCATAGTTTCCCACGCTTCAACGTGACGGATCGAATTAGACTCGTATCTCGAGGTACCGCTGTATTTACACCAGGGCAATCGGCAAGCTTTGCAGACCAGCCCTGGTTGCTGGGTGGGTCGCGTGGTGGGTGAGCGGCTTCCCAGGAAGCCAGCTGTTCACTATGGACACTGGATCTCAGTCTGTGTGACAGCAAAGCCCAGCATTCCCCATGCCTGGCGCCCCCCCCCCCCGCTCCCCCCCCGCCCCCCGTGCCTTGGCCAAGGTCACGGTTAGCTAACAGAGGGCAGAGTTGAGACTGGAACCCACACCCGCTGTCTACATCCAGCCCAACCCAGGCCCCAGGGTGCGGGTGAGAAAACAAATAAGACGCCCCTTTCTCCCCCTCGGTGCCCACAGGGCCCGGTGGGTCTCAGCGAAGTCTCGGATCCCTTTTCCGGCTTCAGTGACCGGCTTTCTGCTCCGGCCGCCCCGGCCACCCTCCTCTGGCCTGGTGCTGTTTCAGGCAGCTTTCCTGAGACCGGGCTCTCTCGGCGAGGCTGATGGATTCTCCTTAAAAATACACCCTGCGCCGAGACCGGTGTGGCTCAGTGGATAGAGCGTCGGCCTGCGGACTGAAAGGTCTCTGGTTCGATTCCGGTCGGGGGCATGTATGTACCTTGGTGGCAGGCACATCTCCAGTGTGGGGTATGCAGGAGGCGGCTGATCGATGTCTCTCTCTCATCGATGTTTCTGACTTTCTATCTCTCCCCCTTCCTCTCTGTTAAAAATCAATAAAATATATTGCCAAAACCGGTGTGGCTCAGTGGATAGAGCATCTGCCTGTGGACTGAAAGGTCCCAGGTTCGATTCTGGTCAAGGGGGCATGTATCCTGGTTGCAGGCACATCCTCTGTAGGGGGTGTGCAGGAGGCAGCTGATAGATGTCTCTCTCTCATCGATATTTCTGACTCTCTATCCCTCTCCCTTCCTCTCTGTAAAAAATCAATAAGATATATTTTTTTTAAAAATCAATAAAATATATTTTAAAAAAAAATACACCCAGCTCCCTCCGGGCGTCCGGCTTCGGGACAGTATTTTTTTAGGAAGCGAAGTGTCTTCAAAGCCTGCTCCCGTCCACAGAATGGGAGACACACACACAGGCTGCTCATGAACAGAAGTCCCGGACAGTTCCTTTGTGAACAGATTTCACTGGTCAGGCAGCCGAACTCATTCTGGAGAATGAATCACCACACGTCCGGGCCACGTCATTTCAAAAGTATTTTAAATGTCACCGCATCACTGCCTTTCAAACAGTGTTTACGCCAACTGAGCCGTTCTGAAAGGCCAAGCAGCTAATGGAGGAGACACTGGGTGCGCCCCACGCCTCTCCCTGAAGGCCTCCCCGTGGAATCTTCCGGCACACAGAGCAGGTGCAGGTGCATCAGCGGAGGCCCAGCGTGGTGTCTGGAGGCGGATGGGAGACATGTGACCCTGGCTGCCTCACAGTAGGCTTTTCCATACAGCAGTGTGCCCCTGTGTCACTGAAAAAGAGACCCCTGCCCAAACCAGGGTCGCTCAGTGGATAGAGCGTCGGCCTGCGGACTGAAGGGACACAGGTTCGATTCCAGTCAAGGGCATGTACCTTGGTGGCGGGCACATCCCCAGTAGCGGGGGCATGCAGGAGGCAGCTGATCGATGTTTCTCTTCCTTTGATGTTTCTAACTCTTTATCCCTCTCCCTTCCTCTCTGTAAAAAATCAATAAAATATATATATAAAAAAATAAAAAGAGGCCGAGACCAGTTTGGCTCAGTGGATGGAGCGTCGGCCTGCGGACTGAAAGGTCCCAGGTTCGATTCCGGTCAAGGGCATGTACCTTGGTTGCGGGCACATCCCCAGTAAGAGGTGTGCAGGAGGCGGCTGATGGATGTCTCTCATCCATATTTCTGACTTTCTATCTCTCTCCCTTCCTCTCTGTAAAAAATCAATAAAATATATTTTTTTAAAATAAAATATAAAATAGAGGCCCCTTTTCCTGGGTCGGTTCTTACACCACATAAATGTGTTTCTCTCACCCAGGAGAGCAAATGAAGGCAAGTTTTATCACAATATTAGCCAAAAAAAATTACTTCCCCTTGAATTAAATATTCTGTACCCCCAAAGAAAGTCACAAGGGTTCCCAGTTAAAACGGCAAGGAACTCCTATGAAAGTGGACTTTCCGGCCCTACAGGCTAGGTCCTTGTCAGGGCAGCGCCGACGAGGCGGTTCTGCACCACACGGGCCTCCTGCGCGGTGGAATACGGGGTGGACGTGGAAGAAGGGGCAGCCCGGGTGTGCATTTCCGCCAGGATCACAGTCGCCACACTTTCGTCGGACATGCCTTGGGGAGGGGGCGTTCCAGGTAAACGCATATTTTGATAAAAAAAAATCGCACTTAGCTTACCACAGGATGAAAAACGCCTCCAGAAACAGAATCTGGGTGAAACTCGGGTTTCTGCTGAAAGGAGTCTTCAGCCGGACCTGATTTTCCCACGCAGAGCACAATGAACATGACCCCTCACCGAGGGACAGACGCCCCCCTTCATTGTCCCTCGCAGAAATGACCACATGCTAATCAGCGGGAACCGATACACTTGTCCCTGCGTAACCGGACGCTTTCTGGGGTGAGGGCAGGTCATCGGAGCGAGCACTACAGTTATCAGTCGTGCAAGTGGTCCTGTTTTTCCGAGGAAAATCCCCGGATGAGGTTTGCAGGACCGGCAAGGAGGCCTGAGACGATAAGGAAACGAGAAACACCTGAAGGCTGCTCACCCCAGAAGGGAGGTGAGGGCTGGCGTGGCAGCCGGAAGAACTCTGAAAAGGGCCGGACCTTGGGGGGAGAGATGGAGAGAGCCTCCATTTAGGGAAGACCAGAGGTGGGGGACTCTTTCAGAAGCAGCTGAGCTGAAACCGGTGTGGCTCAGTGAATAGAGCGTCGGCCTGCGGACTGAAAGGTCCCGGGTTCGATTCCGGTCAAGGGCATGTGTCTTGGTGGCGGGCACATCCCCAGTAGGGGGTGTGCAGGAGGCGGCTGATCGATGTCTCTCTCTCATCGATGTTTCTAACTTTGTATTCCTCTCCCTTCCTCTCTGTGAAAAATCAATAAAATATATTTTTTTAAAAAGAGAGAGAGAGAGAGAGAAGCAGCTGAGCAGCTCCTGAGTGACCACGAAGCACCACATGCCTGACTCCGGACGGCACATTTAAATTTTGTTCGACGTGATGGTCGATGTCCCTGCTTCCGTTTGAACTATTTGCGAGAGGGGAGAGAGGACCCTGACCAAACCCCAAACCTTTGTGTGAACATCTTGGCCTCGGCTGCGTGTCCACGGAATGCCTCTCGCATGCCGTCTGTCCTCGTTCACCTGCCTCTCTTTATAAGTCTTCAGGATGCCCGGTCTGTTAGCGTGACTGTAAACCTCTCACACACGGCTGCCCTCACAGAGACAGCCTGCGTGTCTCAGTCCAGTGGGGTCCTTTTCTCCTCCAAAATGTCCCTGAAATGCCGTTCCGGCCGCACCTTCTGAGAACACACAGCGCTGTTTCACTGATGTTCAGAGACAACCACAACTCTGCCCTCGGACCTGACTTTACTTAGCACGTCCTTCCTTGCTTTCCTGGGCCATTTCTCCACGGGATCTGCAGGCTTCCCTGGCCATTTTCAAACGTCCACCCTGGAGCATACAGACATGCAAACCTGAACGACATTCAATGTAACATTTTTAATTGGCCCTCATGCCTAGAAATGCACTGCCTCTTCCTGGAATTACATAGTTATCTTTCCCATGCGTGTGTATTTATTTATTTACTTATTGATTGATTGATTGATTGATTTTGCACTTCAGTATCATTGAGTACGTTCACATTGTTGAACTACCATCATCTCCATCCACTCCCGGCCACACCAGCTGGGCTAGAGATTTGCTATACACTCTTATACACCTATAATTTTCTTAAGAGGGTAGGTCTTATATTAAGTGTTCTTATCACAATAAAATAAAATTTAAAATAAAGAAAATAGTCCACTTTTACCTGGCAGGAGGGATGGACTCACTGCTGGTATAATGAGACCAATAAGGGGACCAGAACGCCAGAACGGTGGAGCAGGGTGCAGCCCTTGTCAGCGAGGGGAGATTTAGAACATCAGGGTCCCACCAGGAGTTGGGGGATTTTGAGACCACGTGGCAACATCTGAAGTGGGGGGGAATGTGGTCTTAAGAAATGAAGCTTTTCTTTTCTTTTTCTTTTTTCTTAATATATTTTGTTGATTTCTTACAGAGAGAGGAAGGGAGAGGGAAAGAAAGTCAGAAACATCGATGAGAGAGAGACATCCATCAGCCGCCTCCTGCATGCCCCACACTGGAGATGTGCCCGCAAGCAAGGTACATGCCCCCGACCGGAATCGAACCTGGGACCTTTCAGTCCGCAGGCCGCCGCTCTATCCACTGAGCCAAACCGCGGCCTCAGCAAGAAATGAAGCTTTTCGATCTTTCTGTAAATTTGAAAATGTTCATAATGTTGGAAAACTAGAGAGAGAGAGAGAGAGAGAGAGAGAGAGAGAGAGAGACCCCATGGTTGCTGTGCCTGTGTTTTTCCTGCTGTAGAATCATGTCATGTAACTCCGGGACACATTATATTTTCAGAAATTGTTGCCGGGTTGAGTAATCAGATTGTGTCTTTCGGACAGTGTGGGCAGGCAGAGGAGAGAGAAGGGTTTGTGTTTACGCTTTCCATTCTCTTCCTTTTCTGAAATGGAGAGAAAGGAGGCAGGAGGCCTCACCATCCTCAGCTTGGGGAGCTTTCCTGCCGAGGAGGGTCCCTGCTGCTTCTGGGTCTCCTCCCCTCTGCACCAGCCTGCATCCACCGGACCCAATCTGCATTCAAAGTCGCATCCTATGCGCTGTGATACCGCCATGAAGTATAGGCACTTTGAATGCTGCACAGGAATGCAGATAGGGTGCAGCCACTATGAAAAAAACAGTTTGGAAGTTCCTCAAAAAATTAAAATTATAACTGCCATGCAGTTCAGCCATCCCAGTTCTGGGTGCTTACCCAAAAGAATTGAAATCGGGGTCTCCAAGAGATATTTGCACTCACATTCACTGTAGTGTCACCCCCAATTGCCAAGATGTGGGGAGAACCTAAATGCCCATTGATGGGTGAATGAATAAAGAAAATGTGGGGCATGCATATAAGGGCATACTATTCAACCTTCAAAAAGAAAAGGGAGTCAAAACTGGTTTGGCTCAGTGGATAGAGCGTCGGCCTGGGGACTGAAAGGGCAAGGGCATGTACATTGGTTGCGGGCACCTCCCCAGTAGGGGTCGTGCAGGAGGCGGCTGATTGATGTCTCTCTCTCATCGATGTTTCTGGCTTTGTATCTCTTTCCCTTCCTCTCTGTGAAAAATCAATAAAAATATATTTTAAAAAAAGAAAAAGGAAAGGAAAATTCTGCAACCCGTGACAACACGGATGAACCTTGAGGCTATCGTGCTAAGTGAAATAAGCCAGACACAGGAAGACAAATCCTGCATGATTCCACTTATATGAGGCATCTAAAATAGCCAGGCATAGAAGCAAAGAGTGGGATGATTGTTGCCAGGGGTGGTCACAGGGGAAAGGGGCAGTTACTAATCAACAGACATTAAGCAAGATAAATACGCTCTAGAGATCTATAGTCAACAACAATGTATTGTGTACTTAAACTTTTGGTGAGAGAATAGATCGTTACATTTCCAGTCGATATCTGGGTTGGGTGATCATCTTCCAGGCAGTTGAGGTCAACAGAAGACTATTAAAAAGAAACCTAGCCCAACTGGCGAGCATCAACCTGTGAACCAGGAGGTCTTGGTTTGATTCCTGGTCAGAGCACCTGCCCAGGCTGTGGGCTCGATCCTCCGTGAGGAGCGTGCAGGAGGCAGCCGATAGGTGGTTCTTTCTCATCGTTGATATCTTATCTCTCTCTCCCCCTCCCTTCCTTCCTGAAATCAATACAAATATAGTAAAAATAAATAAGCAAACAAACAAATAAATCTCGTTCTTCCGACTTCAAACTTGGCGAAGGTTCACGGCCCCTCAACTGCGTGTCCACACTGGTTAAGAGGATAGATCTCATGTTTGCATTTTTACCACACTAATTAAAGCAATTGGTAGATGGCCTCACACTCTTTTTATTTGAACCGTTGCAGAAATGGGGGGAAATCCTGCCTGTCCATACTCCTAAGGAAATTACTTGATCCTGGTAAGCCAGAGAGCTTAAAAGCCATCCCGGATGAGAATAGTTTCTCACGTAATCAGAAGCAACTTCCCAGAGTCTCCTAAGAGATCAGGGAGCAGCTGCATTTGACCTTTTGAATAATTATTTTCTCCATGTGAATTTAATTCCCTTCCTTGGTTACGTATCAGATTGCATCAGCCATGACAATATGCTAGGGAAAATCAGTTTGGCGTGGAGGAAGTTGCTGGATGCTAGCCTGAACAGTATTCTTGCCACAGAGCCATGAAAGTGTGACCTTAATCACGCTCCTGTTACACAGGTGGGCAAGCGACTCCGGAGTCACAGTCACATCGGAGTGGGTTGAAGCCGTCGATTCCTGATCAGGTTCCCAACCCAGGGGGCTCAGTTCACTGTAGGCCTCATAGTTTATTGATGAGCTGGACACACGACCTGTAAGTGCTTTCCTTTAAAATTCAGAAATTTCTAAACCGAGTGGAGCTGCTAAGACCTCATCCCAGGAAGCTGACGACAATACAATTCAGAATATCCTTGGATATCTTTTTTAAAATCATTCTAAATACCGAATAAAATTTAACCCACAGAAGTATAAGCTGGCAGATTTTAACACCAGTGAAATCCAGTGAAGGAATGATTTAAAAAGCCTGATTTAAAGTGCCAAGCCTGGCCATCATGGTGTAGTGGTTGATTGGTGACCTCTGAACCAGGAGGTCATGGTTCGATTTCCAGTCAAGGCACATGCCCAGGTTGTGGGCTCAATCCCCAATAGAGAGCGTTCGGGAGGCATCCGGTCAATGATTCTTTCTCCTCATGGATGTTTCCATTTCGCACTCCCTTTCCCTTCTTCTCTGAAATAAAAAAATATATATATTATCTAAAAAGCATAATAAATAGTATGGAATTTACCTGTGACATTGATCACATAGATGATAAACAGTACAGTGGTACCTCGAGATACGAGTTTAATTCGTTCTGTAACCTTGAGGGGTGGGAAACTATGAGATGCTTGAGTCGAGGTAAACTGGTGGGTCCTGTGCAGCCGGCCGATCCATGCGATGACTCCTATCTCAAATGTTGCTGGTATTTCAAAGCAAAAATCGCTCGCTCGACGGCTCATATCTCAAAAATCTCATATGTTAGGGCACTCGTACCTCAAGGTACCACTGTATTTACTTTTACAAGAAAAATAGTACAGAGGTCCTATGATGTACAAAGATATTTCAATGCCGCTGGATGTGAAGCTAATCCAGGAATTCCTGTTCCTTCTTTTCTAGGATGGGAGCCCGTGAATGACCTGCAGCCTGTGCCCAGAGTCAGTGAGTAAACTCCCTGTGACCTTTGAACTTGGGTAGTGATGGATAAGAAGAGCAACAGATTCAGCATCTGAGTGCTCCACACTATCGCTTTTAAATGCCTGCTTTGACTATGGTAACTGTCACCAGCAGGCACAGCCTCAGTGGCATGGTTGGGGGGTGATGTCCCAGAGAGTAGGGAAGAATGACCTTGATCCTTGCCCTCCTGAAATTTACAGAGCAAACCAAAGACTTCTCAGATAGATCCCAGCCATTCCTCGCTTAATGAATAAGTGATGTCCCTCCTATTTAAAAGAGCTTACATTTTTCCTTAAAAAATATTGAACTCTCCCTGGAAACATTGGGCTTTAGTTTTCAGAAATGTCTTCCTCGTAGAATTCAGAAAACTTTACCAAATCAGGTCTGGCTAATCCACAGTTTTTGACCAGTTGAACCGAGACCACCATGACATTGACCTTTGACTTGTGTGCGAGGAATGAACGTGGTAAGATAAACAGAGGCAACCTCTATCATTTATTTACAAAGAGTAATTGCTTTCATGGCTTTAGCATACGGTCTTTAGGCAAAAAAAGATTGAACTTAAAGTAAGAGCCCATGTCATTCAGTAGACATCTCCTTAGGCAGACTTCATTGGCAGATCATGGTATTGAAAGTAATAAAACCTTTCAATAAATTCTGATTCCCATAATTCAGGCTAGCTTCTTCTTTGTCCCTACCTCCCCAAACTCATTATTCCTATCTAATGAAGTTTATTGCTGTGTTAATGTGTGAACAGAAGCATTTATTACTAGGAGATCGATTCCTCCTCTTATCCGATATTTTAAATTTATAAATATAAATTTTAATATTTTGGATGCTTCTCTGTGACATTGATCACATAGATGACATAGAGTAATTTACTTTTATAAGAAAAATTATCTATCATTTCCCTTCCATTTCCATGATTTTCATACTGTAGATAGTTTTTTTTTCTTCTTAATTTAAAACTCAATATTTTCACAAAGCGGGCAAGATGAAGTCCCAGAATAATAATGAAGATCCATGATGAGAAAAAAAATATAACCCCAAATCAGATCATGCCCTTCTTGGGCAGGTTGAAAAATTGGAGCAGTGACTGAATTACTATCCACTCGTTCATTCATTCATTCCACAAACATGGAAGGGATGTGCTTGTAGCTGCAAGGTGTGTAGAGATAAATAAAAATCTCACCTCATCTTTATTGTGCTGACAGCCCATAAGATGAAACAGAGATGAAGACAAATACTTTTTTCTGGTGATAAGTGATGTGTTATTCTTAGAAACAACCTGCTTTGGGAGCATGAAGAATATATCATTAAATCTCACTGGAAGAACGGGGGAAATATCCATTACAGGAATAACATTTGAGCTCATTTCTTAGAGAATAAATACAATTTCTACAAGTAGAGGAAATAAGAGCAACATTTCAAGTCAGGATGAGCCAAGTATGGAGGTAGGGCAGTTCACGAATTGCTGCAGAAAAGCGGGCATAATTAGTTGCAGAGAGCTGAGAGCGTGAGAGCTGTGCATGGCGTATAAAAAGGTATAGTGCTATGAAAATGCGCCCTCTCTTATTAAACAATTGGAGTTCAGAGAATGACTTCCTGGAAGTTGTCTGTAGGCTGTTGACATGTGAAGAAATGGCAGTAGGTGATTCTCCTGAGGACAACTGAAAGAACTTTTAGGAACACAGAAAGACGCAACTCCGAGATAGGAGGAGAAGGTGGTCAAACAAGATAGATGCTGAGGTCAGACATCAAAGACCCCAGAGAGTTTACGTCTGAGGGCTCCCAGGTTCTTCATACGATGCTGTCGGCATGTAGATGAGGAGGAGACCAGTTTCCATGCCAGCTCAGCTGCCCGTGAATGCTGTCCCCTCACCGGGCCACGTCTCAGCGTGATCTGTAAGATGGAGGCGACCGTCGCCTTTCATTCTCAGGTCGGAGAGCTGGGTGAGGCATGTGAGAGCATGTTCTAAACACTAACGCGTTCTATGTCGAGAAGCAGGCTGGCCTGGTGGCCAGAACGCAGAGTGAGCTCTCGTCCACAGAGGGAGGTAACAGTGCGTTCCTTGTAGGCACCACGCGGGTTATGAGAGGTCAGGCATGTCCAGTGTATTCACATACGGGGGCTCCACAGGTGGGAGCTGCTAGACCGTGATCATCTGCCCAGGAGCGGATCTGGAGGAGGGAGGAGAACAGCTCAGTGGGGAATGAAAGTAAGACAGGGCATGCAGAGAGGTGTTTATGCAGAATTTAGAGCTTTTCTGAAACGGTGGCTCCGCGTGTCCATCAGACCTGTGAGCTCCAGAGCGGCAGAGCGGATGCTGTGATGGAGCTAGAGTTGGAGAGGCTCAGAGAAAGCGCTGTGTTCCAGCAAAGGGGCGCCCGCATTCAGGGGCAATATTGACAGCTGCAGCCTTTTTCAGTTAAATGCACTGGGGTGGCACAGATAAATATGACCATGTAGGTTCGGGGTGTGGGTTTCGATGTCGCGAGGTCTGTACATTGTACCATGTTGCCCACCACCCAAAGCCAGACCTTTTGCAGCGCCCATCCATCAGGACCCTCTTCCCCTCCCACCCCTTCCCCTCAGGCAGCCACCATTCCGCTGTGTGTGTCCATACATTTCCATGTCATATTCCACCTCCGAGTGAAATCAAACCGTGCTGGCCGAAACCGGTGTGGCTCCGTGGATAGGGCGTCGGGCTGCGGACTGAAAGGTCCCAGGTTCCATTCCGGTCAAGGGCATGGACCTGGGTGGTGGGCACATCCCAGTAAGGAGGAGGCTGGAGAAGAAGGTCAGGGTGTGAGACTCGAGGTCAGGGTCAGGGTGAGGGTCAGAGTGGGAGGGGGAAGTCAGACCGAAGGGTGTCGCTGTAAGTGTCCCAGGGGCAGCCTGGCCTTGCGCGCGCCCAGGGGCATGCGCGGATGGGCAGGCAGCAGGCGCTGCCCAGGCCGTTGGAAAGAGACGGGGAGACTTCCCACAGCCCTCCGAGCTCAGGGGAGAGGTCAGCCTCACAGATCCGACAAGAAGGGATGGACATGGTGATGGAAAAGAGGCAGCATGCCGAGACCGGTGTGGCTCAGTGCATAGAGCGCCGGCCTGCGGACTGAAAGGTCCCAGGTTCGATTCCGGTCAAGGGCATGTATCCTGGTGGCGGGCACATCTCCAGTGGGGGGCGTGCAGGAGGCGGCTGATCGATGTCTCTCTCTCATCGATGTTTCTGACTCTCTATCCTTCTCCCTTCCTCTCTGTAAAGAATCAATAAAATATATTTTTTAAAAAAAGAAAAGAGGCAGCACGAACCTTTCAGCTCGTGGCCTGACCGTCTCAACAGAAAAGCCCTTCGTGCTATAAGATAAAAAAAATTAAAATTAAAAAACAGGTGCCCTTTTTTTTAAAAATATATTTTATTGATTCTTTACAGGGAAGAAGGGAGAGAGCTACAAAGTCAGAAACATTGATGAGAGAGAAACATCAATCAGCCGCCTCCTGCACGCCCCACTGTGGTGATGTGCCCGCAAGTAAGGTCCATGCCCCCGACCGGAATCGAACCTGGGACCTTTCAGTCCACAAAGCCGACGCTCTATCCACTGAGCCACACCGGTCTCGGCAACAGGTGCCCTTTGCCAGCCTGGGCGACTCCCCGACAGACGCCAGCAGCCAAACAGCTTGCACCTTCTGCCCACTCCGAGGCGCTCGCTGCATCCACGCAATATCGAGGGAGCCATTGGGGTCTTCTCCTTTTGGGGAGTGGGCGGCAGGGGGCACCTCATTCTCTTAGGCAACCATCACCAAAGCGTTGGGCAGCGCGCCATGGATCTCACTGTCCTTGTCCAGGTCTCCCCGCCTCTGAGCTGCAGGAACAGGCTGTTTGAATGGCTGCTCTGTGGGTGCTCCCTCCTCCAAGAGGCGCCGGGCGGTGGAGAGGGTCCAGGCTCCCCACCTTTGTCTCTTGCATTAAAAGGACCCGTCATTTCCATTTCCGTCGTGGCTACATCCCCAAATCAATGTGTGGGTCTCCTTCCAGAGCTCTCTGGAGTAACTCTGAGGCGAGGAGCCGGAATCCTTCTTAAAGGGCAACTGCCCCCCTTGCTGGCGTGTGGTGGTAATGACATTCCCTGTGAAAAAATCCCAACTCACGCTTGTTTGGGGATTTTTTTCTTTTTAATTCTTGATGTTTTTGAATTTCGCAGTGAATTGAGGTGGGTGCCAATGAAACTGGATAAAGTGATGCCATCATCTCACATTGTAAACCAGGAATGTTAACTCCAGCGGAACTAGGGCGTGTTTCATGCGTCTTATGCCGGGAAAATAGGGAACTCTTCTGAATGAGCTTCTTTGAAATAAGAGCATCTCCGCTTTGAGAACAGAGGTACACTTTCTATACAATAAAAGGCATACATCTTGTGTACCAGCCAGGACGTTTTGACAATTGCACATACACCCCCAATATCTGACAGTTGTATAATGGGCGCCCAGAATAAGACATTGAATCCCGGGCCCTAAATATTTCCCTTATTTCCTTTCCAGTTAATTCCAGTCCAGGACCCCAGCACCCCACCCCCCAACTCTGCCCTCCTTCCACTCAGACAACCCCCTTCTTCATTCTCTCACCCTGGGGTTGTTTGGGCTATTGTTGGGCTTCATCTGGGAAAGAATCACATGACACACTAGAGACCTGGTGCACGACATTCATGCACTGAGGTGAGGGGAGAGGGGAGTCCCTCAGCCTGGCCTGCGCCCTCCTGCAGTCCGGGACCCCTCGGTGGATATCCCCCAAGGGGTCCTTAGCGGGAGCTCAGCTTCTGGCTGAGCGGCCCTCCCCCTGTGGGAGCGTACTGACCACCAGGGGCAGCTCCTGTGTCGAGCATCCACCCCCTGGTGGTCACTGCACATCACAGCAACCGGTCATTCCGCCATTGGGTCGATTTGCATAACAGTTTTATTATACAGGATCCTCTGTAAGCGCTCCGCCCACTGACCATAACACATTTGAGACAGCTGCATGTGTCTGCCACGTCCAGTGGTACCTCGAGATACGAGTGCCCTAACACACGAGATTTTTGAGATACGAGCCATCGAGCGAGCAATTTTTGCTTTGAAATACGAGCAACATTTGAGATAGGAGTCATCGCGCGGATCAGCCGGCTGCAAACGACCCACCAGTTTACCGCGACTCGAGCGTCTCATCGTTTCCCACGCCTCAAGGTGACGGAACGAATTAAACTCGTATCTCGAGGTACCACTGTATTCCTTGTTTATTGCTGAGTAATACCCCCTGTGTAACGAAACGGCAGAGCATCTTGCCCTGTTGTGGACCGTGTGTTGTTTCTGGCGTGGGACAGTGGTGAACAGGATGGCTGTGGGGTTTTTGAACAATCTCCCTGTGAATGTGTGCTTCTGTTCCTGTTGGGTAAAGAACAGGGGGTGGAATTCTGGACCCGGAGGGACACGTTTAACTGGACAGGAATCTGCCCAGAAGGCCCTGTGCCCCTCATCTGCCCCCAGTGGGTAGGAGACGGGCTCTCCTGGGGCTTCCCCTGAGGTCGCTGCCCGTGGGGACCACCTGCCCGCGCTCCTGCCGTGTGCCAGCCTCTCCAGGGCGATGCCAGCCTCTCCAGGGCGATGCCAGCCCAGGGCTTTTCATGTTCCCTGATCGCGTGACTGTGGTCCATGGTCTGAGTGTATCGTGTACATTACGTGTGCTTTGTCAGGTGCACGCACGTACTGTCCACACTTTCCCAGTCTGTGCTGTGATGATTCATCTTTTTTTTTTAAATATATTTTATTGATTTTTTACAGAGAGGAAGGGAGAGGGATAGAGAGTTAGAAACATCGATGAGAGAGAGACATCGATCAGCCGCCTCCTGCACGTCCCCCACTGGGGATGTGCCTGCAACCAAGGTCCATGCCCTTGACGGGAATCGAACCCGGGACCTCTCAGTCCGAAGACCAACGCTCTATCCACTGAGCCACACCGGTTTTGGCGATTTGTCTTATTTAACGTTCTCTTTGATGAGCATAAATGTTCAGCTTCGATAAGGAAGGGTGCATGGCTTGGCTGTTTCACGGTGAGTGCTTCGGAGCCTCTGAGACCTCTGCTTGCCCGGAGGTTGGGCAGATACTCCGCTGGCATCCAGAAAGCAGGGCTCGCACCTCTTTCCATTGGGAGCCACCCCAGGACAGCCTGCAGGAAGAGAGGGGGTGTCTGTAAGGACCGCACCGAGCTGGGCCTGCAGTTGTCCATGCGCACGCGTGATGGTTAATGGTCAGTGTCTCCTGGCTGTCCCCTCCTGTGTCTGAGGAGGAGGAAGCAGGCATCTGTGTGTTCCGGAGCGTCGGGCCTGGCCCTGCGCAGCTGATGGCTCCACACTGACCCTCACGGGCAGGTGAGAGTCCGGCATCGGTCGCTGTCCCTGAGCACCGACTCCCGTTCCAGGGAGCCAGACCGGCCTTCCCGGCCTTCTCCTCGCTGTCCCAGCCGGAGGACGGCAGCGGGCCACCAGGCCGCCAGTGGCACCCTTCGCTGCCTGGACCGCTCCAGCCACGTGCAGTGTTGGCATCTCCGCAGATGCAGGCCTGTGCCTGTGGCCAGCATCCGCTCGCCGTGCCAGGTGCTGCCTGCCCCACGCCGGGGCCAGGGACTCGGCTGTGTGGCCAGTGCGGGGCGCGCAGGGGGGACCCGCAGGCTGGGCACCCACCGCCAGGGCTGGCTGCCTGCAGGGGGAGACCCCGCCAGGGAGACAGACGCGTTGTTTTAGCTTCGTTACCCGCTCTCCCGAATGTGACAGGGCGCTGCCCGAGACAGGACGGGGGGACCGCTTTCGGGTGGCATCTAGGGGAGGCAGGAGGCATCTAGGGGAGGCGGGTGGCGAGGGTCCCGGCTGTGCAGCAGGTGGGGAGAGCATCTGCTCAGGGGAGCAGCCCGGTGTCAGGCTGAGGCCGGTCAGAGCCGCCGTGGGCCAGGCCTGGGGGAGCGTGCAGGTGCCGGGTGAGGTAGGAGGGGGGTCGTGGCCACGTGCCCGGGCCTTCTCGGCCGTGGCCAGAGGGGAAGGGGTGGAACTCTGTCCTCCTCCCACACTCCCCACCGGAAGCAGGAGGCGTTGAGAGCGGGAAGAGGGGGTGCTGGCACTCGGGGCTCCCAGCCCTGGGAGCAGCTCACCTCTGTCCCTGCCGATGGGGAGCACGCGGCCTGGGATGACCGCTCGCTCACCGGTGCTCCCTGAGCGGGATTGTCAGGACAGGAGGCCTCCATACAAAACACCTGCCTCGGGGACGAGGCTGAAGTGGAAACTGATAGTATTAACGAATAATTAGCTTCATAAAAAAAGATTCAAGAGACTAAATTAGAGACCAACACGAGATGGAGGACAGAGTCTTTGGTGACACACAGTGGGGGTCAATAAATAAATTTTAGCCGAAACCGGTGTGGCTCAGTGGATAGAGCATCAGCCTGTGGACTGAAAGGTCCCAGGTTCAATTCCAGTCAAGGGCACGTACCTTGGTTGCGGGCACATCCCCAGTAGGAGGTGTTGCAGGAGGCGGCTGATGGATGTTTCTCTCTCATCGATGTTTCTAACTTTCTATCCCTCTCCCTTCCTCTCTGTAAAAAATCAAAAAAAAATGTATTTTAAATAAATAAATTTTAAAAATGGAAAGAGAGACCCTAAAAGAACGGTGAGAGACAGCAGCAGCAGAGACGAAGAGAATGTCTGGGATGTGTTGTTGGTAGTATCTAGGGAAATTGAGGAACCGAAGGCTTCAAACAGGAAAGGTTCCCCCCGGCCTTCATCATGTGGACGCAGAAAGTACTTTCCAGTCCATCGCCGTTCAAGGTCACCATTCTTTTCCGGAAAGGACCTGTGTTCCTGAGGTTCTTGACTCGCTGCTTCCTGCATGTAGAAGTCAATCTGTAGCTAAGCGTGGTTGTTCCATGATGGAGCCGTGTGAGGGCTCTTTTACGGCAGTAAATATGTTTCTGTCGCGTCGGTGTTAAAACATTAGCCTTAACACAGCTGTGGCTCTGGGAAAGGCTTGCCGTTTATTGCACGAGGTATTTTCTGTGCCTCCCACGGCGAGGTTGGGCGAGTGGAGATCACTGGGGGAGTGGAGCGGAGAACTAATTTCCTCATTTGACTTTCAAATCAGTTTTTGTGCGGTAACGTAAATGGAAACGTTTCGATTATGAGCACAGTGCCAAGATGAACTGGCGCACTCCATTGACTTTAATGAAGTGCACATGTTTTTGCTTGTGAATGATGGCGTGGAGGCACAGCCCTTGAATCTTATTATTTAATATTTTCTGCACTCACATTTTACTGGTGACGCTGTTTACCACAACCATAGCTTTTTAATTTTATAAAAACAGCTCAACTTTAAAAAAAAAAATTATTTCACCAACTTTTCCAAGAGGCTGACATTACCACTGGAGTGCCTGACCCATTTTTATGTTTTTATTAATATATTTTTATAGATGTTTCAGAGAGGAAGGGAGAGGGAGAGAATCGTGGATCAGCTGCCTCCTGCCTGCCCCACACTGGGGACCGAGCCCACAGCCTCCGCTTCTGCCCTGACTGGGAATCGAACCCTGATGTCATGGTTCATAGTTAGACCCTCAACCACTGAGCCACACCGGCCCGCCATGACCCATTATTATATAAAAGCCAGAGTCGACAGCCCATGTATTAAATTTGCATTATCTAACATTTACGTGTCTGTTATTGGAAAGGCACCATTCCAGGAGATTAATTTTCAAGGAATAAAAAAAAATGATCAGGGTAACTCTCACTTGAAGGTGAAATTAGTCTTCAGTGATCATAATAAAATGTATGTGCATTAAATACCAAAAACACATGTGCTACTAATAGGTACCAAAGAGAAGAGCAACTGGGACCATTCTGGTACCTTGAGATATGAGTGCCCTAACATACGAGATTTTTGAGATACGAGCCGTCCAGCAAGCGATTTTTGCTTTGAAATACCAGCAACATTTGAGATAGGAGTAATTGAGCGGATCAGCCGGCTGCACACGACCCACCAGTTTATCTGGACTCAAGCGTCTCCTAGTTTCCCACGCCTCAAGGTTATGGAACGAATTAAACTCGTATCTCGAGGTACCACTGTAATGGTATTATTTGCCCAATACCTTAAGGAAGGCTCTTTGCTAATATTTTTAGACCACAGAGTGCTTTTTTGAGTTAAGTCTTTGGTGATGTCAGGAGAATGAAATACACTCGGATTCTTACAGATCTTTTTACATTTCATGTCGTATGCCCAGGGCTTCAAGCCCAAACTATGGTCTTCTTTTTGGGTTATTTTTGTAAAATGTTTCATGCCAAATAAGGAATCAAGATATCAAAGCGTATTTAAATTTATAACTGTTGACTCAAGATTACTAAAGTAAACAACTTAATAATTCATGAATGGACTCATGCTGTGTGTTAAGGAGCTTTGAGGTGAACAGTGGATTCACCTGTGAAACTAACCCTGAAAATTAGCGACCGAACCGAGTTAACGAGTGTTAGCACCGCACATATCCATGGAGTGAGAAATTATCAATACCATTCCAATTATTGACATTGGACGCATTGCAAGTGTCATTAAAGGCCTTATTAGCTGAAACCGGTTTGGCTCAGTGGATAGAGCGTCGGCCTGCGGACTGAAAGGTCCTGGGTTTGATTCAGGTCAAGGGCATGTGCCTTGGACAGCTGGAGTGAGAGAAACGGTATGGACTGTGAAAGGTGACCCCGCGTAAGCCCCAGGGCTAACAGCTCAAGATGCCGGGGTCTGCTTTCTGCCATCAAGTGTCATCTGTGATTCTAGATAAATGTGTTTCACGCGAAAAGGAAAAAGTATGTCTCTCCAGATTTGTTACAGGGAAATAGATTACTGAGCCTGATGGGTTACCCTTCAGTAAAATCCTCACAGCATCTCAGACATACAGGCACTATCCACACCATCTAAGACATACAGAACTATCCACACCATCTAAGACATACAAGAACTGGTCATACCATCTAAGACATACAGGAACTGTCCACACCATCTAAAACACACAGGAAATGCCCACACCGTCTAAGACATACAGGAAATACCCACACCGCCTAAGACATACAGGAACTGCCCACACCATCTAAGACATACAGGAAATATCCACACCATCTAAGACACACAGGAAATGTCCACACCATCTCAGACATACAGGAACTGTCCACACCATCTCAGA
>JAAGEH010000480.1:63689568-63725490 GCA_011751065.1 Lasiurus cinereus
TCAGACATACAGGAACTGTCCACACCATCTCAGACATACAGGAAATGCCCACACCATCTCAGACATGCAGGAACTGTCCACACCATCTCAAACATACAGGAACTGTCCACACCATCTCAGGCGTGCAGGCCCTCACAGAAATCTGAGATTACAGAGTGACAGAAGCAGAAGAATGGAAGTCTTCATTGTTCCTTTGCTGGTATAATGGGGAGCTGTGCTTTCTGATTTCCCCTCCAAGGCTGTGGGACTAAGTGTGGATTTCTGATGCCCTCCCCTCCCCGCCGCCCCCCCCCAAGTAAGTCACCATGGATCAGAGGCCTGAAGGAGGGTAAGGGGAAGGAAAGGGGAGGGGGGCTGAAGGAAGTGAGAGAATGCTTTCTCACAGCCAGAAGGTGCGAGGGCCGGGGAGGTGGCATTGCAGAAGATATTGCTGTTTTCTGACGCGCTGGATGGTCTGCTCTCCACGGAGCTGCCAAATGAGAAAAGCTTCTTTAATTTGATTTCCCAACTCGCTGCTCCTCGAAGCACAGACCGAGGGGGAGGGCACCTCACAGATTGCATGCCACATGTCAGAAACAAATCTGTCAGCGGAGGGGGAAGGGAAGGAAGGCAGGATAGAGAGCGGAGTAGGGAGGGGAGGAGGAAAGGGACAGAACTGGCTGGGAGGTGGCCGTTGGGCAAGGAAGGAACTTATTTCACTTTTATTTTTTGCAATTTTTTTTTTGCAAATTTCACTTTTCGCCATGACGTGCTTTCCACTTGAAACTTGTGCTCAAAACCCAGCTAAAGCTGACAGGGGTAGTAAGTGGTGGCAATTTCAGGTCAGACAGAGAACCGCATTTCCAGTGATGGCTTTAAGCGCCGTTTCAGAGGGAGGGATGCGTGGGGCCAGCTTTTAGGGTCCGTCCCTCCCCTGCTTCTATCTGACCGATGTGGCTGCAGACGCATCAGAAGGCCCAGGCGCCTCCAGAGGCCATCCCTCCAGGAAGGTCCTCTCGGTACCCACCCTGGCATCTCCCTCTGGTTTGAATCGCACCCCGCCCCCCCTCCCCCCCGCCACCTTCAGGCCTCTCCACTATGGAGGACTTCAAGGTTCAGAGGAAGGGACCCCCTACCAGTTCCTCCCGCCCATCCTCCTCCCTCCATCCTCCACGGCCGGCCCCTCTGCTGCAGTGGAGGAGGGGCCCGCGCTGTCCATGGGGGCTACCCCCCACCCCCAATGGATCCCCGCTCTCCGTCCCCCCGGGGACTTCCCTCAGTGGCTCCCTCGCTCTTTCTCCTGGACCTCCCACCTCGTCCCCTCTCTAAAGGACAGTCACTCGCTCCTGCGGTGTCCTAGGCCCCCCACGAAGCTTCCCCCCTGCCTCCTGAGGACAGACCGGTGATGCGTGGACGCTCTGTCACTGTGACGGCCACACGTGTCCAGAAAGAATCCCTGGGAGAGAGTTCGCCTGGGCCTGGTCACCAGGGGGCAGAGGGGCAGCGGGATCAGCTTGCAGAGAGCACCTGCAGCCGCAGTTCCGGCCTCGCCCGGGAGGAGAAGGCTGTCTGATCACAGACGGAGAGTCCGGACCTCGTCCCACGGACCACGTTCAGGCGCCCCAGTGGGTCCGAGAAGGAGCGTGCACCATGGACACGGATTGGAAGTCAGAATCCTGCCTTCTCTCCGCCTTCAGCCCGGGAAGGAGGCGGTGGTGTGAGGACAGAAACCACAATGAACAGAAAGAGGAGGGGGAAGGCCACCTGCCCTCCCAGGCCCTCCCGTGCTTCCTGGGGCTCCTGCCCACTGTGTTCGGCTGCCTGATTGGGGTTCCGTTTCCACCCGTAGCCAGACCGAGTTCTGATTCGGTTCGGATGACTGTTCGTAGGGTTGTCTTCCTCCACGCCCATCCCCACTTCCTTAGGCGGTTGTGAGCCATGCTCCTGGGTTCCGGTGGACCGGGACCTGGACCTGCTGCTGATGGAGAGGTGCTGCCTAAAGCGGAGGGCGCAGTTCGCACACGGATCGAGCGACGGGAAGAAACACATGAGCCCAAACCGCCTTCTCACCACATCATCGCTCACGGGACGTGACAAGGGGAAAGCACCCTCCCTGGGTGTGCACCGCACGGAAGCTGAGGCTGAAGGACCCCCTCCCCCTCCCCTCCCCAGAGCACAGATTTTGTGCACCGGGCCTCTAGTTCTGCAACAAAATCCTTTTACTTCCCTAGCTTCCACCTTCTCTTTATGTAAACTTAAACGTTTTGCTGTGTTTGAATTTAAAATTAAATATTGAGTTTGATCTTACAAAACATGTACCGTATTTTCCGGCGGATAAGACGACTTTTTAACCCAGGAAGATCTTCGCAAAAGTCGGGGGTCGTCTTATACGCCGGGTGTTGTCTTATACGGCGGGTATATCCCAAACTCTATACAGTGGTCCCTCGAGATACGAGTTTAATTCGCTCCGTAACCTTGAGGCGTGGGAAACGATGAGACGCTCGAGTCGCGGTAAACTGGTGGGTCATGTGCAGCCGGCCGATCCTCGCGATGACTCCTATCTCAACTGTTGCTCGTATTTCAAAGCAAACATCGCTCGCTCGACGGCTTGTATCTCAAAAATCTCGTATGTTAGGGCACTCGTATCTTGAGGTACCACTGTATTTTAACTGGAAAAGTTGGAGGTCGTCTTCTACACCAGAAAATATGGTAATTATTTTTGGAAATGCGTTTTTTGAGACCCGAGTAAGGTCCGTTTCAGGGATACACAGGCCCATACAGCTGGCTCCTGCCCACGTGGCCACACACCCAGTGCCATTGACATTCTTCTCAAAGTCACCCTCTCTCTGGTCGTCCTGGGAAGACGCTGGAGACGCCATAGAAGGCGACGTGCCGTCTTTAGGGACATCCGACCCCTCTGAGTGAACACTGAGCCCTCCCGTTGCCCGCCCCTGAGTGTGCAGGGGGACCCCTCTCAGCGCGCGCACCCCGCCACGGAAATTGCCCGGCGCTGGTAATTAGGAAAATAATTGCAAACTCAGTGTGCGGGGCCTCCGTCCTCCCAGCCTGGGAGCTGAAGTGAAGGCTCCATCCTCTGACCTAGTTTGTGCGCCGGGCTCCCCTCCCAGAAGGGGCAGGGGGGGCTGGGTCCGTGTGAGAAAGGAAATGAGGGGCCGGGACGGGAGGCCGGGCTGTGGATCCTGTTCCTGGGGCTCCCCGCGTGATCCTGGGAAAGCGGGCATGTTCTCAGTGTTCCGCTGGGAGGAGGATGATTAGTGCCATTGTTATGCTGATGGCTCTCGCGATTTGATTTCCATCAGCCACTCATCGCCCCACCCTGCCCTTGACCTTCAGATACACTTTTCCTACACCCGCACCAAACGCTGCTTCCCCTGCCAGTTCTCACATCGTTATCAGGCCTACATTGTGGGTGGCTAAGTGATTTAAAGCCACTTCTTTAAAGCTACATCAAATCATCAGACATCCATCTCGATATCACAAATGGATAAATTAATTTCTCTCTCTCTCTCTCTCTCTCTCTCTCTCTCTTTTGCTGAGTTTTAATTTTTCTACATTTTTGCCATGTGACTGCCCTCCCCCCTGGCCTTACCCCAGGGAGCGAGCTTCACGTTTTACCTGTTAATGTGCGGTCATGAATGTCGTGCCACGCCTCAGCACTCCCAGGGAGGCAGGACCCTGGCTTTGGGGGCGCCCGGCAAATTATCGCATCCCTCTATCGCACCCACTTTCTGGCTGTGGGAACCCCCAGGATCTCAGAGAGCCAGGTTCATTTCGGGAGCCCAGGCGAAGACCGGCCTGTGAGGCCTGCGACGCGCTGTGGGGAGTCCACGAGCCAGAGGGGAGCCAGCACTTCATCCAGCAGCTGGCACTGCCCCAGGCCCTGCCCTCCTGCGAGAGTTGTGGGACGTTGGTGGGGACACTTGGTTGTTGCCATGAAGACTGGAGGTCGCTGCCATGTAGGGGAGGGACGCAGGGCACAGGCCAGGGTGCCCACACCGAGCTACCGCCAGGGCCAGCGGCTCCCGAATCCCTCGCGGACCTCCTTGCCGTCCTGGTTACAGTCAGGGCCCTGGATCCTCACTCCGCCTGAGATATAAACACAAAGACATCCTAGTACAGCAATAGGCGCTGACTTTTCCAGAAAGCAATTGCCGTGTAAAGCTAAGAAAAATGTCTTTTTATTTTGTTCAGAATTTGGCCATGTTCTCTTTATATAAATTTAAATTTTTTGCTGTGTTTAAATTTAAAATTAAATATTGAGTTCGGTCTTACAAAACATTTAATTATTTCTGGAAATTCATTTTCGGAGACCCAAGTAAAGTCAGTTTCAATGATACAAACTAAAAATCTAATATCCTTCTTGGAACACAATTTTTGAATGCACACTGCATCCGTGGTGATATTTACGTTCAGCAATGAATTATTGTGTGAGGGGCTGAAGTCCTGCCAGAATTGATTTGGGAACATCCGAAGTGGAATATTTTGAGAACTATATAATTGAATATGAACTGAACAGGCAAATAGTATTTTTTTTAAAGTAATCGCGTGTTATAGTAAATTGTTATACTGTTTATTACCTGCTCCGCGGCTCTGAGCCAGGAATCGGCGGCTGTGCCTGAAGTGGAAGCGAACCCTGTTCTGTATGAATGTGGCATTAGCGTCTGCAACGTTTGCTGTGCCATCTCATCCGCACGATCGGTTACGGCTCTTCTTTCCGAGAGAAGGCTGTCTGCCCTAATCCGTGGAGAAGGACTGATTCTCGTTGCGTTCTTCCGGGAGCTCCAGTTCTTTCACATGGGGTGACAGCCGGAACGGCTGATGGTGGGGGCTGGGGCTAGGGAATGGCCAGAGCCTGCAGCTACCGACTTTGGGAGAAAAACCCATTGGCCCTGTGGGCAGTGCACCCCCTGTCTGCTTAGAGAAGAGCCTGACCCCAAGGTCACTGCAACTGGTCATTCCGCCGTTGGGTCGATTTGCATAACAGTTTCATTCTATAGGATCCTTTATAAGCACTCCGCCCACTGACCATCCACTCAAAGGACGACAGAACAGCTGCTCTGATTTTTGAGAAGAATTTATCACCGCTTTTGGGGTTTATTGAATAAATGGTGTTGAGCGGTCTGTGCCGGGCATTGGCCTATGCTTGAGCTCCTCCTTGAAGGGGCTCCAGGGAAAGTGGGGACCACAGTGATTCGGGTCACTTACAGGAAGGCGGGCAGTGGACTCCTCAGTGGCATAACCGGGGTATTGGAAAGCAGAGGGGGCCCAGGCCAATCAAAGTAGCAGGAGCCGTTCAACCAGCAAAGGGCGATGGCACAGGGCTGCAGTTTCTGGGTGACAGGAGGGAGAAAGGAAATGGATAGATAGACAATGTCTCATTTCACAATGTTACTAGAGGCTCGGTGCATGAATTTGTGCACAGGCGGGGGGGGGGGTCCCTTGGCCTGGCGGGCAATCGGGGCTGATCGGGGCTGGTGGGGTAATGGCCTGTCCTGATGCCGGGTCTCTTGTCTGCACTCAGTGTGTTAATAAGATTAATTCCTGCAGCTTCAGGGAGGCTGTGCCCGCCTGGACCACACCCCGTTTTGCTGAATGAGTGTCTCTGTGCCCGCTTCCTGGGGACAGAGCCAGCAGCCTGATTCTGATTTCAAAGAAGGTGCCGTGGGCTGGTCCCACGCCCTAAGAAGGCCTGGCAATGGAGCAATCTCTTACACACACACACACACACACACACACACACCACCCCGTTGCTTCCATTTGTCCCCCTTACGACAGTTCATTGGCCTTCCGGATCAGCATAGAGTTGGGGTACCTGTTGGAATTCTTTCAAGCCTTCTCAGCTGCTAGCCGGCACCCTTTGAGGATTGCTCCCAGACTCTGGGCGCTCCCTGAGGCGCCGGGAACCCCCTGCTAATCAGCATGGATGGTGTGGGGATACCACAGGCCCCTCTTTGCCTAGCTGGCTTCTGGGGAGCACCGTGCTGAGACCCGCGCCCAAGGGAGCCATCCTGACCAGCAGAGGCCTTGGTGGCCATGTGTGCACAGGCGGTGTGTTGTCCAAGGACCCATATTCGTGCTGTGCCACAGGGGGAGGCAATGGCCCGGAGCCATGGCCCGAAGCTCAGCACCTGCCTCCTGTTTGCAGAAGGACGGTGATAACTCTGCCTCTTGTTTGCAGAGGGACGGTGATAACATGGCCTCCTGTTTGCAGAGGGACGGTCGGTGGTAATTTTGCCTCCTGTTTGCAGAGGGACGGTCGGTGCTAATTTTGCCTCCTGTTTGCAGAGGGTCAGTGATAACATTGCCACTCTGCCTTCCAGGAGCTGTTGGGAAGACCAGTCCTAGACGGTGGGAGGGTTTGAAAGCTGCCAGGCACCAACACCAGCATCATCCAGTTACTTCCACCCGGGCTCACTGCTAATCTAAACCATGTTAACCGCATACAGAAATTACTGGTAGGCCGTCCGCAGAAACCCGCTCCACAGCAGCGGTGAGATTTAGAAAGCACCCTCCCCAGCTTGGTCTCCCCCACCTCTCCTTCCGCACATCCCTCGTGCTTCTTTCGTCTGAGTGTTTCCTCTTCCTGTCGGCAGCTCCTCCATGAACAGAAAGTCCCTGGGGAAGGAGGAGGGGGCGCCACGAGCTGGGGTCTCAGGTGCTGACCACCTCCCACCTGGCAGAGAATTCTGTGTACCTCCATGCCCTAACCCCTGGTTGTCATGGGATCCGCCCCATCTTCCTTTCCTCTCAAAATGGCTTAAAAGTTCAACAAGGAAAGAGGACATTTCTCAGGACCGCTCTCCATTGCCACAGGTCACAGTTCAAATGTCACGCTTTGGGTTTCCTAACGTGCCCATGACTTGAAGGCCCACCGCAAGATAAGCTAACGAGACGTGTGCCCAGATGCGGGCTTGCTTAGAAACAGCCCGACGTGTCTGCAAGGTCATAGCACACGTGCCAAGCTCTCTTCCACGAGGGCCCGCAGATTCCCGGTAGGATTTTATGGTCAATGAGGATCCAGTTAGAGAGCTCGGCATGAGAGCGTTAGAGGCCGGGAAGCGTCAGATGGAAGAAGCAGTGGCAAGCAGCTAGCACCAGGCATGCACGGGAGCCTGGGACCTAGCCCTGGTGGAGGAAGCAGACAGACAAAGAGACCAGCCAATCAGAATGGGTACGGGCCCAGCATCCTCGGGACGATGCTCTCCAGTCTGGGGTCCAAAAAGCCACTCCGTGGTGCGCAGTGACGCCTCCTCGAGTTTTTAGGAGATCCTGAAGTCCCCTTCCCGCCCCGCTGGAGCCTCTGACCGATGGCCTGCGCCTCATTCACTCCCATGTCTTCTGGACGCCCCTTTCCTCTGATGGCTCACACATCCACGCCTGTGTCCGCTCCCCAATTCCAGACCCTGAAGTACCCCCGTGGAACAAGACAGAGCCGGTCCCAGCTCACCAGCCATGGAGCTTACATTCTGGTGGCTGAGACGGGCCACGAGCCAGCATGAAACGCTCGCCGGAAGGGCAGGGGGTACATAAGAGCCACGGAAGAGCCAAGACCTGTTTAGCTCAGTGGATAGAGCGTCGGCCTGCGGACTGAAAGGTCCCGGATTCGATTCCGGTCCAGGGCATGGACCTTGGTTGGGGGCACATCCCCAGTGAGGGGCGTGCAGGAGGCGGCTGATCAATGTCTCTCTCTCATCGATGTTTCTAACTCTCTAGCTCTCTATCCCTCTTCCTTCCTCTTTGTAAAAAAATCAATGAAATAGAAAAAAAAATTTAATAAATAACAAAAAAGAGGCTCGGAAGAAGCAACCAGAGCGGGGGAACCACGAGGAGCCAGGAGAGCCCCCTGAAGCTGCCTGGGCCCAGAGGCCCGGCCGCCTGCGGCCTCGAACCCGGGACAGGAAGCGGGAGCGCTCTGGAGGAGCGGAGGCTCAGCGAGGCTGGGAACAACGTGACCCCCGTGACCCAGCAGAGGCCGGGGCGGCCGGGCGTGGTGAACAAGGAGTGGGGCGTCCCCGGGATGAAGCTGGGGAGGCCAGAGGTCGGCGTGGGGCCGTGGGAAGGAACGGGCTCCATTCTCAGCGACCGCGGCCTCTGAAACTAACCGCGTTTCCTGACACACACACCTGAAAACGGATCCGAAATCAGAGCCTGGGCCGCGACCCGTCCCATCGGCCTGGCCGAGGGCCCCTGGCTCCCACTGGGTCACCGCGGCCGCCCGCTCACCTTTCAGGAGTCCTTCCTTCCCTGGCCGGCGTGGCTCGGGGGTGGAGCATCCACCTGTGAACCAGGGGGGGCCAGTTCCATTCCCGCTCAGGGCACAGGCCCGGGGTGTGGCCACCGCGTCCAGGCTCATAGGAGTCCATGTTCATGACCAGCTGGACGCCGAGAAGGCTGTGTCCCTTACGTTGGCTCCACAGGCACAGGTTGCACCAGCCGTTCCTGCCCCTTTTTCCGTGGGGGTGAGAAGGGAAAGAAAGACAATGAGTCCTAAGAGGGGCGACCCTCACACTTGAAGGTGCACCGATGTCTGATCACTATGTGGTGCCCCTGAGACTAATATTATGCGTCCCCTGTGGTTGAAAAAACCATTTAATTAAAGAGATAAAAATGGCCGAAACCGGTGTGGCTCAGTGGATAGAGCGTCGGCCTGCGGACCGAAAGGTCCCAGGTTCCATTCCGGTCAAGGGCATGTATCCTGGTTGCGGGCACATCCCCCATAGGGTGCGTGCAGGAGGCAACTGATCGATGTTTCTAATTCTATCCCTCTCCCTTCCTCTCTGTGAAAAACCAATAAAATATATTTTTTAAAAAAAGAAAGAAAAAGGGCCGAGGGCCACAGGAACACAGATACCTGGTGAGTGGGCACTGCCTCTGCGCCAGGCTCATCACGCCTGCAGGTTGCTCGCCTCCTGCGCGCCTCCCGAGGGAGGGTTGCTCTGATAACCCGTCTTTCCAAGGAAGAAGTTCAGGTTCGGAGGCCACACAGCCGTCACTAGGGGAGCTGGTGCCCGAACCCCGGTCTGTCTGACACCGGGCCCTGCCCCTGATCACACAGCTCGTGCTGCATCACCGCCTGGAGTTTGCAGCTGAAGAGACACACATGGAGGGTCCTTCCACTCATTTGTGTCCACGCTTTTTGGAAACACCAGCTGGACCCCGAGCACTGGTGCTCTGTGAAGGTTTCGCACTTGAACAGCGGGGGGAGCTGGTGGGCAGCTCATGGTTTTGCTCTGGTTCTTACAAGCAGATCCACCCAAGGGCTCAGCAGTAAGCACCGGCCTCAGCTCTCAAGACTCTTTCCTGTTCTAGAAGCTCCCAGAGATGCCAGCGGAGCGGAGGGGGTGGGTCCGGAGGGCAGAAGGCTGGCGTCGCTGGGCACCTGTGGGGTCCCAGGACAAGGCAGAGGGGGGTCATTGAAGTAATGTGCTGGCGAACAGGATTTCCTCAGACTGTGCGGGAGCTGCGGGGGCAGCAGAAGGCGCCCTGTGTGTAGGGCAGCCAAGCTGCGGTTCGAGGCTGCCTGCGAGGGAGGGTGTGGGCTTGTTGGTTCGCTGTCCTCTGCAGTGCCCACAGCTCAGAATGCTCTGATTGCGGGGTGGACAAATGGGCACGTCAGACAGCTAGGAGAGCCAGGCCAGCTCAGCTCAGTGGTGGAGGATGACCTAGGAACCAGGAGGTCACGGTTCAATTCCTGGTCAGGTGTGGGCTTGATCCCCAGTGTGGGGCGTGCAGGAGGCAGTGATCCATGATTCTCTCATGTGTGGGACGTGCAGGAGGCAGCCGATCCATGATTATCCATGTGCGGGGCGTGCAGGAGGCAGCGATCCATGATTCTCTCATGTGTGGGACGTGCAGGAGGCAGCCGATCCATGATTATCCATGTGCGGGACGTGCAGGAGGCAGTGATCCATGATTCCCTCATGTTCTGTCTCTCCCTCCTTCTCTCTTCCCCTCTTTGAATTCAGTAGAAACATCTGTTAAACAGCTGTGAAAGCCTCCATTTCTTCATCTAAGTAATGAGTGCGTCCCAGACACGTCAGCCTGGGAGTTTAGAACAAGCAGAAACGCTGTGATTCTCCAGCTTCCTTCCATGTCCGTCTGCAAGAACTTCACGAAGTCTTCAGACTGTGTCCCTCCGCAGGCCAGCCTCCTCCTCCCTCAGCCTCCACCTGATATAAAAAGCATTGGCTACGGTGCTCCCGTAGATCTTGGTCCACTTTGTCATTCCCACCCTGTCCTGGCTGTTAGAAAACAATTCCCACCACAGGTTGACCTTGTGACACCCCTGCTGGGGTCTGACCCCCTTCCCCACCCCCAGCCCCGACAGGGAGCGGCCATTGACCTATACTTAGGACCTCTGACGTGTAAAGCCAGCAAGCAAGGGACACATGTCCTCCAGATGCCAAGGTATAAACGGGAAGGGAATAAAAGCATCCCAATCCTGAGTCCACCCGGTTGGTTTTGTCCGGAAAACATCTGGGATGTGGATCCTGGGAACGACACTGCATGGGGCTGGATGCTGCGGCTCCCATCTGGCCTCCGATGCCCAGACCACAGGCCCGGGCCATGGGGAGACCCCCTGATCATCCCCAGAACCCCCCAGAAAGGCGCGGCTTCACGCTTTGTCTCCACAAACTCTCCAGACAAACTCTCCAGAAGTCTGGCGACATCACGTACACAGAGCCGGGAGGCGGGCTGACCATCACAGCCCTTAGCGTCCTGGCAGCTACGTCTGGCCTCGAGCGGGGGAGCGGCGAAGTCGGGGAAAGAGGTCACGGAAAAACATCCATAGTCTGTGCAGCCCTCATTCCCCAAAAGCTTCCTGAGACCAACCAGCTGTCCCGACTCAGGGTGGCTTAAAAAATAATCATCATCATAATCTTGCTCGAAATTGAAAGAAAACACAGCAGCCCCTTTCAAAAATCTGCATTTGATTGGGAAAGGAAAGCTCACATTTCTCATCACTTACAAAGTTGGGGGGTGGGGGTGGGGGGGAAATGGAGAGGTGGGGGGAGCTTACTTTTAATAACAATGGGGCTCCCACTCCAGGCCACTTGGTGGGTTCAGGGTCTACCCTTGATGGACTATGTCCCTGACTGCTTCCCATTTCCCTGACATTGTAGGAAGGTATTGAACCATCACGCAGGATAACTCGAAGCTACAGTGCTTGGCATCCGCAACTTTAATGAGGAATTAATAAAAGCAGTCGTGTTGGGACGGGTCCTGGGTATAAAGCAAAGGAAATGGTGGAATGTTAAAATGTGAGGTCTGTTGAAGAAAAGTAACTATTCTAACGCTGAAAGTGGGGAGGACGGCTTTACCGGGGACAGTAGGCGTGGGGGTGGGACAGAGGAGCCAGCTTGCTTACCTCTGAGAATGGCAGGGGCAATGGCACTCAGGAGCAAGGTGTGGGGGTCAGTGGAAGGGCAGTACCTGAGTGGGGGGACATTAAAACAAGACAGAGGGTTCTTCCTGAACCGACCGAACAGGACCCTGGCTAAAGGCAGGCCAAGGACTTAGGCATTAAAGGTGAGAAAGCCGATCGGAGGTCCAGGGTGATCACCTGCCCAGAGTGGGGAGACCCTTGTTAATTCACTCAGCAGGATTCGTGCCAACCCTGGGGCAGGAGGCAGAAGGTAGGGCGGCCCACGTCACGGCCTCCTGGAAACAGTGAGGAGTCTGACTGGAGCTGGAGCCATGAGAGCCTTCCTCAGGGACCTGGTCAGAATTCACCCTAAGAAGGGTCACCCTCAAAGGAAGCAGGCCAGCCGGAACCAGTTTGCCTCAGTGGATAGACCGTCAGCCTGGGAACTGAAGGGTCCCAGGTTCAATTCCGGTCAAGGGCGTGTACCTTGGTTGCAGGCACATCTCCAGTAGGGGGCGTGCAGGAGGCAGCTGATCGATGTTTACTAGTAACTGTGATTGAGGCATGACTAGCCACCTCAGATGCTTTCTAGCATGAGCTAAGAAATAATTACCAATTTAACTTTTCAGCTTATAACCATAAGGTATGAATATTTCTCCCTTTTTTCCATGTCCAGCGTAGCTAGAGAGCGGTCTGGTTCCTAAGCAGGGGCGGCTGCGGATTGAGAAAATGAGAGAAAGAGACAGATACAGAGATAGAAGGAAAGAGCTGGGGCCAGGTGGGACAGCTGTCCTCTGATTGAGAGACAGGGACCAGAGCCGATACAGTGTGTTTTTACACAGCAAAAACCAGGAGACCAGAAAGTTTTACTACAACCCAAGACAAAGGAGATTATGTGCACTCTTGAGGCTTCTTTGTAATCATTACTTCTGAGTGGGCCCGGAAAATAGTGTTTGTTCCTGGTGTTTGGCTGGATTTAGATAATGAAACCCACTCCTTGGCGCCTGAGCTAAAGGTCAGGCTGACAACACACCTACCTCTGGCAAGGTATGTTTCCGGGATTGACAATCAGCTCAGGGGCCTTTCCCAGGCGCTCTCTACACACAGGTACATGTGTATCCAAATATACATGCATGCTCACAACACACAACCAGCACTTGAGCAACAGTTGTCTGAAAAATGAGTAACTAGCTTCAGAGGAAAATGGTGAAGAATGGAGTCATTCATTGTGACGGCAATGATCACTGCTGTTATTCCCTTGTCGTTATTTAAAGTGCAGATTTGGCACCTGATCTCTCTCTGTAGTGAAGAGTTGTAAACAATGATTACCTATTTTATATATATGTATTTTTTATTGATTTCAGAGAGGAAGAGAAAGAGAGAAACATCAATGATGAGAGAGAATCATTGATTGGCTGCCTCTAGCATGCACCACACTGGGGAGCGAGCCTGCAACCTGGGCATGTGCCCTGAGCTGGAATTGAACCATGACCTCCTGGTTCATAGGTCTACGCTCAGCCACTGAGCCACACTGGCTGGGCTACTCTCACTACCAATTTTTAAAATATTAAGGTATCATGGGAGTAGCTTATATATGACACCCGAAGACCTCTGTCCCGGATAGCTCTCCGTGGGGTTGAGAAGCAGTTGGTAGCACGCTTTGGGTTACACTGGCAGGTAGCGTGTCTGCACTGTCCATACTAGTACGTGATCTTATTCGCCATCTGTCCTAGAGAGAGACTGATCCAACCAACCATCTACATCACACTCCTTTTCTGGACAAGAAACTGAGGCCTGACCGAGGATGGGGCTGGCACAGACAGGGACCCTGCGTTCCCGTGGTCCCCGAGCCCCGGGCTCCTGCGCTCTCTCCTCCTCCTCCACCTCTTCCTCCTCCTCCTCCTCCTCCTCTTCCTTCCCCCTCTCCTCTTCCTCTCCTTCTCCTCTTCTTCCTCCTCCTCCTCCTCCTGCTCCTGCTCTTCCTCCTCCTCCTCCTCCTCCTCCTTCTCCTCCTTCTTCTTCTCCTCTTCCTTTTCCTCCTCCTCCCCCCTCTTCTCCTCCTCCTCCTCCTCCTCCTCCGTGTGGTGGGCACGGTCCCTCCATGGCACCAAGTCGGAGGGAGGGAGGGAGGGAGGGAGGGAGCGTCTGATGGATGCAGCGATTGGCATCTCCAGGCGCCTCTCCCTCGATGCTTGCAGCTCGGGGCTCCTCCCGCCCAAGCCCGTTCCCTCCCCGAGGGCGGACTCCAGGGCCTCCTTGATGTCACTTCCTTCCTCCGTCAGCGAGCGAGTTCTCTTTCATTCTGCAGACCAGCTGTCCGCGCTGTCAACAGAAAGTTATTAAAATTCCTTTAAAGTGAAGGAAAATAGCCCGGCAGCAAACGCACTTGGAAACAGGAAGGAATCAGTATGCAAAGTCCACAAACCTCTGAGCGAAATTGCGTCGATGCAACCAGAGATTTCACGCCGCGCCGGGGCGAGACGCGGGAGAAAATAATTAGGAGATGCTAAGCCGCACGCTCTTAATCTTTTATTAGCCCAGCTTTCTCCCCTCGCCGCCCCCGCTCCTCGTTTTCACGGGCGAGGTGGGTACATGTGGGGGTGACTTTGTGTGGGGTGAGATCCCCTCCTTCTTTCTTGCCGCGGCCAGGGAGCACATCCGTCTGCACCGGGCGAGGACCTCCATGAGCAGCGGGGAGAAGGGTCCTGAGCAGCAGCCATCACGACAGGCCCGCCCCCCTCCATCAGTTCTCTGAGGATGTGTCCTCAGCGATGAATTTTCAGGGCTCGAGGGAGGAGATGGTGTTTCTCATGTTGAAATCACTGTAATGCACAGCAACCGTCTGTCTGTCTGTCTGGCTGGCTCCGAGTCCCCGTGACCCTCCACCAGCACCCAGGCCTTTGCACCAGAGGGCGGCTCTGACCCTCCCCCATCGGCCCTGCCCGCCCGCCATGCCCCAGCCCGGCCCTGCCCTGCCCCTGGGTTGTATACGATCTGGCACCAAAGTCTGTCCAATATGCAGCCATGGTCCCCGCCACTTCCACCCCCAACAGCCACAGCCTCTTCTTCATGTGGCCAGACACCACGCGGGCTGGGCGCCCTCTGACCTTTTACCAACAGCCTGGAGCCAGCGTGTATGGTGGTCCCAGTCGCACCCCGCGTGTCCCCTGGACCGCGCTCAGAGCTGCGTGCTCAGGGTAAGCTTGCCCCGGGCTGCCCAGCCGGCCCCCACCACCCTAAGTGCCCAGACTGGGTAATGCCATGGAAAGGAACCCTACGGGGCTCTTGCTGTCCATGTGGGTCAACGGTTAGAGCATCGGTCCTGGCATCGAAGGGTCTTGGGTTCGATTCTCGGTCCAGGGCACATACCTGAGTTGTGGGTTCTCTTTCTGGCCCCAGTCAGGGCACATGAGGGAGGCAACCAATTGATGTGTTTCATATATCTCTCTCTCTATCTATCTATCTATCACTATCTCTCTCTTTCTCTCCCCCTCTTCCTCCTCCTCTCCTCCTCCTCCTCCCCCCTTCCTTCCCTCCACTCTGTCTAAAAAAAAAAGAAAAATCAATGCAAAAGTACCCTCAGATGAGGACTAACAAAAAAAAAAAAATCAAAAGAAAAAGCAGCCATACGTGTGCCAGAGCTATGCTAAATGCTAAGAAACTGTTTCAGTCAGTGGTTGTGAAAGAAAGAAAATGGTGGGAATCTGGGTAAGTCCCTATGGAAAGGACAATGAGAATACTGCCGATCTCCGGGGACAGGGTAAACGTGACGACGCACGATCTCTTACAACTGCAAGTGACTGCACCATCATCATCACTAAAGTGTCCAAAGGACAAGAGTGAAAAGTGTCTCTCAGCCCGGCCGGGGTGGCTCCGTGGTGGAGCGTCGACCCAGGAACCCAGAGGTCACTGGTCCGATGCCTGGGCCAGGCCTGGGCTCGACCCCCAGTTGGGGCCATGCAGGAGGCAGCTGATAGCGGCTCCTCTCTCATTGTTGATGTTTCCCTCCCCCTCTCCCTCTCCCTTCCTGTCTCTCTCTAAAAATCAATAAAATCATAACGTGTTTTTTTTTTAAAGTGGATCTGGCATCAAGATGTTCACAACAAGAACAGCTGCTGTGCCCCTCACGCTCCTCCCTCTCCCGCCGGCTCCGGCCGTCACCCCGAGTTTCTCAGGGTCTTTTCCTCTCGTTGAGACAGACAGGGCATCGCTGGCTGTGGGCCGTGTTCACAGGGACCGGCCTGTTCTCGGAGAGTCTGTGTCATTAGTCCTTAGGGCAGTGGTTCTCAACCTGTGGGTCGCGACCCCCTTGGGGGTCGCACGACCCTTTCACAGGGGTCACCTAAGACCCTCGGAAAATGCAGATATTTGCATCACGATGCATCACAATAGCAACATTTCATGGTTGGGGGTCACCACCCCATAAGGAGCTGTATGCAAGGGTCGCGGCCTTAGGAAGGTTGAGAACCACTGCCTTAGGGCCATGGACGGGGACCTCTGTCTTGGCCGGGCCTCCCGGGACAGAGCGGCCGGCTGGTACCTGAATGGGTCGCGGCCATACTACAGCCACGGCGCGGGGGACCTCTGTGCCCTCATCACCGGCCAGGGGGCAGCTTTGGAAAGCTGCGTCTGCACCCACCTGGCCCTCGGCTGGCAGGCCTGAGCGCCTGGGCATACAGGAAGGGTTGTCACTGTCTGGGGACCTGGGACCTGGTCCTGTCCGGATTTTGCCTTCGTCCTTTCCATCCCAGACACCACGTTTCTCTGAGGGGCCGGAGCGCACAGGCTGATGATCAGGTGGATAGATATGCGCATCCCTGCGTGGCGTGGCCCTTCCAGCTCCCATTCCGCCCTCTGCTCTTCGCCGCGAACGTGGTGGATCCACGTTTCACCTCCTCCCTCCCCCGTTCCAGCTATGGAGCCACAGCACATGTTCCCAATAGGGGACCAGTCCTCGCTCCGAGAGCCCGGGACGCTGTGGGAGTTCTGGGTGTGAACAGAACGACACGGGAACGGCCTTTAGCCTGTGCACGCTCGGGTGGTGACCCTCTGTTTCTTTCTCTTGCAGTGACCGGAGGGAGCAGCCGGGAGCGAGCCACCGACCAGGTATTGCCTCGTCCTCCTGAGCCGTGACGCGCAGTCTGGCTTTAACAGTGACGCCCCTGGAAGCGCTTTTTAACACACAGAGGGCCTGGCTGGTTGCTGGGCGTGGGCCACGTGCATGCTCCTGGCCCTGAGAACACGTGTCATTGGTGTCATTGGTCCCGTGGGCTGACCTGTACTTTCCTCGCCTCCCCACCGCCTCACTCCCCTTCACCCAGCCCTCTCCCCAGGAGGGCCCCAGGGGACAGGGGCCTCGGCCTGCCGGTGTGGGTGACCCGGGCGTGGATACCATCGGCTGCAATGGATCCTTTTATCTCCTCTCTCCGCCCCGCGGTGGCGCTCCGTGGTTTTCCCAAGGCTCCGTTCCCAACCAGCGGAGCGCCGGACCCGGTGGAAATGTACCGGTTGGCTCCAGGCCGGGCTGGGGCTGCTGTCCCCGTGGCCCAGGTCCTCTGTCCGCCGCCTGTTTTCTCATCCAGTCTTCTTTTTTTCTTTTTAACATTTTTTTTTATATTTTATTGATTTTTCACAGAGAGAAAGGGAGAGGGATAGAAAGTCAGAAACATCAAGGAGAGAGAGAGACATCAATCAGCTGCCTCCTGCACGTCCCCTACTGGAGATGTGCCCGAAAGCAGGATACATGCCCTTGACTGGAATCGAACCTGGGACCTTTCAGTCCGCAGGCTGATGCTCTATCCACTGAGCCACACCGGTCTCGGCTAACATTTTTTTTTTAATTATTGATTTTTTACAGAGAAGAAGGAAGAGGGAGAGAGAGTCAGAGACATGGATGAGAAAGAGACATTGATCAGCTGCCTCCTGCACACCCACCACTGGGGATGTGCCCGCAACCAAGGTACATGCCCTCGACCGGAATCGAACCCGGAACCCTTCAGTCCGCAGGCCGACGCTCTATCCACTGAGCCACACCGGTTTTGGCTCAGCCAGTCCTGTGACTGATGCATCTGTCACATTTACTGGAAGAGGAGCCGCTGTGTCTGACCATGGAAGGGGCTTAGGACACGCAGCCACACAGGCCCACCGAACGCTGCCTGCCCACCCTGCCTCTTCCTGCCAGCCAGCGCAGTGGGTCCCTCCACCCACTGCCCGGGCCTGAGCCTCAGGGGGGCAAGCCTGGGCCTGGGACAGACACCCTCGGGTATCCCTCACAGTCTGTGGGTTCTGTTCTCCTCTGCCCTCACCTATCACCCACTCTCGTCGAGGAGAAGAGGGTACGTCTCCACCGTTACCAGGCAAGGTGCATTCGGCACAGTCTCTCGGGGGGCTTCAAAATGAGTCCCATCCGTGTCCCCACTGTCCTGGCACCCCAGGTGAGTTCCAGCTTTCTCTGAGCTGTGCCAGGCGCCCTGAAGCTGACGGAGCTGGAAACGCCGGCTCCAGACCGGGAAACGCCAAGGTTGCCTCGAAACTTGGTCTCTTTCTCGTGTGTTTGCAAATATTTGTCTGCGCTCCAGTGGTCGGCAAGGCTGAGCCGCCGTGAAGTGTGTTGCTACCGTTTTTGTTTATTCGAGTCCTTACAAAGAGACGTCTTTTGTTCTTTTATAACTGAATTTCCTGGGTGACACTGGCCAGGAGAATTAGACGGGGGTCAGGTGTACTGTTCTGTCACGGTTCTGTGTGTTCACCACCCTGAGTCAGCTCTCCGCCCACCACCCTTGACCCCGCTTTGACCCTCTGGCACCTCCCTCCACCCCCTTTTCTCGCTGGTAATCGCCACGCTGTTGTGTGTGCCCAGGAGTTCTCTTTTGTTTGCTTTTACCTTTCCCCCCGGTTCCCAAGCCCCCTCCCCTGGGAGAGCTGTCAGTCGGTGCTCTGAATCTAAGAATCTGTTTCTGTTGCGTTTTTCAGTTTTATTTTATTCATCAGGTTCCGCCTACAAGGGAAGTCGTCGGGTGCTTGTCTTCCTCTGACGGGCTCATTTCACTTAGCGGGATGCTCTCTGGGCCCATCCATGCTGACACGAGGGTTAACAGTTCCTTCTTTTTTTTTTTAATCTACTTTTGTTTTAAATATATTTTATTGATTTTTTACAGAGAGGAAGGGAGAGAGATAGAAAGTCAGAAACATCGATGAGAGAGACACATCGATCAGCCGCCTCCTGCACGCCCCACAGTGGAGATGTTCCCGCAAGGAAGGTGCATGCCTCCAACTGGAATCGAACCTGGGACCTTTCAGTCCGCAAGCCGACGCTCTATCCACTGAGCCAAACCGGTCTCGGCAGTTCCTTCTTGTTCACAGCTGCGGAGTATTCCCCTGTGTGAAGGGACCACGGCTTTTTAATCCACACATCTCATGGGCACTTGAGCTGCTTCCTGATCTTGGCGATTGTAAATGATGATGCAATGGACATAGGGGTGGAGATATTCTTAGAAATTAGTGTTTTGGGTTTCTTCAGATATATTCCCAGGAGAGGGGTCGCTGGGCCCAATGGGAGCTCCATTTTTAGTTTTTTGAGAGAACTCCATACCGCTTTCCACAGCGGCCAAACCAGTCTGCATGCCCGCCAGCAGGCACGAGGGTTCCCTTTTCTCCACATCCTCACCAACATTCGTAGTTTGTTGATTTGTTGATGATCGCCATCCCGACAGGTGTGAGGTGATTTTAGTTGACATCTCTCTGATGATTGGTGACTTTGAGCACCTTTTTCATATGTCTGCTGGCCATCTTTATGTCCTCCGTGAAGAAGTGCCCAGGCATTAATTGGATTATTTGTTGTTGTTGTTTTGGTGTTGAGTTTTATAGGCTCGTTCACATTTGCAGTATTAATCTCTGACCAGATGCATCATTGACAAATATGCTCTCCCATTCAGTGGGTTTTTTCATTTTATTGATGGTTGACTTTGCTGTGTCTTTTATTTTGACCTAGTCCCATTTGTTTATTTTTTTGTTGTTATTTCCTTTTGCCCATGGAGATATATCTCACACAAATAGTGCTGCAAGAAACACCTTTGCTTTCTGTGGGGATTATTATGGTTTCAAGTACAACATTTAAGCCTTTAATGCATTTTGAGTTTATTCTTGTGTATAGGTAAGAAAGTGGTTCTAGTTTCATTTTTTTTTTTGCACATATCTTTCCATTTTTCCTGACACCATTTGTTGAATAGACTGTCTTTACCTCTTGTGTGTTTTTGCTTCCTTTGTCAACTATTAATGGGCTATAAATGTGTGGGCTTATTTCTGTACTCTATTCTGTCCCATGTGTCTGTTTAAATGCCAGTACCTTGATGTTTTGATTACTATAGCATAATTCCTCTAACTTTAGTTCTTCTTTCTTAAGACTTCTGTGGCTATTGGGGTCTTTTGTAAATTTTGGAATACTTGTTCCAGTTCTGTGAAATACACCATTGGTATCTTGTTGGGAATTGCATTGAATCTATAGATTGCTTTGGGTAATATGGACATTTTAAAGATGGTAATTCTTCTTACCCATGAGCATGGTACATGCTTCCACTTATTTGTATCTTTTTCAGTTTCTTTCATTGGTGTCTTATAATTATTGGAGTACAAGTCTTTTGCATCTTTGGTTAAATTTACTTTTCTAGGTTTGGTTTTATTTTGTAAGCGCTTCTAAAGGGGATTGTTTTCTTAGTTTCCCGTTCTGGTAGTTCACTGTTGATGTATGGAAATGCAACTGATGTCTGGGTATTTATTTTACTGAATTCATGTATCAGTTCTATTAGTTTTTAGTGGAATATTTAGGGTTTCCTATGTACAATAGCATGTCATCTGCACACAATGACAGTAATACTGCTTCCTTTCCAATTTGGATGCTTTTTATTTCTTCTTGTCCGATTGCTGTGGCCGGGACTTCCAGCATTAGGTTGAATAAGCAGGTGAAATCAGACATCCTGTCTTCACCCCGATCTTAGGAAAATGCTTTCAGTGTTTGCCCATTGCGTCTGATGTTGGCTGTGGGTTTGTCATGTATGGCCTCTCTAGAATGTTCCCTCTATTCCCACATTGCTGAGAGTGTTGGTCATAAATGGTGCTGGGTTTGATCAAATGTCTCAGGGTTTAGCAGGTCTAGCTGCCACCCACTGGGCGCTCACACGCCATGTAGTGTGGAGGGGTCTCAGGGAGTCATCAGGGTGCGGCCAGCAGAGTTTAACAGGCCCAAACAGGCCACGATTTGGCCATGTGACAGGACGGCTCTGCACTGGTCTGGCAGGCAAAGGGGAAAATGTCCCCCATTCTAGAGCCACATACTCCGTCTGTCCCACATTCTTCCCAGAGGGTTTTTTTTAAAATATATTTTATTGATTTTTTACAGAGAGGAAGAGAGAGGTATAGAGAGGTATAGAGAGTTAGAAACATCAATGAGAGAGAGAGAGAGTCATCGATCAGCTGCCTCCTGCATGCCCCCTACAAGGAATGTCCCGGCAACCAGGACACATGCCCTTGACCGGAATCGAACCTAGGACCTTTCAGTCCACAGGCCGACACTCTATCCACTGAGCCAAACCGGTTTCGGCTCTTCCCAGAGTTTGATCTTAGCAAGGCAAGGTCCCTGGGAGTTGGGAGGATGGTGCTAGTAGATCCCCTGTGAGGGGGAGGTGCCAGTCAGGGTCACGGGTAAGTAGGGGAGTGGCCCCTGGCCTGAGCTCTGCAGGGCGGGGCCACCGGGGGTCCAGGGGGCAGGGCTGTGCATTCCCAGGCCGATGCCTGTGGAGGGGAGGACTCCACCCAAGGAAGATGGCGTCTGCAGGACCTGTTTTCTTTTGTCTTAAATATAGTTTTTATTGTTGAGGGTGTTACCGATCCCCCCCTATCTCCCCTCCTCCCAGCCCTGCCCACCCCCAAGGCGTCATTCCCTATTGCCCGTGCCCATGGGCTAGGCCTATAAGTCTCTAAGTTCTTTGCTTCATCTCTTCACCTCCCCTATCTCCCCTCCCCCCTCCCTCCCTCCCTCCACCCGGTCCCCACCCCTCTGCCAACCCCACAAAAATCCAGGTACGTCAGCCTGCTCCAAGCCTCCCTGCTTTGGGTCTTACTCTTCCGGTGGGTTCATGTTGGTCGTTAGATTCCGCAGATGCATGAGGTCACGTGACATTTGTCGTTCTCGGTGGGGCTGCACAGACTATTTTTGCCTCGGACCTGTTGTCTTAGCACGGTAAAGCCGTTGGTCAAGAAACATATCGAGGCCCCTTCGGAGGGACTTACTTTCATTTCCTTTGTTTGCCTTCTTTCCACGCCGGGCGGGACCGGCAGAGTGTGCCGACACCAAAGGAGAACACCAAATATTGACCGGAATCTTCAACACGGATTTGATGCCAGATGAGATCAGCGGGGCGTCCAGTCCTGAGGGAGAGGGGGATTCTTTAGACGTTAACCTGCGAGGGAAGGGGTGGGAGTGGGTTAGGGACACAGTCATTTCCGGAGCCCGGAGCAGGGAAAGTCGATCGGTGTCTACCCACGGGTGTTCCCGACTCTGCAGAGGAATTTCTGGTCTCTGTTCTTCCAAGGAGCGGGCACTGCTCCCTCTCTAGGATGCTCTGGCAACCCAACTCCAAGGGCCGTCTCCTGCCTCCACTGTACCTACGTTTTGGCCAAGAGCCAAGAAATGAAGTCCCCTCCCTCCCCACCATCTAAATCATCTGCCACCAAAAGAATTCGGCTCCTACAAGACATTTTTGAGCCGAAACCGGTTTGGCTCAGTGGATAGAGCTTCGGCCTGTGGACTGAAAGGTCCCAGGTTCCATTCCGGTCAAGGGCATGTACCTTGGTGGCAGGCACATCTCCAGTAGGGGGCATGCAGGAGGCAGCTGATCGATGTCTCTCCTTCATCGATGTTTCTCTCTATCCCTCTCCCTTCCTCTCTGTAAAAAAAAATCAATAAAATGTATTTAAAATAATTTTTTTTAAAAAAAGAAGACATTTTTGAAAACTCACTTTGGAGAATCAATACAGGGCTCTTTCTCAAACGGACTGCACCGCCGAGCACCGTGGAGCGTTAATCTTCTCCCTAAATCCTTCCCGCGAGGCACCAGAGACCGTGTAATTAAATCGAAATTGAGCATTGAAAGGGAGCATCCCCTCCCCTCCCTCATCTGCATGAGCCGAGCGGGGAGGCGAGCACCCACGTGGTGAGAAACCAGGCGGAGAGAGCCCTCCACCCCCGGCCAATCAGGGGGGTCATGTGGAACCCCAGCTCCTTTCCTGACCCTGAGCTCTGAGAGCCAACACCGGCTTGCCCCTGGGGCCATCGGGTGCTTTTTATTTTATTTATTTTATTTTTTTTAATATATTTTATTGATTTTTCACAGAGAGGAAGGGAGAGGGATAGAAAGTCAGAGACATCGATGAGAGAGAGACATCGATCAGCCGCCTCCTGCACGCCCCTCGCTGGAGATGTGCCCGCCACCAAGGTCCATGCCCCCGACCGGAATCGAACCCGGGACCTTTCAGTCTGCAGGCCGACGCTCTATCCACTGAGCCACACCGGTCTCCGCCATCGGGTGCTTTTTAAAGTAACTTGTCAACGCAGCTTGTTTGTGAGCCGAGGACGGAGATGAGCAGCCAGCACTCCTGGCAGCGTGTGTCTGAGCGGGGACGGCCTGAAGGCGTGACCCATTTCTCCCAGCTGTCCCGCTGGCACTGCCATCCTGAACCACTGCCCGCCTGGCAGGCGTCCCCGGGAGAGGGAAATCGGTCTTCCCTAGGGTTTCTTTCTTTCTTTTTTTAAATATATTTTATTGATTTTTCACAGAGAGGAAGGGAGAGGGATAGAAAGCCAGAAACATCGATGAGAGAGAGACATCGATCAGCTGCCTCCTGCACGCCCCCCCCCCACTGGGGATGTGCCCACCACCAAGGTACATGCCCCTGACCGGAATCGAACCTGGGACCTTTCAGTCCGCAGACTGACGCTCTATCCACTGAGCCACACCGGTTTCGGCTCCCCTCGGGCTTCTGAGTGCTCCCTCTGAGGGGTGACAGAGAACAGCGCAAAATGCCACCGATGACACCTCCAGGCCAGCTGAGCGGGAAGGCCTTCAACGTCAGGGTTGCAACCTGTTTTGCTCAGCGGTGGGCAGCTGGCGTCTGTGGGAAGGAACGCCTTCTCTGGGCCTTTCTGTGGAGTCGATCGCTGAGCCGCACAGCGAGGGAGTGCAGCCAGGTGGCCAGGAGAGATGTGGCTGTGGGCTCCGCGGCGGGTGGAGGAGTGCGTGTTCCAGGACACTGACCTTGGGGGGGTTGTCTGTGGGAACACACTGACCACCAGGGGCAGCTCCTGCATTGAGCGTCTGCCCCCTGGTGGTCAGTGCGCATCATAGCAACCGGCCAACCGGTTGTTCGGGTAGGCTTTTATATAGAGCAGTGGTTCTCAACCTATGGGTCGTGACCCCTTTGGGGGTCGAACGACTTTCACAGGGGTCGCCTCAGACCATCGGAAAACACAGGTATTTATATTATAATTCATAACAATAGCAAAATTACAGTGATGAAGTATGGCTGGGGGTCACCACCACATGAGGAACTGTATTAAAGGGTCGCGGCCTTAGAAAGGTTGAGAACCACTGATGTAGAGAGACGATGTTGTGACTAGATAGGGCCGTCCTGAAGGGAAGATACCCATGCGTAGTTCATTTCTGTGTCCACTGGGAACCCTCGAGCATCATCAGCACCCACACAGCGGCAGGTGGAGTGTGAGTTCTCCCGCCCCCTGGTTACGCCCGGGCAGACAGAGGGCCGGGGAGGTGAGCAGGCCGCTCCCCATCTGTCACCTGCACACGGCGCTGGCCTGGTGGGAAGACGGCAGGCCTGGGGGTTGTCCTCTGCCCTCCGGGTCAGAGACGTAAACCCACACCCGAGGGAACAGGCTCACACCACACAGGGTCTCGGTGGAGAAGGCACAGCGTCGGGGAAGGGGAGCATCGGAGGGCCGGGAGGCCACGCCCTCATCCCCCCCTTTATTTCCACGCCCCTGTCGCCCGGGGAAAGTTAACCCGTTGGCGGAGTGCCGGACGTGGCCTCCTGACTTTTGTCTCGAGGGTAAAGCGTGGCCGGGCCGCTCCCCGCTGCCTCTCAGAGGAGCGTGCGTGCGTGAACTTTAGATCGTCTAAATTTAAAGTGGGATTGCATCACCCGGCACTCTTCTGACCAAAGTGGCCCAAGCTCGCAGGAGGCAGCTGGGACTTCCAGCGCCTTCCTCTCTGCAAGCTTGGCGCTCGAGCGAGTCACAGCCCCATCTCTCTCATTCTCCTTTAAGGATCAGAAGCTGTGCTTTAAAAAAAAAAAATCTATCCCATGCATGAGTCTTCTTTTAAATGCTTGAAAGCAAGACGGAAAGGACCAGAAAGTGGGGACGTGGACGGTGTGTTGATAAAAAGGTCAGGCAGCCTCTTGTCTAGAAAGCACGTCACTGCAAATGTCAAAGGCCCTCCCTCCCTCACCGGAAGCTGAGACGGTGCTAGTCCCGGGGTAAGGCTGGCGGTGGCAGTGAACGGTAGGCCACCGTCTGGGGGAATGGATCGTCATGACAACGGGGGAGGAGGAGGAGAAGGCCCTGGGGGTGTTGTAAATGCAGGAACGCGAGAAGAAAATAACGGTTGGAATAAGGAAATGGTTTATTAGCGAAATGCAGGGATCTCTTAGCAAGGACTTGTGCAGATCATTCTCGCCCAGAATGCCCCTGGATCATTATGGCTGATGATGGAGCTGATCACTCAGTGTCCTGTGTCAACGATGGGTCACCACATCCCCAGGAGGACACATAGCTCCACCTTTGAAGACAGGTGGAAACTGACCCTTGAAAGGTTTCGTAAGGTTACGCCCTGCAGTGCTTACCACTCAAGTCATCATCATAATGCCCAGCATTTTTTTTAAAATATATTTTATTGATTTTTCACAGAGAGGAAGTGAGAGAGATAGAAAGTCAGAAACATCGATGAGAGAGAGACATCGATCAGCTGCCTCCTGCACACCTCCTACTGGGGATGTGCCCATAACCAATGTACCTGTCTTTGATCGGAATCGAACCTGGGACCTTTCAGTCCGCAGGCCGACGCTCTATCCACTGATCCAAACCGGTCTCGACCCCAGCATTATTGAGTGCCTAATGAGCTTTCTGGGTGCGGGCGCTAGGCTAAAATTGGCATGATACTATCTCATTTAAACCCACCGCAGCCACCTGGTGTGCTAGACGCAAATCAAGGACTCAAGGTTGGCGAGTCTAAGTAGCTCGCCCCAGCTCATACACCAGAGTGGCAGCCACTCTCCTATGGGGTTTTCGATGCCGTTCTTCACGGGCTCCCAGCTGGTGTGGCCGACCCAGGTGGGCCTCGCCTTGAGACCCCTTCTCTTCACGACTGTGCTCTGCCTCGTTCTGGAAGTTCTACTAATGCAAGGACCACCCCCCGCCCTGACGGCCGCCCGAACCAGCACTCCCAGGTCCCACCAGCACAGAGGCGATTGGTCCTGAGACTCTAGGATACAGAGATGTAGGAGGTGGTAGGTTTGGTGGGGGTTTTTGGTGGGGGATTTTTCAAAGCGTTTGTGTAATCAGGATGAGCATCTACTCACTCTGGGTTCCTGTTGAGCATTAAATTACTTTTCTAATTAAGTAAGCGGAAAAGCGAGTGGATCTGGTCTAAGGAAAAATAAAATAAAAACACTATTTGTCACCTGAAAAGAGATTAAAAGCTGAGGGATGGCGGGGGTAATACATCGGGATAATCCGCTGCCCACTGGCGAGTTTCCCCGGCTGAGCCAGGCAGCAATAACCGGGCCACAAGACGAGAATTGAGGTAGAGCCCTCTCTTCTCGACAGCCGTAGATGTCCTCTCGCTCTTTCATCTTCCAGAAAAAAGCACCTCGCTCCTGAAACTCTTTCTCAGGTTCCTCACTCTTAGCAATAACAGTGTCTTTGTCTACGGCAGTGGTTCCTCATGTTGTGGTGACCCCCAATCATAAGATTATTTTCGTTGTGGGGGGTCACCACAACATGAGGAACTGCAGTAAAGGGACGTGGCATTAGGAAGGTTGAGAACCACTGGTCTACGGACTCCTGTGCGGAAACATGAGACGCGGAGTCTCTGTGCTGAAAATGTAGCTTCTCCTAAAAAGAGTAAAAATAGTTGAGGGACCAGCAGGCCAGTGGCTCTCCCCACCTGAGAGACACCCCCAGCAGGCCAGCGAGATCCGCTCCTGAGTGCCTGCCGTCGGCCTGTGCCCCGCCTTCTCCCTCCTCTGGGTTTTCCCAGTTACATCCCTCCCACCTGTAGCATCTGCACCTGAAGATGAGGAACGGGGTTAAATGAGCAAAACCGTTAGCACCAGGGCTGGGGGGTTCCTACAGAAAGTGATCACACATTTCTTGTCTTACGAATAAATTACAACGTTTTTTTATACTAGAGGCCCGGTGCACGAAATTCGTGCCAGGGACTCGGCCCTCGCAGCTACAGCAACTTGCCTCGACCCTCACAGCCTCGGCTTTATCCGGAAGGTCGCTCGGCTGTTTGGTCTAATTAGCATATTATGCTTTTATTAATACAGATCAACTTTATTTTGTCAAGTAGCAGCTAACAGAGAAGGAAGTTCTGCGGAGGGCAAGATCCAGGGACAAGTAGTGAAAACGCAGCGTATGGGTCCCAGGAAAAGCTATGCTGTCTTTATGATCCTTAATGTGGGGAAAAGTTATTCCCCCCAGAAATACTGCATGACGTTCTGTGGGCGGGTCATCCAACAAAAGTGGAAGAAGCACGAGTCTGCAGTTTTTTGCCTCCCTGGTCTGCCCCTCGCTCGCTCAAACTTGTCTGAAAAGGGAATATTTCCATCATGCCATTACGGGATGATTCAATTAGGCCAATGTTCTGTGGGTGCGAAAACAATGTAATTTACCATGTTGAGTGATGAGCCAATCAGATCCCTCTCATTTTCCAAGGCAACGGCTTGACTAACACGTGACCATAAACAAAATGGATTTTTATGAGGCATCATCGACTTGGTAGTAAACAAATGGAATCAATTCCCTGCCTGACCTCCAGCTTTGAAAACGGAAGGCCCGCCTGGCACACATGCTTCCCATTGGGGCTCTGTTGCTGAGATGACACTTAATATAAAAGTCGCAATTTAACTTCCCCCTCAAGTATTCCATCCTTGAGACTAAATGACTCTTAAAAAGATGTTCGTCGACAGATGGGAGGCACTTATGGCCTCATCAACTCCAGAGCAAGCGAAATGATCTCGGCACAGCGCGGAGAGATGACGGGAGAGCCGAGGCTGGTTGTATCGGAGATGATGAACGGCGGGCGGCGGGCCAGTGCGCCCGTGCCATGGACACTGACAGATCGGCGCCCCCTTCATCCGCGAGGAAGGCAGAGAGGTGACGCCAGTGCTGGGCGCGTTGGATCCATCAACAGGCCATTTCCACACACACACGTGCAACTGCATTCAGAGTGTGCTGAGGGAAAGGGGGGGGGTGGGAGGAAAAGACAGCCAGCCCGGAGCCTGTGTTGGGGTGGGGTCTCGGGGGGAGGGGGTTTCTGTCCTGAAAGAGGAGGCCGGCGCACCCTAAATGGTGCAGACTCACAGCGTGTGATGACGTGTTTGGTGGCTACGCCGTTCGGAGAAGTCAACGGTCAGCAAGAGTGGCCCCGGAGGGTCACGGGGCCTGCAGACACCGCTTACTCGGATGTAATTCTGCAGGACACAGAATTAAATAATTCTGGCCCCGAAAACCTGGAGTTGAGACATGACCGGCGGAAAGTTAGCATGGACTTTTCTTAAAGCCACATCCTGTGTGTCCCTGTTCGTACTGTTTCCACAGGTACCAGCACCTCCTACTCTGACCCTGCCCAGCCCCAGTCCCCTCTCTGCTGGGCCATCCGGGTGAGCTTTACAAAGCGCCAATCACCACATGTGGCCCCCGGAGGAAACCCCCCGTGGCTGACATGGTGTCTCCGACCCAACCCGAAACCCTTCCCAGGGTCCCCCCAGGATCTGGGGGGTCCTTCCTTCCCATCTCTCTGAATTCCTCTTGTGTCGCTGGGCCTCCTTGCTCACGCAATGGGCACTCTGGCCTTCCCTCAGACCCGGCTTGCTCCGGGCCAGGCTGTGGCCCTCCCTGCCCTGCCTGAACCGCATGGCTTCCTGCTCGCCATTCAGATCTCAGCTCCAGCAGCCCCTCTGCGAATGGGCCTTCCCGGGACGCCTCGTTCAGGTGGTCTTTCCCATCCCCCTCCCCCCACCCGCCACTCCCGCTCGATGGCATCGCTCTGCAGTAGTGCTGGCACCGTACCTGTCACCATCAAAATCTTCCTGTTCACGCCTTTGTTCCCTCGGTCATTGTCTCCCTTCGTCCGCAAGAACGTGAGGACTGTGAGGACAGGGCTCTGACCAGAGCGTGTGCACGTCTAGCCCCAGCGCCATCCAACGGGGCACTGTGAGATGCTAATACAGTGGTTCCTCGAGATACAAGTGCCCTAACATATGAGATTTTTGAGATACGAACCGGCGAGCGAGCGATTTTTGCTTTGAAATACGAGCAACAGTTGAGATAGGAGTCATCCCGCGGATCGGCCGGCTGCACATGACCCCCCAGTTTACCGCGACTTGAGCGTCTCATAGTTTCCCACGCCTCAAGGTGACGGAACGAATTAAACTGGTATCTCGAGGTACCACTGTAATTGCTTCTCGGAGGGACACATCACCTCGTTCATTCTGCTGCCAGGCTGTGGCCCTAAGCCGGACATGGGAAAGGAGTGTCCGGTGATTCTTTGTTCATGGGAGGAAGGAGCAGTTTGTGCGGACAAAGGAGAGGTGGGAGAGTCTGGTGTCCATATAGGGAAAGTGAATGCCCAGTCCACAAGGCCAGGAATAACACAAGATGCCCGGTCTAACCACAGAAAGGTGGTGCTCTCGGCAAGATAGGGACGTTGTGATGAGGAGCCTCACCTCGTGCGGACGTGCTACGTGGTGGGCGTTATGTATTTACGGCATCTGTGTTTCACGACTCCGTCAGGTAGGCATCATTATCTCTGTGTTACAGATGGGCAGTTGAGTGAGCTCTCTGCAAGGGCTGTAGGGAGGTGTTCTGTTCCCATGAGTGATGTTGAATCTGTAGAAAAACACTGATGAAGGTCACCTGGCAGCTCAGGTCAATAGTGGTAAAAGTCTACCATGTCTGGTCTTTGGAGTTGACCAGTTTCGCAAATGGTCAGGCTGAATGTGGAATGTGTGTCTCACCGCCGACCTGGGCACAAAGGGTCATTTGCAGGTTGGTCTGAGCCCTGTGGTCTGCCAAGTGTTGTCCTGCTCATTCAGAAACCAGGCAGGTCTGGCCTGGGCTGGAAATCCCTGGAGGAAGACGGTGAACCGGAGAGTGATTGGTGAAGCAAGGAGATGCGGGTGGGGGGGGGGCAGAATGATACCAGTTACCTTAGGGACGACCACCTGAATGGTAACGTAGCCCCTAGAAACGTGGGCCCAAAATGCAGCACACAGAATTTTATTTTTGCTTCCGTCTTTCTGGCCACCCATCTGATCACAGTCCCTCCCTGGAATGTGGGAACCAGACTTGGCTCAGACTGAGCTCTGTACCAAGCCCCAAGCAGGGAAGAAATCCTGCTGATGAGTCTCGGAAGTTAGAAGAGGCTGCGGCGACTCAGCACCTAGGCGGCGTCCTCTGACTCCTGACAGGAAGTAGAAGTTCCTCCTCGATGTGTGACTCCCCAGGGCGATGGCACCTAGAGTCTCGGGGGTGGAAAGCCACGAGGCCAGATTTTCCAGCCACAGGCGGTTTATTGCGGTTGAAAGGTACCTTCACTTTGCTCCACTCACCCCAGGCACACACTCACAAGTGCCCACCTAGTCTTATGTTCTTCCAGATGAAACTGTATGAAATGCCAACATACAAAACACTTTTTTTTTTGAAAGGTTGACACCTATTCTTAACTGGTTTAGATTTTTTTTTAATATATTTTATTGATTTTTTACAGAGAGGAAGGGAGAGGAATAGAGAGCTAGAAACATCGATGAGAGAGAGACATTGATCAGCCACCTCCTGCACGCCCCCCACTGGGGATGTGCCCACCACCAGGATACATGCCCTGAACCGGAATGGAACCTGGGACCTTTTAGTCCGCAGGCCGACGCTCTATCCACTGGAGCCAAACCGGTTTCAGCCAGACCACGTTTTCTTGAAAAGACTAACCTGGATGAAGTCAAGACATGACCGCTCCGCGGCCCCCACCTCCATCTACCGGAGTTTCTAGGGGAGTGTGAGGCAGAGGGGAAACAAGGATGCCGTGGCGAGGAGGAGCTGGTTCCTGGCTGGCAGGGAAGCTGGGCGGATGACCGCCATCTCCGTGTGGTTTATGCGCGTAACGAAGGAACTAGAGCCCGGATGGTGTTCGCTCCTATCATGGCTCTCTGAGAGCAAGAGCCCAGCACTTCCCTGGCTGGACTGAGGTGTTGGGGTTGATCAGTAGAGCGCCAGTTCTTGGTACCCACCCTACGAACCTCAAACCAACTGGGGAAGAGAAGCCACCGCAGGCTGGTTGTGCCCCCGGGCCACCCTCACTAGAGCTGACGCGGGCACAGTCGGGCACCTGAAGGCGGCCCAGGAGTCACGTGGAGCTGATCAAAAGGAAACACTTCTAGTTACAGACGTGACCGGGCGGAGAGCGTGGAGACGTGGGCAGCGTGAAACACCAGGTTCTGGAGCCAGAAGAACCTGGATTTCCATCCCAGCGGCGGCTGCGTGTTGTGAGACACACAGCAAGTTCCATGGAGACGCGGTCACCGCCACCTGACCCGGCCGGGGTGCGGATTAACGTGTTTGCTCAGCACCACGGCTCTTCATCCAGAGCCCACGCTCCCCACGGATCCTCGGCCTGTGGCCTGGGTCCAGGGGCTGTCCTTTAAACCGAGCCGCAGTCCAGCCGGGGTCAAGACAGGCCGACTCCCTTCCCTGCCAGCTGGGAGAAATGCATCTCGCCTGGCTCCGGAGCGTGCCCTGGGCCCGGGAGTATCAGTAGATGGGTCGTGAGTCACCGGGCAGGCGAGAGGCTCGTCCCGTTGTCCTGAGGCCGGGTCTAGCAGTGCAGGGGATCTCTGTGGTTGTCACCGGGCAGTGGTGCTCAGCTCCCGTCAGTTCCATCTTGTTGCCGTGTTGGCTACAGGCTCGCTGCTGGTGGTCCCAACTATGGGCGTCCCTGGGAAAATCCCGGGCATGGAACCCGGGCTTCCTTTCTCTGCTGGGGACAGTCTCCCTTGGGTGGGGAGTAGATGCAATTCCTGGGGTTATATGTGATATTATTTCTTTTTAAAAAAATATATTTTATTGATGTTTTACAGAGAGAGGAAGGGAGAGGGATAGAAAGTTAGAAATATTGATGAGAGAGACATCGATCAACTGCCTCCTGCACGCCCCCCACTGGGGATGTGCCCGCCACCAAGGTACATGCCCTTGACCAGAATCAAACCTGGGTGGGACCTTTCAGTCTGCAGGCCGACGCTCTATCCACTGAGCCACACCGGTTTCGGCTATATGTGATATTTTCATTTTATTTTTTTTAAATACGTTTTATTGATTTTTTTTTTTACAGAGAGGAAGGGAGAGGGATAGAGAGTTAGAAACATCGATGAGAGAGAAGCATCGATCAGCCGCCTCCTGCACGCCCCCTACTGGTGATGTGCCCATAACCAAGGAACATGCCCTTGACCTGAATCAAACCTGGGACCTTTCAGTCCACGGGTCGACGCTCTATCCATTGAGCCACACCGGCTTCGGCCGTATGTGATATGATTTCTGAGTGAGGTGCACGGAGATGTGTCGGCTTCCTCCGAGGAGGAGCAGATTGCATAACTGCCTGAGGGAGGGAGGCGGTGGCTCTGTCCTCTCCGGAGCCTGCGCCTGCCTCTTGCTGGTGTCGGGCTCTATAAATAGACCCGGTGGGACCCTGCCATGCGACAGGCAGGCATAGCTAGATGTCAACACCAGCCACCGACGCTCTCCCCGCTGGCATCGCTGTTGCGGCCTCGGCGGCTTTGGGCTGTGGGTGGGGGAGAAGCGGTTCCCCAGGCAGAGGCCCCTTCCTGGGCCTTAGAAAGGAAGGAACAGGCCGGGTGCACCCCCTCAGCTCCCCCTCCCTCCCACCAGAGGCTTGGCTGCACTTCCCGGGGCTGGGCTGCAGGTGGCAGGCGGCCTCTGTGGTCCTCGGGTCCCACAGGAGCTCATGCTCTCTCAGCGCTGGGGGGTGAGGTCCCTCAGACACCATCAGGCTGAAGGGTCCAGACCAGCACCACCGCTGAGACCCGGCCTGACGAAGAGAGGGGGCCAGCAGCGGGGAGAGACCCTGGTCCTGGCCTGAGAGGCTTGCTCGTGGCCAGCTCAGTGGCATCTGAGGAGCCTGAAAGTGTCAGCGACATCTTGAGTCAAGGGGAATCAGCATCGGGAGAAACAGCCCAGTGTGGGAACCCCACCAAAGGCTTCATCGTGTAGATCAGCGGTTCTCAACCTGTGGGTCGAGAACAGCTAGCAGGGTCTCCTAAGACCATCAGAAAACACAGACATTTACATTACAGTTCATAACAGTAGCAAATGACAGTGATGAAGTAGCGGCAAAAATAATAATTTTATGGTCGGGGGTCACCACCACATAAAGAACTGTATGAAAGGGTTGCGGCCTTAGGAAGGTTGAGAACCACTGGTGTAGATGGAAAAAATGACATTCTTTATTAAAAAAAAAATGACAGATTGATCTTAATGCATGAAGAGCTGAGACCTGAGACCGTGCAGCTCTCTGTCCATTTGATCTCCAATCTGTTCGCTGTTCCCCTGGCCCATCCGGCCTGTGCTCGGCTGCAGGTTTTTCTGCCTCAAGTTCTCCCTCTGCCTTCTCCCGCAGACTGAAACCCCCAGAGGCCTCAGGATCGCCCCCCCCCCTTCCTAGCACAGCACCAGGCTAACCCAGGGTGGGGGGGTGGCTCGTCCTGGACTGAGCGGGCCAGCCAGGCAGCCTGGGAAAGCTGAGCTGTCAGACATGCCGGCGACGATGACGACACCAGAGGGGCGTGCGTGCCACTCGAAGGCGCTGACACAGGCAAATGCGATCTGGGGCTGGCAGATGCCGCCCCACGTCCGCCCAGTGGAATGTGTCCCCACCACTGGTGTCGCTGCTGCTCTCACGCTTGGCGTGGCCGAGTCCAGGGCTCCAGTCGTTCGGAGCCGGGAGGCGGGGGGCAAGGAAGGACCAGGCCTGCAGGTGGGTGCTGCTGCTGGCGCCCACTCCTCCGCCCCACCGCCGTCTCCACCAGCCACGCTCTGGCTCCGCTGCTCACCGTGGCTGCTCTATGTTTCCCTCTTGACCCATAACTGGCCACACCTCGCCCCGTTTTCCAGTCCAGAGCCCGGAGCGGGTGGGCTAATGGATTTAACTACAGTGGTACCTCGAGATACGAGTGCCCTAACATACGAGATTTTTTGAGATACCAGCCGTCGAGCGAGCGATTTTTTGCTTTGAAATATGAGCCACAGTTGAGATAGGAGTCATCGCGCGGATGGGCGGCTGCACACGACCCACCCGTTTACCGCGACTCGAGCGTCTCATAGTTTCCCACGCCTCAAGGTGACGGAAAGAATTAAACTCGTATCTCGAGGGACCACTGCACTGTAGTCATCACCCACACAACTGGGCGAGGCCAGTCCGCACTCGGGTTCCTGCTGCCCGTGGATGAGCTGCTCCAGGGTGGATGCCCACGCCTAACGGAAGGTGGGAACCCCCCCCTTCCCTGCTCACAGGAGCAGGGCCTGTTGCCACGTGTCCTTCCTGACAAAATCTGGGCTCTTCCTATGGACACAAGGCCTCACAGAGTGACTCCCGACCTCACCGTTAAAAGGTCGTCTGATAGACCAGAAAATACAGGTATCTTTGTTGTGGAAAGTATTACCGTGTCCCCTTTTCTCCATCCCATTGACCTCCTCCATCCCACCCCCACCCCAAGCCTTTCCCACACCATTGTCTGTGTCCCTGGCTTGTGCACATATGCATACAAGTTCCCTGTTAATCCTTCCTGACCCTTCCCCCGCCTTCCTTTGAGGGGAGTCCATCAGTTCCATGCTCCCCTGTCTCTGCATTCACCCCATTTATCTGTTTACTCTGTTCATCAGTCCACACATGAGTGAGATCAGGTGATGCTTGTCTTTCTCTGGCTGGCTTATTGCACTTAACCTAATCCTCTCCAGATCCCTCATGCTGGCTCAAAGGACAAGAAATCCTTCTTTTTTTTCCTGCTGCATCGTATTCCGTTGTGTAATGTACCACCGTTTCTTTTATCCACTGCTGATGGGCCCTTAAATTGCACTGCCATGAACAAAAGGGTGCATCTATCCTTTCTGATTAGTATTTGAGGTTTCTTAGGATCTAGTCCCAGAAGTAGGATCAGCGAACCAACTGGAAGTCTCATTTTTTATTTTTTTGAGGGAAAAAACGTTCTGATTACTGTGCTTACTGATGTTCCTCTGATGGTGAGGGGGGAAACTCAGGGGTAGAAGCCTCCAATTTAAAATCCCATTGACCTGGATTCTACTCGCCCAGACGCCTCCATCACAGAAAGCCTCCACTGTGGTTGGAAGGCAGGCGGGTGGGTGGGCAGAAGTGTCACCGCGTCCTAACGGGGGTGGTTACACGGTGAGCACCGGTGAGATAAACGGTTGCTGTGAGACGGTCTAATGGGCATCCAGGAGGAAGCCTCCTGGGGTTGTCCCTTTGCCCACAACTCCGTCTGCTCGGAGCTGAGGAAGCCGACTCCTCTGACCACGCCACCAGGAGCCTGAAGTCTGATTAGGAGCAGAGAGCTTCTCTCCTGTCGTTCTCTCTCTGGCCCACGCAGACATCAGCGTGGCCTGCGGGACAGGGCCAAGGGCATGGATAGGTGGGAAGGGTGTTTATTGGTGGGACACCCCTGCCCAGGCTGGCAGAGCCTGCGTCTGCTTTCTGAACAGTCACGCCCACCCTCCCTGATGCCTTCTCACCGCGATGTCAGGAGATGAGCTTCTGTTTGCTTTCTTCTTTGCCTCTGCTCCACTCTCGTCCATGGTCCCCGAGTACCGTCACTGCCTGGGGAGCAACTGGGGAGCTTGTCTAAACTAGAGTCGGGGGCCCGGGTCTCGGGGTGCCCGCAGGGAGGCCTGGGAGCCAGGACAGAGAGGGCGAGCCTCCAGGGGCTCTGAGCAGCACTGAGTGACTTTGAACCGGTCCGGTTTGGCCGCAGGTGAGGTTCAGCCCACCACGCCCCCTTTTCCACCTCTGCCCGCGCCTGTTTATCTGCTTGCCCTGCTGCCAGAGGCCTGTTTGCATATAGATTTTTCGGCACCTTAACAAGAACTGGTCAATTCTTTCTCTGGGTTAATCTTGACCTTTGGATGAACACTATTGGTCTCTGACAAGGTCATCAAACATCGTCGCATTATCATCACCTTTCCTCCTTCG
>JAAGEH010000480.1:63725500-63748134 GCA_011751065.1 Lasiurus cinereus
TGGGGGTGGTCAGGAGGTCCTAAGGGGGGAGGGAGTGCAGGCTCTGGCTGGGGCAGGGTCCCTGTGAAGTAGAGAGCGCTGCTGTGAACGGTGAGGTGGTCAAGGAACCGAGAGTTTATTGGGGCTCAGCGTCGCTGCACTCGCTGATGAAAGTGGGTGAAGGCGCAAAGGTCTCCCCTGGGAAATTTTCCTCTATGCTCCGCCCACAGTTAAGCTGGTGAGCCCAGGAATTATTGCCAGGGCACATTGTTAACTCATTAGCTTTTTTCCCAATAACATGCTGGCACCCCATGTGTCTGTCTCCCCTCCAGTCTTCTTGTCTCCTCTCAAGCATTCTTTCCACATCTAAGGGAGACCAGGGTGTGTCTCTGCTCTCCGAGCGCGGCCTGGTCTACCGGAGGAGAAGCCCAAGTCCTCCTGTGGAGGATGCCGCCTTGTAAACCCCTCCCCCCAGGTCTGTCTTTCCCGGTCACTGTGACAGCTGGAGGACGCAGTCAGACGGAGAGTAGATGGCAGATGGGCTGGCTCATCCTACCGATGAGAGAACTGATTTCTAATCCTATTTCTGAGACAATTTTCCATAGAGGGACTTCAAGGAACCTTTTCTGGATTCCCGCCTAGTCATTCTTCACTGGGGGAAGAGGGAAGGTCTCATGCATGAATGAAATGGTATTCTAGCATGACTCTAGTTCTTAAATTATTGCGATACATGAATTTATTTTTCTGATGGGGGGAGGAAATACTCTATATAAGTACTTGGAAAACTAAAGTGGTTATCAGAACTTTATAAGTAGTCTTGCTACAATTTTAAGTTTTACTTTATGACTTCAAACTATTACTACAAAATGCCCCAACGCAACGACAATTTTCAGCCAAATACAACTACATCTGGTATCGACATTCAGGGGGACTCACTAAATCAATCCTGGAAAAGAACACATTCCACACCATCTCAAGAACCGTTGACCTACAGGATGATTGAACTACACTGTATGGTGCTACAGGCAAAGCCAAGATAAATAAATCAGGGTCCTTTTATTTCCAACTTGTGGATACCTTTTGGGGGGCATTTTGTAAGGTTATATAATTAATAGCCAGAGAGGCAAAGATAGTACAAAAACAATAATGAACTTACTCTGAACATAGACTCAAGTCAATAACTACGTTTTTATCCCAATAATTTGCAGATAATTGAGCATGAGAAACTCTATTGGTGTAAGTGCTAAGTGAATAATAACATATAAGTGACCTACATAATAATATGAAGTTTTGATTCAAAATGAAGCATGGATACCATGTTTGACTGTTATGATTTCTGTGAAGAAGCTTACGACAACATGTACGTTTGGCATGCTTTGCTAAATTCTTCTACTAGTGTATGTGAGGTTCTCTCCCAGAAAGTATTGTAAGATAGATATGTTAACTTTCTTATCACTATCCCCACATGTGTGGATGCGCTCTCAATGTTTCTTCTCTATTTTAACAGAACCCCACGTTCCACGTGCCTGAGGGTTCCACGGAAAGAAAGGAAGATCCTCTGCTTAACCCTGAGAGGTTTAGTAGAGTCTTAAGGGAGACCAGCCCCTCACAAGGAGAAGGTCAACCTTTGGGCCAGGCCACAGCGTCACCAGCCGTGAAGTTGACTGGAAAACATCAAGGAACCAAGACCCTTTCCAAGAAGTTCAGAGGAATGAGTTGGCCACCGGACTCTCGCCCTCTAAACAAAAGCTTGGTCCAGGACCACAAGTGGAGGAGGACAGACGCCACCCAGGAGAAACGCAGGTCTTTCCTGCAGGAGTTTTGCCGGAAGTACGGTGGGGTGACCCATCCTCAGTCGCATCTCTTCCACATGGTGTCCAGGATCTACGTGGAAGACAAGCACCGAGTCTTATACTGCGAAGTGCCCAAGGCTGGCTGCTCCAACTGGAAGAGAATCCTGATGGTGCTCAACGGGTTGGCTCCCTCGGCCTACAACATCTCCCATGATGCCGTTCACTACGGGAAGCATTTGAAAAAGCTGGACAGCTTTGACCTGAAAGGGATATACGCCCGTTTGAATACCTACACCAAAGCGGTGTTTGTTCGTGACCCCATGGAAAGATTAGTGTCAGCCTTCCGGGACAAGTTTGAACACCCCAATAGTTATTACCATCCCATCTTTGGGAAGGCAATTATAAAGAAATATCGGCCAAACGCCTGTGACAAGGCCTTCAATAATGGCTCGGGAGTCAAATTCAAGGAGTTCGTTCACTACCTACTGGATTCTCACCGCCCCGTAGGGATGGACATCCACTGGGAGAAGGTGAGCAAGCTCTGCTACCCTTGTCTGATCAACTACGATTTTGTGGGGAAGTTTGAGACCCTGGAAGAAGACGCCAATTACTTCCTGCAGCTGATCGGCGCCCCCAAAGAGCTGAGATTCCCCAACTTCAAGGACAGGCACTCTTCCGACGAGAGAACCAGCGCTCAGGTGGTGGAACAGTATTTGAAGGATCTGACCAGGACGGAGAGACAACTCATCTATGACTTCTATCGCCTGGACTACTTGATGTTTAACTATACTGCTCCGTTTTTGTAGTTCGCCTTCCTGGTCTAAAACACTGTATGTACGTCACGGTGACGGCCTGGAGTCAGCTAACGGTACTTTTCCTGTAATTCTCTGTAGGGAAGAGATTTAACTAAATGCAGTTGCCTTGATTTCATGAAGACTTTCACCCAATAGGATGACCCCCAGTTGGCACCAAGTTAGAGGGAAATTACCTGACAGAGACATGTAAACAGCTCAAGGTCCTCTAACATGTTGGGAAAGGGCTGCTGTTGCATGATGGGTCCTATGAGAGAAGCAGTAACCCCGCCCCTGCAGGGGGAGGGGTCTAACACAGCGGGTGGGTGTCCCACCTGGATGGGTTGATGGATGTGTTTCTAGCAGGTCTGGGGCGGAGGAATCAAGCGCTGGCTAGCTCTCTTATGCCCTGGGAATCTTTCTATCAACCGCAGGGACGGATTGGTTTTGAACTGGTGTGCTTGGGGCCTGGTTTAATTCAGATTGGGAGGCACAGTGTGGCTTACAGTGTGAGAGAGCACAGCAGACAGACCACATGAGGCTCTGGCTCTCTGTATTCCACGGCCAATAAAACATGCACAGCATCTCAGATCAAAGCCACACACACAAACACACACAAACACACACACACACACACACACACACACACCTTCCTCTTCCAGGGAAACATAAGGGGATGGATTCTGTTTTTCTCTGGAGTCTCTGTGGAGAGACGCAGTGAGCACTACCATCGGAGGCCTGTGCTCTGAAGCAGGTGGTTTGAGTTTCAGCCTCCGCAGAGAGGAATGTGCTCCTAATTCTGGTTTAATTGGGGTGGGGGGTGGGGAAGGTTGTTTCCGGATGGAAGAATCGTCAAAACACAAAAACTGCCACTCCAACGGCCGACATCAAGCAATAGGACGTTCTATCACAGCGGTTCTCAACCTTCCTCAGGCCGCGACCCTTGCATACGGTTCCTCATGTGGTGGCGACCCCCCAACCATGAAATGTTGCTACTGTGATGCATCGTGATGTAAATATCTGTATTTTCCGGTGGTCTTAGGCCCAAAGGGGTCGCGACCCACAGGTTGGGAACCGCTGCTCTGTAAGGACGTGATTGGAGGCGGTGCATCGCGAGCAGAGCTGTCTCTGAGGAAGGAACTCTGTGGATGGCTCTTGTTTTCCACCTGACTTTCCAGCGTGGGAACGATTTCCCAAAGACGAATGCGCCACTTGGAAGATGGGCTGTATTCTGCAGAAGCCACAGAGCAGGCGCCCTCGGAACATTCTAACAGGCTTTGGCATACACAAATGGAGGGGTTTGGGTCTTGTTAAGTTTAAACATTCTGTACTAACGAAGTCAAATGCTGTTGCATTCACATATTAAATCAGAGTCTTGGGGAAAAGAAGACTCCGCTTATTTGTGTCACCGCTGTCAGCAGTTGTAATGCATTTTAGACATTTTTTTTTTCCAGAGAGACCCAGAGGTTGAGGACACGTTTTGAGTGGGAAGTTCGCGTTCATTGGTCAGCTGTTGTCCTGGGTTCCACAAACCGCATTCCGTTCCAATCTCGTTTAAGTCACGTTAGACCGTCCTTCCTGTCAGTAGACGCTCAGTAACGTCTTTCAAACAAAAGCAAAGTAAATTTTAATGTGATAGACCGAGACCGTGGCTCTCGCCCCTGTTTTATCTGGGTGCTCCGGGGCGTGGCGGAGCACTCATGCCTTGTTCGTTCTCTGCACACGCCGGCCCTCTGTCTCCCATCGAGTGGATGGCAGGCAGCCTCGGGTGGCCATCCTCAGTGCTAACCTTCCACGCTGACCTTTCACCTCTCCCCACCCTCCTGAGCTGCGCCCTCTCTGTAAGGTCCCTCTCTAGCGTAGTCCCATTTGTCTTGTTTAGGTCCCACTGGGCCACGGGGAGGGAGTGCAGTTTTGAGATCTTCCACTTCACAAGCTCCCAGATCGATGGAAAAAAGCGAAATGACGGTCCCCCGTCCCATTCCCCGTCCCCCCTTCCCCCGCCGGGACACGCATCCATGTCTTCTCCTACCAGTGGTCCCTTCCTTCCTTCCCGCCTCATCGGTTGGTCCGTTTCTCTGTCCCTCTCCGTCTGAGTGTGAAATCTCTGCTGTCGGTGGACTGTGGCTTAGGTCTCAGACGCAGGAGGAAAGAAACGGTGTCTGTGTCGTTCATTCTGCCCCGTTTCTAGCAAAGCGCTGCCTGCAAAGTCACCGTTTCTAGCAAAGCGCTGCATGGCAAGGCATGATGAATGTCTGCTGGCGAGTGCAAGGTCCCTGACAGCTTCTCTGGGTGGTGATGTGAGCATCTCTGCCCGGGACCTCAGACCCTGGAGGACCAGTGGGGCTAAGGAGGAGGCCCTGGGCTGGGCGGGGAGGAGGGTTTGGGCAGGGAGGAGGAGGGCCTGGGCAGAGCAGTGAGGGGAGAGATCTCAAGCACACGCCGTTTCTAGACCAGGAATCCCCGCTCGGCCTCCAGGACAGCTGGGCACACAGTGATCTCTGACCTTTCTAAGATGCTGGTTTACTGATATCTGGGAAGTAATGTTGAAAAGTGCATGATCTGGTTCATAGGAAGGCCGTTTACTGAGCGCTTATCAGCTGTGGACACCGGCAAATATACCCATCCATCTAAAGGCACAGAGAGTCTGTCCGGTCCTCGTAACAAACGAGAGGTGGGCATGAGGCACCCCTCACTCTGAGTGAGGACACTGAGGTCAGCGGGGTCCATGACAAGCCCCCGAGGCAGCTGCCTGGCAAGGTCTCTGGCCCCGAAGCTGAGGCCACGCACGCACACATGCACGGCAGCGTGGGGGTCAGACCTGGCCGCAGGATGTTGGGCCCCAATGCTACGTTTTAAGGCTGGAACTGCATCATCCAGGACCGGCAGTGTCTGGCACCGCTGTGCCCCGTGCCCACGTGGAGGAGCCGGGCAGACCTGAGGGGGGCTCGCTAGCAGAACCAGAGCCCTCGGGGTGCCCGTGTCCTCAGCCAGCCTCATCACGCATGCCTCACCTGTGGCCCCTACGTGTCCACCTCCTGCTCTGACATGTGTGTTCTCCCTCCCACCTCGCTTCCCAAGGAAAAGCGACCCCTGAACGTTTTCCTCAAACAGATGGTGTCCTGCGACCCGTGTGGCCGTCGCAGCTGGGCCTCCTGTCCTCGCTCAGGATGCTGCTGTCCTTCCGTCTCCTGCCCAGGGCACTGTTCGAGGATGAGCAACGACAGAGATGCCGGGAGAAACCCGGGTCTTTTCTTGGCATCCTTCTGTCTCAGCCACCCGCTGCCCTGGCAACCACACGCCCCGCCCCCTCCTGCAGAGACGTGGCGAGGGGCAGCCAAGGGTCCTGGGCCTGCCTTCAAACACTGCTCCCCGCTTCACAGGTGTCCCTGCCCGTCCTCAGCTCAGACAACTGCCTGGCCCCCCACTTTCTCTGTGACCTCCCGCTCTAGCTCATCCCATTCCCCTGCACCCCTGCCTGCTGCTGTCCTGGGCGACTTGCGTATCCCCAGGGGCACCTCACGGTCTGCGCCTCAGGGCTCTGTCCTCTCCTCCCCTGAAACCCCCGGGGAGCTGGGGGCAGGGAAATGGGCCCTGGGAGCCGTCACAGTGACTCTGTCCCCCAAGAGCGGGAGACCGGGGCCAGACCTTTAGGACTTCATTTCATCCGTTCGTTTCCTCGCCATCTTCCCAAGGTTTAAGAAAAATGTTCTTTGGAAATACTATGCACTGTGGTGTGCTCAGAACACGAGAGGACATCCCAACATAAAATGACTAGGATGATGGGAATTGTTTTTCCTGATTTAGCTTATCAATTCCTCAACAAGTAGTGCTGGGACCTCCAGAATGACAGGGATCCACATTTTTTTTTAAATATATTTTATTGATTTTTTACAGAGAGGAAGGGAGAAGGATAGAGAGTTAGAAACATCGATGAGAGAGAGACATCTATCAGCCGCCTCCTGCACGCTCCCTACTGGGGATGTGCCCGCAACCAAGATACATGCCCTGGACCGGAATCGAACCTGGGACCCTTTCAGTCCGCAGGCCGACGCTCTATCCACTGAGCCATACCGGTTTCGGCAAGGATCCACATTTTTGTTCAAACCAAATCGGCGGGCCGCACCCCAGGAGTGGGAGAGCTGAGCCAGAAGCTCCGTGAGGCCCAGAGGGAGTTTTCTTTCCTGACCAGCTCCTGGGATGAGTCTGGTAGACGGCCCAGTCTCAGCACCATCGATGCGGGGGGTTTTGTTGGGGGTTTTTGTCCTAGTGATGAGAGGCCCCACCTTCATGCTGCTGCTTGGCTGGAAAGTGAAGGACTCTCACTCTGAGGCAGGGCCTGGGGGACTCTGCCCAGCACTGGGCCAGAAGCCTGGCCTCGGAGGCCCGCCAGGCGCAGGGACTGGAGCCGCCATGGGGAGGGGGGCCATGGGGACCACGCTGGTCACTGCCCAAGCCTTCTGACGGCCTTCGAGGTGGGGGGCGGGGGAGCTGTCCCCTTTGGAAGCACAGAGGACTAACAACCGTGTTGTGCCAAAGGCAGTTTCGGGAACTCAGCCTCAAGTGGACAAAGCGAAGGCCAATAAAAAATAAAAGCCCTTTTTCAAGTGGACTTGAGACGACGGGAGAGGGGAGAAGACTTCCTCTTGGGGGAATGAGTTTGAAAGCAAGCGCCCCGAGAAATACTTGGATGTGGTCAGAAGGTGCGTTTCCCTGGACCTGAGGGAGGGGCTGGTCTGTTCCTGCCAGTGTGTGAATTGTGGCGCCGGACATGGCCAGCACTGCTGCCCCAGATGCGCACACAGCCCTTTCATGGCTCGGGGAGCCGTCCCCGTGGCCCCCAGCTCCAGCCACAGAGCAGTGCCCCGTGCTACCAGGATGGATGGCCTGGAAGAGCAGATGGAGAGGGTTGGCAATGGTAGGAGCCAGGCGTGACTTAGCTTTCTGAGGTCAAGTAGATCTGATCACCATAATGGGCACCAAGGCTGGAGTGGCAATCAGGGGCTTGATCTGCAGGGACTGTGGCAGTGATTAAGAGATCATTTGTATTTGGGGGGAGACAGCGAGCCAGCTGATCAGGACGTTATGCGATCTGTGTAATCAAAAAACCTGAGCACAAAAGAGCAGATGGAAAACCCTCTGCCTTGGTGGAAAGGTGTGGTGTTCACACAGTCTTAGACCTGTGCAGGTTTACACAGAGCACCTAGATCAATATCATGTCCCCTTGAGGAGGACCTTGAAAAACTACTCAAGAGTACACGGTAAATATCCCCCATATTTTCATAGAACTTGCTACCATGTGGTAGGGTAGCCATGTATTGGGGAAATCCTCAGACCTTCCCGGGTCTGTAAGATGCTGGGTCTGAATGGACACTGACACCTGGGGACCCAAGACAGCATCGTGACCCTCCAGTTAGGGCTGAGGCTCATGGAGACCTGGTAGTGAATGAATCCCCACCTGTGTCTGGTTGTCCGTCAGTGCCATGGGTTCATGGGCCTGCGCTGTGTTTGCTTCCTCTGTCTCTGCGTCTGTAACTGGGAAACACACACTTGGAGAGGGCGTCCTTCTCACAGTGTCCACTTCGCGGTGAGGCAGGGCCATTGTGACAGGAAAAGATGAATGAAGAATGAAATCCCCTAAACCTGAGAAAGCAGAAGCAATCCTGCATCCCAGGAACAGTGGTAGGTTGGTCCTCAAAGACTTCCAGGATGCAAGGGATGCTCTCCATTACACCCGCACTCAGGGACCACTGCCATCTGAGCCACGTGACCGCTGGCCACACCTGGTGTCTTCCCTGCAGCAAACCCATTCTGCCTCTGACATCTAGTGGGTGGAGAGTGATCTCAGGAAAGCCTTCTTCTCCCTCAACAGACAAGACCAACCACGGTCCCCTCCCCCCCGGAAGCAAAGCCTCCTCGCGCCTTGCTCGGCGCGATGGTAATTCCTCTGCCCTCTGTGGTACCATGGTCCACCAGGACTCACGATCCTGACATTCTGCAGGTCGGCACATGGGCTGGCGGACTTGATAAGATCGGGTTTCTTGATAAGAAGAGGAAATGGCATGTCCCCCTGATGTCCTCAGAGGATCCGTGTGGGCAAGAGAGTGGGGGACAGCCCTCAGGGACACGTAGGATCGGCCACATCGTGAAGATGTTAAGGGTATGGCGCTTCACGGAGCTGAATGTCCACTGGGCCCAGGCACCCGAGAAACCGTCAGAGACCATCCTAGACACCTCATTTGTCTGTTCCCTGTCAGTCAGACTAAATAAGATCCACCTGTAAAAGGTAGTAGTCTGATTGTATATTTCCTAGCCATGTCTGAACGCCTTTTCATAGTCCTTAAAGTTGCAATGGAACTTCAGACGCTCTTTCCAAAAGTGAATCATCCTTTTTTCTTTCTGATTGATTCGTGGTACAAACTCAGGAAAAAAAATACCGCTACTGAGCTCTCTTAAGTGTAATTCATATCATTCTAACTTTGTTCATACTGATTTATTTTTTGTATTTCCCCATGGCGTTTCATTTAATTTTAAAAGCTTTCTCTAGCTCCTCCCTCTTCGTATCTGTGAATTCTGTAGGGGGTAGGCGTATGAATAAGATTCTGTACCAAAGGTCACATAATTTGGAAGGGAAAACACAAATCTTCACAAACTCAGAGTGCGAGCAATGTTCGCAGTCACGTGAAAGAGCGTCTTAGGGTCGCTGGAAGGACTGAGCGATGGCGTCCCCGAGGAGAGACTCAGAGGTAATTTGTTTAAGGACACGACCTTCTGGCTACCTCCTCGAGCCTCAAGCTCGAATCGGGTTCATACTGACGTCACAGAAGAAGAAAAGAAGGTCCTTGGAGGCAGAGAGCAGAGGGGACAGGTGGCGGAATGGTTAGGGGGAAGCACAGAGGCCTGAGCGTGAGGAGCCGTCAAATGGGCAGGAGGGCCAGTGGCCTTGAACAGAGAGAAAGGTCCCTGAGGAGGTGAATCAGGATCAGGGACCGGTTACTGCTGGCTGAGGAACTGTGCTTCATTTATTCATTTATTTATTGGGAGAGAAATGGTCTTCCTTTTTCTATATTTTTTGTTTGTTTGTTACATTAAATCTTTATGATTTAAAATATTGCATTAAGTTCCCTTTTTCCCCATCCAGCCCACCCCCGGCCTTACACGGTACCCCAGGCCTTCACCACCCTATTGTCTGTGTCCACGGGTGACACATATGTGCTTACAAGGTCTTTGATTGATCTTGTCCCACTTGTTTCCTCCCCCACCTTCTCTCTAAGGTTCTGTGCTCTGTTCCATGTTTCCACGTCTCTGAATCCACTCTGTTCATCTGTTTATGTTGTTCATTAGACTCCACATGTGATGCTTGTCTTTCTCTGGCTGGCTTCTTTCGCTCAGCGTGATGTTCTCCAGGTCCCTCCACGCTGTCTCAGGGGTAAGAGATCCTTCTTCTTTACTGCTGCATGGTACTCCGTGGTGTGGATGTCCCACTGCTTTCGTGTCCACTCATCAGCACGTGGGCTGCCTCTGGACCTTGGCCATTGAGCTCTGAGCACAAGGAACAAGATTCTTTCTGATTGACGCTCTGGGTCTCGAGGACTGGCGCTTTGTTTACTGATCCAGGGAGAGGCTGGGACCATGGTGTTGACAGCAGTGCCCGGAAGAGCTCTTTGGCAGCTGTGTGGAGAGGGGAGAGCCACAGTGAATGAGAGGACACTCCAGGCCGGGAACCGGGGCCCAGGCCCAGCCCTCACCTGGCCCTCCTTTTGGGCAAGCCACTTCCTCCACGGGCCGCCGTGGTCTCTGTGAAGAGGCCAGAGCTGGCTCCCCTTCGCTCTAAAAGAGAAGACCGATCCTCAGAGGCTTCGCTGAACCGAAACGTTAAGTGACTCTGACACGCGGTTTGCTCTATTGCAGAGAGATTAAAGATGCGATGAAGAGGAAGCGTTCCTTCCTGGTATTCCGCAATCACACGGGATGTCTCTCAGCAGAGGGCAGCCCCGACGGCTTCATCTCACCCGAGCTCCGCAAGAAGTTGGCAGCAGTTTTAGCAGCCACAGTGCTCCCTTTCTCAGACACACTCCTCAACGACGAGGAAGCGCTGCTGGGAGTCACAGGAGAACCAGGACTGCAGACCTGCGGGGGAGAACCTGGGACCTCCCCAGGCTCTGGGGACAAGCTGTGAGTCCCTGTACCCCAGGTCCCCAGGGCCAGGTGGAAAGGCCATGGTCAGGCGACAGACCCACAGTGGTGAGAGGACTCCCAGCACAGAGAGACACTATAAGGTGATGACTCCATCTAAGGAGATTCAAGATGACATGCATCAGCCCAGGAAGCCTGGGGGAGTCGTAGGGAGGGCCGAGGGGGGACCCCCAGCTGAGCCCCAATACTATTCCTCCCGCGCCTAGAAGTTAGTCACCTTGGGAAGGAGGGTGGGAAAGAGCGAGCCCTGAAATGACAGAGATGACCTAGGAGATGCGGAGGACACCCTCAATGAGCGAGTGCACCCAGAACTGGTGACTAAATAGGTTGTGTTACAGAAAACCCAAGAAAAATATCTCTCCGTGGAAAGGGCGGCATCCGTGGCTTTCAAAAGCTCGGTCGTCTTGCTAACGTTGGACAGAATAAAATTTTGGCGGAATAAAAACAAACGTGCGGCCACTTCTTAGAGCAGAAGGCAGCAGGCACTCCGCTGCCCGCTGGCTGTCGAGTACCTGGAATGGGACGAGGAAAAGGACGACGCTGAGTTTTCCATTGCACTTCATTTAATGAGTTTAAGATGTAAAACTGCTACTCGATTCTGTTATTGAAAATTGCTAAATTGTATTTGTGAATTTACTCTTTCATCCATAAGTTTTATGACATCTAAACACCAACTATTTATAATAAAAATGTTATATCCAGTGGAAAGAGATTACAAGCATATAATACTTACAAAATTCAAATACTTAGTAAAAAAAAAATTAAGTGTTTCGTTACTAATTTTTATAACTTTCCTAGGACAGTGATAATGTTTTTTATATATTGGATTAAATAAAATATAGTATTATAATTACATTTACCTGGGTTTTTTTTTACTTATTTACTATAGCTATTAGGACATTTTAATAATATATGTGGCTTGCATTATATTTCTACTAGATAGTGCCACCTTCAAGCTTGTGGAAGAATGAGACCTAAAATACTTTTATGTGCCATATACCAAGTTTTCTCTGCGTTCTTACTTTTTATCCTTCAATTACAGTCTATATTCAATACTGTTTAGTATTAGTTTTTGGGCATGCAGGACGGTGGGTAGACAACCCCATACTTTATACAGTGGTCCCCAATATTTCAAGTGCCCACCTGGCACCATACATCGTTGTAGAGAGCACCTGGGAAGGCACGTGGGCATTTCTTTCATTATTGTCAGCGGAATCCAAAGGCATCGGCAGAGCCAGGTCCTGGAAACACACCTTGTCAGAGGCAGGCGTGTTGTCATCTTGACCTTCAGCTCAGGTGAGTTTCATTATCTAAATCCAGCCAAGCACCAGGAACAAACACGATTATCTGGGCCCACCCAGCAGTGACCATTACAAAGAGCCCACAAGAATGCACATCATCTCCTTTGTCTTGGGCTTTAGTAAAATCTCCTGGGTTTTGCTGTATAAAATAAACACGCTGTATCCTCTGGGTCCCTGTCTCTCCACCAGAGGACAGTGGTCCCACCCAGTCCCAGTTTTCCCTACTGTATGTGTGTCTGTCTCTTCCATTTTCTCAATCCCTCACCACCCCCACTCAGGAACTGCGCTGGATGCAGAGAAGAGAGACATGTTTATTCATAATGATCACAGAGCTTTTTCCTACTTTTGACTGTGATATAGGTCTTCTTACAACCCTTCCAAATCTCATCTGAGAGCAGCATTCTTCTTCTTCTGGAAGATTGTCTTTCCTATGTCCTGTAAGCGCCATGCTACCCAAGCAGGTCTTCGTAGTGTGCAAGAGGGTTAAACCCTGTGATGACTAAGTGCTTGCCAGGGGTATTGCTAAGTTATTGCCAAGTTACTGCTACTACATCTCTTTAAACCTAGAAAGTTCCATCTCTCTTTCAGCACCACTGGGGAAGATGGCTCCAGACACCGGGGGCTTTTGTGTAAAAGTGAACAGTGTGCTTGTATTTTCTATTGGCCATGATGACTCCACCCCCTTTGTCTCGGCTCCGTGGTCAAGGACTGAAGAATTAAAATTTCCCAGAGTCCCCTTCTCTTCACTTGGCCCAAAGCCTTCGCCAGCGTCTGTCCCTTGTTCCCAGCAAGAGCTTCTGCCTGTCGGTGAGAGAGTAAAACTGGGGACAGCTTCCAGAGTTTCAGAACTTTTCCCATTGAAATGCAAACACTCCTCTGGCGCCTCTGAGACTTCTGGGAAGTGGCTGGGTTTTGGCGAAGGCTCCAGAAAAGCTGGCGTCCCTCTCCCTGGTCGTGGCTGCTTTCAACACTTCTCTTTCCAAGTGCATTCAGAAAAAGTCAAGGGTGGACTGGCTCTCGCAGGGCAAACTCCCAACTCGAACGCCGAACAAAGGAGTCACTTTTTGCTTCCAAACCTGGGATTGTGACAGTGGATCTCAGAACCCTACCTTGTCACCTCTCCGCTCCAGGTGCAGCGCGGCCGGCCTGCCAACAGCCATCCTCTCCTTACCCCCAGCACCAGCCACCACAGCCCTGGAGCAGCATTGGCAGCTACTGGGCACGCCCCGCACAGAGCCCCTGTCGGTGGTAAAGATGGCAACAGATACTGTCTTGGAATTCTCACATGCACCATCCTCACTGCCGTAGCAAGGTCCATCCACCGTCTTCATCATGCCACACAGGCCATGCTCTCTATCCAAAGTACCCGCGTGTTACGAAGCCACCCATCTGTTCTCTCTCTCCATCTCCTCGACAGGGTAAGAAGTCTGAATGGGTAAACCAGCAAAGCAACTGCCAAGGGTTCGATGTACACAGCACCAGCTTCTGATCTTGAACAATAGCATCAACTCCACTATGCCCTCCTTTTTATCATCTGTAAGACCCAAGCGGACTCCCAGTATGCCATCCTGTGACAATAACGCGACAGATGGAGCCTTGTTCGCTGTTCACGTGTATTTCTTTCATTTCGTGAGAAGGAATCGTGCCTTGTTTTGCTTCTGTGGCTCGGAGAGTAGGCTCAGTGGCTACGTATACTTCATGAATGTGGCCTAAGAGTAAACTTACCTACCAGCTTCTGACAGGTGGAAGGAGCAAAGAGGAAGAAGGTGGAAGACGCAAAGATCTCACCTGAGGTGGAGCTAGCAGTGGCTCATGAATATGGAAACGAAGTAATAAAAAAATTAGAATAAAATAAAATAAATTAAAAAAGTAAAAGCCTCAACCAGCATGGTTCAGTGGTTGGGTATCAACCTATGACCCAGGAGGTCATGGCTCGATTCCCGGTCAGGGCACATGCCCAGGTTTGGGGCTGGATCCTCAGTGTGCGGCATGCAGGAAGCAGCCCATCCATGAGTCTCCCTCCTCATTGATGTTTCTCTCTCTCTCTCCGGCTCCCTTCCTCTCTGAAGTCAATGCATATGAAAGCCCTTTGCTCCATCTGACCATCTGCCGAGCAACCAAATTGACAAAGGAATCAGGACAATCAAGTCCACACCAGCATTGGGGCAAGAACCTCCCAGGCTACATCACAGGTACATTCCACCTCTGTCCCTGCCGCACACATGGGGTCCACTGGATACTGAAGGGGAGCGGAGGATCATGGGATCCTGGATCGCTGGGGCAGGAGATCCGGGCGAGCAGCAACAGCTGGAGACCAGCTCTCTGTGCAGGCAACCAGCGCCCTGTATCTGGTTTCCAGACATCACGGGGAAAACGGCTTTCTGGGGCCTCCGAGGCCTCTGCTTTGAGGCTGAGGGGAGGAGGGATTGCAGTGACTGACAGGGAGGTTTGCTCTGTGTGAGCATCAGCCTTACGGAGGCTGCCCACAGCCCTAGCACTCCTGCGAATTGGAATTGCCAATGGCCTCCACCACAAACGAGCCCATCAGGTGGACTCATGTCGGCACCCTCTTTCCAGAAGCCTCTGGACGTAAGCCTGAGTTGGTTATTCCAACTGCCCATCGAGAGCTTCCGGAAAGGAGGACGGATTCCTTCCCCGGGGTGGCCAGGGTCCCAGATCTTATCCGAATGGCAGGCTAGCCCAATCTGGGTTGAGTTGTTTCTTCACTGGATAAAAGGAACGTTGCCACAGACCGCCACAGCTCTGGGCCACAGCACAAGAAGCCAAACTGTTTTGAAAATGTGTTTTCTAGCCCTAACTGGTTTGGCTCAGTGGACAGATCATTGGCCTACGGACTCAAGGGTCCCAGGTTCGATTCCGGTCAGGGGCATGTACCTTGGTTGGGAGCACATCCCTACTAGGGGAGGTGTAAGAGGTGGCTGATCAATGTCTCTCTCTCTCATTGATGTTTCTAACTCTCGATCCCTCTCCCTTCCTCTTTGTAAAAAAAAAAAAAATCAATAAAATATACTTGAAAAACAAAAAGAAAATTTGTTTTCTAGATTCTAAATACAGCAATGAGGCTAAACATGAGCTCAAACCCTCACTTTTCTATCAGCAGAAGTCTAAAGCAAAACAAACAAAAACATATGTGTACCGAGCTTAATTCCACATCCCTAAACAGAGAGAGGGGGTTTAGAATGAACACAAGACACTGGGGGGTTAGGGTATGCCTGGGAAGGGGGAGGCAATGGGAAGATATGTATATATGTAATACATTAATAAAAATAATTGATGTTTGGCTCAGTGGATAGAGCGTCGGCTTGCGAACTGAAAGGTCCCAGGTTCGATTCCAGTTGGGGGCATGTACCTTGCTTGCGGGCACATCTCCACTGTGGGGCCTGCAGGAGGCATCTGATCGATGTCTCTCTCTCATCGATGTTTCTGACTTTCTATCTCTCTCCCTTCCTCTCTGTAAAAAAATCAATAAAATATGTTTATTTTTAAAAACTGATGTTTACATTGGCATCTAAAAAATAAATAAATAAATAAATTTAATAAATCTTTATTGTTCAGAAAAAAAAAGAGGGAGGGGGGAGGTTTAGGTGGCCCTCTTGTTTATAAACCTGCTTCTGAAGAGACTGCAGCTAAGGTATTTCAAAACAGCCCCAAACCCGTCCCATGTTTCAGTGACTGTCAGCAGCGTGGCCCAGCAGGAAGAGGAACACAGAAGAAGAGCCAGCCCTCGCTGAAAGCAGGGAGTCCGAGAGCCCGGGAGAGGGGGTGCGTGGCCTAGAAAGGCTCGGTGGTCCAAGGAGACAGAGCTCCCAGCGGAGGGACAGAGCCTCCTAAAGCGGGGCCAGGACAGGGGCCACCGCCTGGGCCCACGGACAGGCCTGCCGTGGCTCCCATCCTTGCGCAGTCTGCACTCCAGTCACCAGTGGACCTCAGAGCGGTGCCTTCTTCCACTTGGAAAATGCAAATGCTCGGCTCCAAAGTAATTAATTCTGTAATGATTCCTGTGCTGCTCCATCAAACACTCCTTGATCTGAGCAGCCTCGAGGGCTGACCATTTCTCACCGCCTTCAAATGAGAGACACACAAATCTTCATTTTCCTCCCTTCCCCGTTCCCTCTTGACAGAAGGCATTGCCTTCCGGATCCTTCTCTGCCTTACCTCCGTCTCCAAGGAGCGTCTCTCCTCTTCATGGAGGTAACAGATACCCAGATGGCACGCCAAGGGACTTCGGAAAGTGATATACTAACGTAACAGGCGTCGTAAAAATCTTGGGCAAAAAAAAGACAATAAATAAAGTGCTAGCAAAATAATGAAAGTGGTAAATAAAGTAATAAAAAATGAAATGTGTGTGTGTTTTTTTTTTCATTGAACGTGATGGAAGGCAGTGTGAAGCAAAGCCCACGACATATGTGCCTCAGATAATAAAAAGTCCTCCGAAGAAATCTATCACGATAAAAAAGTGTAACATGCAAATCAACTGGATGGCCGCACAGCGGAAGGATGGTCCCCAGACAACCTTCTGGATGAAGCTGGGCTGCGAAGGCCTACCCTGGCATGAATTTCTGGCACCGGGCCTCTAGCAATAAAATAAAATAAAATCACAGCACACTCTATCCTTCTCCCTTTCATAGTTTCTAAGAATAGTCCCTCCCAGAACACAACTGATAAATTACATATTAAAAATTAAAGTCTAGCTGAAACCAGTTTGGCTCAGCGAATAGGGTGTCAGCCTGCAGACTGAAAGGTCCCAGGTTCGATTCCAGTTGGGGGCATGTACCTTGGTTGCGGGCACATCCCCAGTCGGGGGTGTGCAGGAGGCGGCTGATCGATGTTTCTCTCTCATCGATCTTTCTAACTCTCTGTCCCTCTCCCTTCCTCTCTGTAAAAAATTAATAAAATATATTAAAGAATTAACGTGTAATTAGCATAGCATCCTGGTGATATTGTTGCATAGATCAATGCTGTGGTTTTAAGTATGTACATACTATAAAATCATGGGGAGCAGTGCACTTAGGTATGAGGACAGTGGTGATGGTGGGAAAGAAGAGGTCGAAATCTGGCGAATGCTGGGTGCAGGAGAGCTCAGTAGAGAAAGGTACACCTTCCTTGTCTGGCTCTTCCCTCTCTCAGCTTACAAAACCGACCCCTCGAGAACCGAGGGCCTTGTCTGCCCATCCACAGAGGCTGTGGGGAGCGCACGCAGAGACATACATGGAGAACTGACAGGTGGTCCTCCCCTCGCTGGCTGTCCTCTGCCGTCCCAGCCTCACGTCGCCCAGATGCTGGCTGCTTCTGACCGGAGCCTGAAAGGGCATTATTTCCATCTGTTCATGGTGAAATAAGATCAAGACCACGTGGCTTTTTAGAGGTTTGTCATGGATAGGATCCTTGACTTAGAATGGCATGTCTGGTGTATCGTAAGCATCAGCATCAACATGATTTGTATTTATTAACTCTGTTTTCCAAGAAAGCGCTTTTGCTCATGTGACCCTGTTTGAGCCTCACTCACTGGTTTGCTGATTCCACGGCGCTGTTCTTTTCTTTAACATGTGTCTTGGGTCTATGTGAGGTACGGGGAATGCAGCAGTTGACTAAGTCCTTACGATTACTAAGGCTAATTGATCACGATGACTAAGTCCTTACGATTACTAAGGCTAATTGATCACGAAGATGCCCACTCTTACTGCGATTGCTGACTAGCGATAGCGTTAGACGAGTGAGCAGTGGTGCCAGTAACCTGGGAACAGTTCCTTGGAAAGGCCTGGGAACTAGAGGACTATAGAACCACGTAAGATGGGCTCCAGATCCAGGATGGAGTGATAGGGCCTCTGGACTTGCCATGACTTTGAAAAAGGGAGTAGAGAGATAGCACCCCTTCCATTTCACAGATGAGGAAACGGGGACAGCAGCCACTCACAGGCCAGTGACAGAGTGAAGACTGCCATCTCCTGCCGTCTCTCCTTCCACAGCACGATGGTGTTGTGTCACTGTTATCATCATTCTCAGCAGCAGCAGTAGCAGCATTGCTGTAAGAAATGTAAGACATATATAGCCCACCGTTTCCGTGTGTATCTAACAAGAGGGACCAAGTTAGCATCAGCACAGGAGGGAGTGACCCAGATCCATCACCTGGTTACAACTGCAGAGAATCACAGAGGATCCCGGGTGGCGGTGGGATTTTTAAGCGACTGGAGGCTCGCAAGTCTGCAATGGGCAGGTTCCACGCTGGGGATCAATGATGGTGACTGTTTAAAAATGAGTCCGAGATCGATCATGTGGCAAAGGGGAAAGCAGGAACGAAGACAGGACCTCCTGGCTGACTCTTTAAAGGTGGGAGATGAGGAGGCATGGCCACAATGACTGGTCCCCTGCCACCAGCCTGCGGGCCCCGGGCCAGCTGGAGATGAGGACAGGCAGGCCGGTGAAACCATCCATGAGGCCTGTCGCCTCTCAGAGGCCGGTGAGCTTTTCGGATGTAGATGTCTTCTGCTTGTGGGGAACTGGATGTACAGATGCTGGAACCCAATTCCAGCAGGTCAGCAGGGAGATGAATCATCTGGAGATGGCTGAGGGCCTTTCCCCAAACCTGACAAGGATGCATAAATGGATGGCGTGCTGCCAGACAGCTGAAGGCATCTTCATCTACATGTTATTGCCTTCTCCTGGCCAAACACCTGAACAGCCGGAGGTAATTCTTCCAGACAATGGATTCTGTAAACCAAACCTTGCCCTTTGATATGTATATCTACCTTGCCTTAGGACAGTTGGTGCTAATAAATAGCAAGGGGTCCTGAGACAAGAGAGAACTTGGTTTCTTCAGCCAAGCTCCTCTGGCCTCCCACATGCCTTACAGAATTATGTTTCGTCTCTGGACTCTTCATTTAATTTACACACAGCGCCTTCTCCAGATTCCTGAACCCTTCTAGATGCTGGATCAAGGTAACCGGCATTATGCAGAGTTTTAGAGAAGGTGAAGTAGGAAAGAAGCAAGAGAAGGTTTGTCTGACTTGACTGCTGGGAGTCACAGATGATGACCACTTCTGCTCTTCTCTTGGAAAGGCCCTGCATTTGTACTAATAAGTATGGGAGCTGGTGCCAATGAGGGTGGCTCTGCCCCTGACTGGGAAGGGTTCAAATTGGAAGTGATCACATTTAAGTTGCATTTTGGAATGGTTGCTACTACAGGCTACACTTCGATTACTGGCCATTTCAAACATTTTGGCCCAACCCCTTAGGTCCCAGAGTTCTTTGCTACCCAGATCACTGACTTATTGTAATTATCTTTATTGTTGTAAGTATTACAGATGGTCCTTTTTTTTTTAATTATTACTGTGGATGTCTGAGCAGCCTTTAAAACACCCAGCCGGGTTCTGGACTGCCCTGGTAGCTGGGGAAGAGATAAGGGTAAGAAACGTATCCCGTCATCTCACCACATTTCTGCTTTTTTTTTTTTCTGTACCAGCTCCAGATGAAATACAGTCACTCAATAAAGACCTTCTGTTCCTCTCCCCTCCCTCCCGTGCTCCCTTCCCATTTGCCTAGAGAGGGGAACCCTAAACCCGTTGGGACCGGGCCAGCAGCACCAAAAGAATCTCTTGACTATTTTCCCAGGGAATTCCTGCCTTAAATGTCAGCGGAGTGCGGCTCCCCGCCGAGGCAGAGGCCTCCTGGATCCGAACCAAGGAAAATGTGCTTCTCTACCAACCAGTAGGGGAGACCCGGATCCACGGCACTGGGGGCGGGACAGGGGTTCAGTGAACGGATTTCGGGGGCCTTTGAGAAGGTCTCATCAGAGGCACCTCACTGGAGAATGGGAAGCAAGGTCCAACCTTGGCTCCTTGCTGTGTGGAGACGGTTGTTTTTATATTCCTCTCCGGGTGGGGGACTGAGCTTCTGGAAACCATGCTGCATCATAATTAAGGCAACGCCTCTTTGATAAAAAAACAAAGCCACCACTGCAGTCCTTGGTTGGTGGCCTTAAGCTGGTGGTGGTGGTGCTGGTGCTGGTGGTGTTGACCCTTGCAGTTGCTGTTGTGTTCACGTGTGTGTGTTTAATGAACATGCTAATGTGTAAGGGCTCTAGGGGGTCAGGAGGCTGCAGTTTGTGAAAAAGCAGAATAAGATTTAAGAGTTGCCACTGACTCTGCCCCCACCAGCCTCCTGGGGCACTTCCCGTCCGGGAGGAGGCCCTGCTGGCTCTGTCAGGCCCTTGTTTCCGGTTTCACTCTCTGAGCACAGGAGGCAGAGGTCAAAGTTCTGAGGGCAAAAGTGGGGGAGAGTCCACACACCCCGGAGACGCACAGTGGCGCAGAGGGAGAGCCAATGGTGTAAGTAGCTTAACCTCCGGAGCTCCTTCGCTCAGTACTTGCCGCTGAGGATTGCGGTAACTTTCCTTTTTCTTCTTTCATTTTCCTCACACGTTCCTGAGCCCCGGCTTCCCACGGCCACTCACCCCCACTCTCCCAGCTGGCCCGGACCCAAGGGCTGATTGGAAGCCAGCAGCCCGGCTACCATCTCCTTGATGGCATCAACACGCTGTTATTCTGTTTCCACGTGAATCTGGTCCTTCCACGTTCGCCGAGCGGAGAGAGAGACTTCAGATTCCAGATAGCATGGGCTCCTGGCCCAGGACCCTTCAGAGCGACACTCTTAGGCACTACAGGCTCCCCACCCGTCTCACCCCACCGTCACCACGAGCTCACGGTGGCCGCCTTCTCCATCATCACATCCTGAGCCCTCGCCACAGACAGTCCTGTTGGAAAGCTGTGTCCCTCGCCCAAAGAAACGCCAGGCACCTATCCGGCCGTGGCACCAGCTGAGGGTGCGGCAGAGGGATCCCTTCTAGCCCTGGAACCGAAGAGGGAGGCAGGTCAGGCCCAGAGAGGAAACAACCTCCCATCTGCGTGGGGTAATCCTGGCGACCATCAGCCCCTGCGAGCTACTGGTCCCGCTGAGGGGGCCCTGCCCTTGCAGGAACCCCCTCCTCAGCAGCTGGGCTGTGGGCACCTCCCGCCAGGCCGGCGACCCGACAGCCCGGAGAAAGGGAGCGGGTCTGAGAGGGCGGGAGCCAAGCTGTTGGCACCGGGAGAACGGTGCCGGGAACTGCCACAGGGGGAGCCTGCTAATGAGCCGGGGCCTGCAGAGCGCCCCCAACCAAGGCCCCCAGCCCGCAGCCAGCAGCCCCCGGGAGCAGAGCGCCCCTAAGCCAAGGCCCCCAGCCCGCAGCCAGCCGCCCCCGGGAGCAGAGCGCCCCTAAGCCAAGGCCCCTCAACCCTCAGCCAGCAGTCCCAGGGAGCAGAGCACCCCTAAGCAAAGGCCCCCCAGCCCTCAACCCACAGCCAGCAGCCCCTGGGAGCAGAGCGCTCCCAAGCCAAGACCCACCAGTCCCCAGCCCGCAGCCCCAGGGAGCAGGGCTCCCGCCGTCTGACCATGACCCCAGCTCACTCCCCAGGAAGAACCCACACCTCCTCCTTCCCACGCACACTCCACCCTGAAACAGGCTGGGACCCAGAACCAGCCCAGAGGGGGCGTGGGGTGGGGAGGCCCCATCAGAGGTGCGAGCGGCCAGCTCGTTGCTGGTGAGCAGCGGGTCCTAAGTGCTCAGAGTGTGATGCAGGGAGTCACTGACTCTGAGAAAGTAAGAGGGGCCTGCAGGGGCCAGCGATGGCTGACTCCCCGAGAGAGGGGGGACTGACTCCCCAAGAGAGGGGGGACTGACTCCCCGAGAGAGGGGTCTGAGGTCCACTTCGCCCCCCTGAGGTCCATGCGAAGAACCCGGGTAGGAGGGCGCTGGGCCCTGACCCTGACCCTCACCAGCACCTTTGGGGGGCGCCCTCAGTCCCACGCAGCGGGGAGATGACTGGGCTCCCCAAATACCGCAGTCCGCCCTGTCCTCAGGCCCTAGAACCCCACAGGCCTGCAGCTCCCAGTACCTGGCCCCCCCAACCTCTGCTCCCCTTCGTCACTCTGACCCCCACTGTTAGGAACGGACCGCCAGGCGGCACCCCGAGACCCTGGCTCCTGTGTTTTCTCCTTCCCTGTCACCGGACCCAGGCCGCCCGCTGCACACGGGCCTGCAGGCACCTCTGTGCCCAGAGGCTGCCAATGCCCACCCATGCCAGCGCCCCTTTTGTGCTGCGGCCTCTCAGCTGCTCTCCACGGTTGGACGGTGCCCGTCCCAGTTCCCAGAGCTGCCCAATGTCCACTGCCAACTGACCACCCACCACTGCTGTGCGGGGAGGGCAGAGGAGGGAGCGCAGACAAAGATTTGGGGGGGCCCTGGTCATCAGACGGCCAGCCGACAGAGCGGCACCCGCGTGCTGGGCTCCTGCGTGCCGTGTCCCGGGCACCGGGGAGAGAGTCCCCGTCCAGGGCAAATGGCACGGGGCGCTGGCACGCGGGCAGAGCCGGCCCCCCGCCCTGCCAGCCCAATCAGCCCGGGGCCGTAACCCGACTCCCTCTGGGAGCGGCGGGCGGGCCGAGCGCACTCGGAGGGGGAAGGCATGAGTGACAGACCCAGAGCCGCAGCCAGGCGGTGGGGGTGAGTCCGCTTTGCC
>JAAGEH010000480.1:63753134-63785720 GCA_011751065.1 Lasiurus cinereus
GAACCCAGGCTACTATGAACCCAGGTTGCTATGAACCCAGGTTGCTATGAACCCAGGCTACTATGAACCCAGGTTGCTAGGAACCCAGGTTGCTATGAAGCCAGGTTGCTATGAACCCAGGCTACAATGAACCCAGGTTGCTATGAACCCAGGCTACAATGAACCCAGGTTGCTATGAACCCAGGTTGCTATGAACCCAGGTTTCTAGGAACCCAGGCTACTATGAACCCAGGTTGCTAGGAACCCAGGCTGCTATGAACCCAGGCTGCTAGGAACCCAGGTTGCTAGGAACCCAGGTTGCTATGAACCCAGGTGCTCCGGAACCCAGATGCTCAGGAACCCAGGTTGCTAGGAACCCAGGTTGCTAGGAACCCAGGTTGCTAGGAACCCAGGTGCTCAGGAACCCAGGTGCTCAGGAACCCAGGTTGCTAGGAACCCAGGCTACAATGAACCCAGGTTGCTAGGAACCCAGGTTGCGCAGCCTCTGACGCCCGTGTCCTCTGCTCCCCAGCAAGTGCGGGCCTTGGTGCAGAAGACAGCGCGTCATGACGGCCTTCCGCGGGGTCTGGACCCAGGCTTTCTGGAAGGCGGTCACGGCCGAGTTCCTGGCGATGCTCATCTTCGTGCTGCTCAGCCTGGGCTCCACCATCAACTGGGGCGGCGCCGAGAAGCCGCTGCCGGTGGACATGGTCCTCATCTCCCTCTGCTTCGGCCTCAGCATCGCCACGATGGTGCAGTGCTTCGGCCACATCAGCGGCGGCCACATCAACCCCGCCGTGACCGTGGCCATGGTGTGCACCCGCAAGATGAGCCTCGCCAAGTCCGTCTTCTACATCGCGGCCCAGTGCCTGGGCGCCATCCTCGGGGCCGGCATCCTCTACCTGGTCACCCCGCCCGGCGTGGTGGGCGGCCTGGGCGTCACCACGGTAGCCTCTGCAGCTCCTACTTTTGTTTCGTTTGCTTTTTTAACTTTTATTGTGGGAGGTATTACCTGTGTCCCCTTTCTTCCCCCAGTGATCCCCCTCCAGCCCGCCCCCACCCAGCCCCAGGCCTTCAGCACCCTATGGTCTGCATCCGTGGGTGATGCATATCTGCATACGAGGTCTTTGGTTGATTACCTCCCATCCACCTACCCGCCTACACCTGCCTTCCCTCTGAGGTTCCGCACTCTGCTCCATGCTTCCGTGTCTCTGGATCTACTTTGTTCATCAGTTCATGATGTTCATTAGGTTCCACATATGAGTGAGATCATGGGATACTTGTCTTTCTCTGACCGACTTATTTTACTTAGCGTGGTACTGTTACAGAAAACCGGAATAATCGAACCATGCTCGGAGAGTTTGGAGTTAACGTTTATTACGTGCGGGTCCAGATGAAAATGTTTCTCAAATTCTGGGCCCCAACCTGCAGAAATTTCCCCTATTTATATGTTTTTTACCATCTTTGTCTCCCAATTATGGGATGTTTCCCGCCCCTTTGCAAGTTCTTAAAGGGCCCCTAGGTGCTGAGGGCTTGAGACCTCCACCAAAGGCCTGGCCTGGTGCCAGCACTGATCATTGTGTCCGGGGAAGGTTTAATGGCCTCTCCGAAGTGAGAATAGTCTCATTTTCCTTATTATTTAAACAAGCAAGCATTTACAGAAGCCAATAGCAAGGTTAGAATTTCGAATAGTTGTTTTCATATAAGATGGATGCTTCAATACCAGGTCCCTCCACGCTGTCTCAGGGGTAAGAGATGCTTCTCTTTTCACTGCTGTGTAGTCTTCCAGGGCGAACATGTACACCATTCGCTCTTATGTTTAAACTAGGACTTTAAGCTTCTTGCAGGCTCTCCTCATTAAGATCCTGGAGGCCTGAGAGACCTTCCTAAAATGGCTGATTTATCCTCAGGGCATTTCTGATGATTCCCGATGAACTGGAAAACTGTCTTGGTGGCACAAAAAATTGTGTTGTTTTTTTCCCTCTCTCTGTCCCAACCAGTGATTACACCAACCGTACATTTAGCATCCGACACTTTTATCACCGTTCCTAGAGGCCTGGTGCACGAATCTGTGCCTTTGCCCGATGCTGTGTCCCCATAGACACTGTGCTCTTGCTTCCGCTCAGACGGCGTGTCCTTCTCTCTCTCCAGGTTCACGGGAATCTCACGGCGGGCCACGGCCTCCTGGTGGAGCTGATCATTACCTTCCAGCTGGTGTTCACCATCTTTGCCAGCTGCGATTCCAAACGGACCGACGTCACCGGTTCCATCGCTTTGGCAATCGGCTTCTCCGTTGCCATTGGCCACTTATTCGCAGTAAGTTGTGTCGTTTTCATAAGATCTATCCACACGATGTCCATAAAACAACGTCCCTTTGCTGCGGCGCAAATTTAGAAATACCCGTGGCAAAATAACCAGCCTGGTGGGTGGTCTGGTTGAAAAGTCTTTGCCTGCCTCGGTCCTGACTCTTGCTTTTTGAGCACCGACTCAAAGTTATTGAACGGCGCGGATTTCGTGTGAATAATCGATGCATTCCATCGAGCCTCTCGCCCCAGAGCTGGCCCGGAAATGGTGTGCTTCACAGCTGTCGTCCTTCACACGCCAGCCGTGTGGGCCCCTGCCCCCCGGGGATCCGTTTACCAGCTTCTCCGTGAGAATGTTGACGGGCAGCGAGCCGCGTGACGGTCCTCAGCCAGCGCTGCGAATGGTGGCCGGTGTCCCCCTGAAGGAGGCCTGTTTCGGCCAGGTCTGACGCTGCTCTCTTCTCCCTGCAGATCAATTACACGGGCGCCAGCATGAACCCCGCCCGCTCCTTCGGACCCGCTGTCATCATGGGAAACTGGGAAAACCACTGGGTAACTATCCCCCTGGGGACCCTTGCTCACCCAGGGAGCTCTGTGTTCTCTCCGTGACTTCTCTCTCTCGGGGTCTCCCACTTCCCCCCCACCCACCCTGACCTCCCACTGATGGCATTTTTTCCATCAGAGAGGCTAGCACGGCTCCGTGGCAAAACACCTCATCTTCTCTCTGCCCCGAGCCTCGGTACATGTGATAGTCTTTTTTCTTTTTTTTTAAAAAGCACCCGTTCTGGGCGCTGTATCTGACCAGCCGGCTACAGCAGAAGGCATTGCCCGCGGAGGCTGCCTAGCTGGAAGCAGTTACAATCGGGACAGTGGAGAGAAGACGGTTTCTCAATCACGGAAAGTCAAGCCTTCCCGGCCATGGCGGAAAATCCGCTTGCCGAAAGAAGATGAAGGGGAAGAAACGAAGGAGATGCTTAAAAGCACCGCCCCTGGCAAAAACCAGTTATCTCTTTTTTTGTTCACAAAAGCAGGCATCCGATTAATAGCGTGCAAGTTGGAAGCGTCTGAGCCGCAGATGGCGGGGAGTGGAGGGTGCAAATGTTTCCGCGGTTCTCGCCGGGAAGATAACTGACTCTCCGGAAAGGCAGCTCCCCGCCTCGTGCCTCTCGTACCCACTGCTGGGCCGGCGGTGCTTCCGGACATGGGGGTGCCCGTTTTCAAAGATCACCACCCGTGTCACTTCAATTGTTTCTGACAAAAGGGAACTCTAATTCCTGAACTCCCTGGTCGGCAAACTCGGAGCTGCCTCTGGCTCGCGAGCCGCCATTTGCCGACCCCTGCTTTCACCGAACACTATAGCAGCTTGGATGGCCGCTCACACACGGGCGTACAATAAGCAATACAAGCAGGAGCCGTCAGCCAGCCTCCCCCTGGCTAACCGTTGCTGTCGCCTGCGTGTTGTGAGTGCTAGTTCACAGCTTTCAGCTTTGACCGTGAAAGAACGTCCCTGGTGTTTTGGTCTCGGTCACCGAGTGCTTACTGGCCCAGCCACACCGTTCAGCCACAGGAAACACCGCAAATGAGAAACATGCAGGCCAGAATGAGCCTTGGGTTCTAAAAAAGCACCCCAAGATTTTATAAGAAATCCGCGCCATTCAATAACTTTGAGTCGGTGCTCAAAAGCACGAGTCAGGACCGAGGCAGGCAAAGACTTTTCAACCATAGCACCCACCAGACTGGTTATTTTGCCACGGATATTTCTAAGTTTGCGCCTCAACAAATGGACATTGTCTTATGGACAGGAGATAGATCTTATGAAAACGACACAACTTTTAGTTCAGCCTAACCGATTCAATTCAAACGATTTTTTACAATTAAAATTTAGAAAAAGGACAACGTTTAGTTTAATTTATGAGGACTTTAAAATGCAGATGAGAATATGTTTTTTTTTAATTAATTACTTGTTAGGTGTGGTAAACTAGTGATCATTTAAAGAGTAGGAAAATTCTCAGCTTGTTGCTTGAATCAATGTTTCTCCCTGTGATTTTATAACATACCTACCCCTACTGAAAGTGAATGTCCAATGGTGTGTGAAACTTAGAACTAAGTTAAAGTACATATCTGCACATAGATAGATAGATAGATAGATAGACTAGAAGTAATACCAAAACAATGATGACATTATTTTAGTTTTCTTTTTTACACTTTTCTGTATTTTTTTTGTAAATATATTTTATTGATTTGTTACAGAGAGGAGGTAAGAGGGATAGAGAGTTAGAAACACCGATAGGAGAGAAACATCGATCAGCTGCCTCTTGCACACCTCCGACTGGGGATGTGCCCACCACCCAGGCACATGCCCTTGGCCAGAACTGAATCTGGGACCCTTCAGTCTGCAGGCCCACGCTCTGTCCACTGAGCCACATCTGTTAGGGCACTTTTCTGTATTCTTAAGAATAAAATTACCTTCCTTTCTAGCTTTCACAATGTACTTTAAGACTCGGCTTGGAAAGAGCCATTTGAAAGTCAGATCTGCTCGTGGCTGGCACGTGCCGCTAGAGGCCCGTTCGCAGGCGTTCTGGGGGAGTGTGGTGATTACTCGGGAGTCTCAGTCTCCCTGGGGGCCCGCAGCTTGTGCAGTAAATATATCCAAGGAGCTCTCCCCAGGAACAAAGAACGAAACCAGTCAGAGGAGGGCTCCTTGGAAAGAGCCCCGAGAGGTCAGCCCTCACGTGGGTGGGTTCTTTCATGTTGGGGATGAGAAACGTGGTTCCTGTAACAACCCTACCCTGTTCCCCTGCTAAGCACAGGTGTTCCGCTGTAGCTGAAAGTTTGAACTCTCCTCTGATGTTGCAGGGAGGAGGCTGGTATTCATTTGCAGAGAGTGTTTGAAGCCAGAATCATTTGTCCCTTTTTTTTTTCTTCCAAATGAGAAGACTGTGCAGTGGAAAGCAACGTAATAGCTCAAAAGAGTGGTTCGCAGGCAGACAGGCCTGTAAAATCCCAGCTCAGTGGGTTGCTAGGCATGAGCTCTGAAGCAAGTTCCTCACCGTCTCAGAGCTTTCTTGCTGGCCAAATGGAAGTTATGGTTCCGTCTGGCTCAGAGAGGATCGCTGGGGTGAAATGAGTGGGTCTGAGAAAAGTGCTAAGTACAGCTGGCTCAGAGACAGTGCCCAGTAAGCAGGGTTTCTGCGGCCCATGTGAATATCTCTATTTAAAAAAAAAAAAGAAAGGCATTTTTTTAATATTTCTTTATTGGTTTTAGAGAAGAAAGGGAGAGAGAGAGAAACATCAATGATGAGAGGGAATCATTGATCGCCTGCCTCCTCCTGGGGATGGAGCCTGCAACCTGGGCCTGTGCCCTTGACCGGAATCGAACCTGGGACCCTTTGGTCCTCAGGCCAGTGCTCTATCCACTGAGCCAAACCAGCTAGGGCAGCCCACGTGAATCTCTTAAATGAAGGTCTCATTCTCCACAGCCTGCCTATGCTCTAAAGCCGATGTCAATGTTTATCCCAAACTTTAGACACAAAGGCGAGGTGAGAAAAGCTTCGTTTATGGAATGAACGTCCCTGCGGACTGGCTTGCACCTCCTCACTCACCAGCAGCCGGGGCGCAGGGCAGGGTCCTCCCAGTCACCGTGGGCAGGAAGGGCGAGCGAGGGAGGCTCTGCAGGAAGAGTCACAGAGGAGCCCAAACCGGTGTGGCTCAGTGGATAGAGCGTCGGCCTGCGGACCGAAAGGTCCCAGGTTCGATTCCGGTCAAAGGCATGTATCCTGGTTTCGGGCATATTCCCATTGGGGGGCGTGCAGGAGGCGGCTGATGGATGTCTCTCTCTCCTTGATGTTTCTAATTCTCTATCCCTCTCCCTTCCTCTCTGTGAAAAAATCAATAAAATAAAAAAATAAAATTTTTTTTTTTTAAATAAAAAAGTCATGGAGGAGCCAGGTGGTTTTAGTTAAATCTCATCACCACTTGCTAGAGAGGGGAAAACTCGTGGCGTAGACGCAGATGACTTCCTGGGACAGCCAGCCTAGACGTGCGCATCCTGAAACCGTCTCGGAAGCGTGGAATGCCACAGGTGTCTGTGCAACCGGAACGGCTCAGTATTTGCAAGTGCGTAACTCAAGTTCAGTCCGTTTCCACTTACTCCCACCCCCGTGAGGCGGTGTCACTGTGATCCCCGCTCCGTCGGTGAGGAGACTGCGGCTGAAGAAGTGGACTCGCTGGTGCACACCCGCACGGGGCTGCACGGAGGAACCGGAGTTCCCGCGGAGACCAGGCCGGGACAGCGAGAAGCAGGAAGCGTGTGCGACGGCGCTGAGAACCCGAGACCAGCCCCCGCCAGACCTTTCTCTGTGTCGGCTGGAGAATGTCTGTCCGCTTCCTAGGCAGCCCCCCCAGAGCGGGCTACCTGTCCTTCAGTGAGCAGCACAGGGCGGCAAGAACGTCACTGGTGGAAGGGAAAACCATCTTTTCTTGTTTCCTGTTAAATGTCATTGAACGATGGCTCTCTGACGTGGATGGGATGTATTTTCCTGTATTCCGTCCAGCTCTTCTCTCTGCTTTTTTTTTTTAAGATGCATTCTTTTTTTTTTTAAATATATTTTATTGATTTTTTTACAGAGAGGAAGAGGGAGGGATAGAGAGTTAGAAACATGGATGAGAGAGAGAGACATCGATCAGCTGCCTCCTGCACGCCTCCCACTGGGGATGTGCCCGCCACCAAGGTACATGCCGTTTTCCGGAATCGAACCTGGGACTCGTCAGTCTGCAGGCCAACGCTCTATTCACGGAGCCACACCGGTTTTGGCTAGCTCTTCTCTCTCTCTTTTTTTTTTTTTCCAAACAATGCTCCATGACCCCTGACCCGCCCATGACCCTCCCTCTTTCCTGAAGCCAGGAATGGCTTTCTCTGCCTGAGCTCTCTCTCTCTCTCCCCCTCTCTCCCCAGATCTATTGGGTGGGACCCATCATCGGCGCCGTCCTGGCCGGCGGCCTGTACGAGTACGTCTTCTGCCCCGACGTGGAGCTCAAACGCCGCCTCAAAGACGCCTTCAGCAAGGCCGCCCAACAGACCAAGGGCAGCTACATGGAGGTGGAGGACAGCCGCAGCCAGGTGGAGGCCGAGGACCTGATCCTCAAGCCCGGCGTGGCGCACGTGCTGGACGCGGACCGGGCCGAGGAGAAGAAGGGCAAGGACCCGTCGTCGGGCGAGGTGCTGTCCTCCGTATGACTAGAAGCCGGCACTGAAAGCAGACGCGCGCCCTCCGGGGAGCCGCCCTCCGAGGCCCTGCCTCCCATCAAGGAAACGGACTTGTTGTAGACGAGGCGGGTCTCAGGCCGCGTGACTCAGCCTCGCTAACCAGTAGTTCGTCGTGGACGGAGGAGGGACGGAAGGAACCTATCGGGAACTCCAAATCTAAAACAAACAAACAAAAAGAAATAATCTGTTAACAGTATCCCCGGAGCACCTTTGCGTCGAGGGTATCTAGAGGGACTCTGAACTCTGACACCAGACAGTCGCTCTGTTTTCAGTGCGCAGCCTCGAATCCGTCACGGGGGGGTGACAGGCTAAGCTTTTAACCTCGTAACAACTTTCCTTACATATGTTTTTTTTTAAATATCTTTTATTGATTTTTTTTTTTACAGAGAGGAAAGGAGAGGGATAGAGAGTTAGAAACATGGATGAAAGAGAGAGACATCGATCAGCCGCCTTTTGCACGCCCCTACTGGGGATGTGCCCACAACCAAGGTACGTGTCCTTGACCGGAATGGAACCTGGGACCTTGCAGTCCGCAGGCCGACGCTCTATCGACTGAGCCAAACCGGTTTCGGCGTTGCTTCTATTTTTAAAGTGTATGTTAGGATCCGGTTAAGTCTTGCCCGACAGAAAATGTAGGCAAACCTATCTGCTTATTCCTCCCCGACCAGGACATGGGAATCATCCATTCTCCTTTGAGTGTTCATTGCATTTAGTCAAGTTTGTCCAAGGCAGAGTCCAGAGTCACAGACTCACACACACTCAGAGAGAGAATAGAGCAGGCTCTTGTCATGTGCGGTCCCTTGCTCACAAACTACCTCGGCAAAAGGGTATGTGCACAAGGGCCATGGCTAATAGGGATTCTTTCCGTTTATATTCCTCAGACCAGACCGTAAACCCAAACTCCAACTCGTAATATCCCTTCCTCCTCCTCATGCCCACGATAATGTGAACTGAAACCCAGAACTGGGAAGAGCGTTCAGAAACCCTATCCATGTGTTAGCTCTCCCCACCCCAACATCCACGTAGTCAGAGGCATCTAGTGAGAGTCGGGACAAACGGATTCACGAGGCCTTACAGGGTGGGAGGAGAGAACCATCCTGTGGAAACCACGGGAGAGAGGGACTCTGAACTCTGCTACCAGACGGTCGCTCTGTTTTCAGTGCGCAGCCTCCACTCCATCACGGGGGCTGACAGGCTAAGCTTTTAACCTCTTAACAACTTCTCTTATATTTTTTAATTTATTGGCAAAACTAGGGTTTTTTTTCCTTTGTAGCATTGGTTATCAATAGGTAAACATTAGTGAGACATATTTTTGATAACAAGAACATAACAGGTGAGTTTGGGCTTTTTATATATATATATTTTATTGATTTTTCACAGAAAGGAAGGGAGAAGGATAGAAAGCTAGAAACAGCGGATGAGAGAGAGACATCGATCAGCCGCCTCCTGCATGCCCCCACTGGGGATGTGCCTGCAACCAAGGTACATGCCCTTGCCCGGAATCGAACCTGGGACCTTTCAGTCTGCAGGCCGATGCTCTATCCACTGAGCCAAACTGGTTTCGGCGAGTTTGGGCTTTTAGTTGACTCGTCAGCTCTGTCCACTCGGGAAGGGGTGAGCTGGCCTGCCCAGTCCCTCTCTGATGCTGACTCACCTCTCGTGGGCTGAGCTGACTGCGGTCACTGTGCGCGCAGTGACATTTAATGAAGGAAAATGCAGGGGAGACGAGGACAGGGGGTCCATGGGAGATGAAGGTGAGGCCATCGGAGCAGCCTGCGTCCAAAGCTGGGTCGGTGGCCGTCTTTCACGGGTAGGAATATGTACATAGCCCAGCACGTGTGTTTTTTTTAAGGATTTTCATTACTGACTTTTTATTTGTCAAATGGCCTGTGTGTTCCTGCGTGTTACTGCTGTGCCTTGCTGCCAGAAGAAGGGTCTCTGCCAGCCCCAGTTTCTAGCATCTTCGCTGGGCGGGCCAGCCTTTCCCTTCCACAGAGAGCGGTAAACGCGCTCCCACTGAACAAAAGCCAGTCGTGGAGCCAGATCCGATCACTGCAAGGAATGGCTTGTCCAAGGCCGATTGCCACGGGCTTTCTTCTCTCACGCACAGTGGCAGCATGATGCACACACGCCAATGGCAGCCGCGTGTCTGGGCCGGGAGACAGTGGACCGCGATTAAACCCGATTGTCTCCCGTCTAGGAACGCAACACGTGACGTGCGAGGTTCCCAGGCCATCACCACCCCAGTGCTGTGCCCGGGAGGCCGCTGGCATCTTTTAATGTATTTTTATCGACGTCAGAGAGGCAGGGAGAGGGCGAGGTGGAAACATCAGTGATGAGAGAGCATCAGTGATCGGCTGCCTCTTGCACGCCCCCTGCTGGGGATGGAGCCCACACATAGCAGATGCCCCGACCAGAAACGAACCCTGACCTCCTGGCTCATAGACCGACCCTCAGCCACGGGGCCACGCCGGCCCGGCCACTGGCATGTTTTGACAGCAGGTGCCAAATCCCAGGCCCCTTTCTCGGGGGTGTGGCCAGCCACACGCTCTGTGGGTGACGCCGGTTGCCTCCTGGTGGGGAGCCTCTACAGGAGCCACGTGCAATGCTGAGGATGCTTTTCACCTGGGCGGGTGACAGACCACTGAAGACTGAACATCGGCGGCGGTGGCTCCACCCAGAAGAGCGTTCGCTAACATCTCAATTCAAGAAGGGGCCGAGGAGGACCCGCGGAACGGACCTTCCCAGCCGCTGACAGCTCGTGGGCCCGGAGCCACTGGACCCAGCCACGCGTTACCCCTCCCCACGCACTTCCGTCAGAGCATTCACCAAGTCAGCGCGGAGAACGCGCGCACAGGAGGCCTCCGTGCTTCGTTTTCCAGCAGCTGACAGAGTGGCCGGCACATAGTAGGTGTTCAAAACACGCGTTGCTTAATAGAAACATAGACCTCTCGTTTGGGATTTGAGAAGAGGGATGATTTTCTCTTATCTTTGTTTTGTTTTATGTTTAATAAAAGCATGATTTCAAGGACTACTGAGGGAAGGTCCTGTAGGTGTACGCACCGGGAGATATCATGTCTTGGCAGTCTACCTTTCTGTAGCCCTCTTTCCCTGCACGTGAGACTGCGTGGCTTGTGTTTCACTCCAGGCTCTGCCCCTCAAAGGCATGAGATTGACCCTTTTGAATGGCACGGCTGTGGCAAGGGTTCTGGGCCTTCTGGGTGGCTCCCAAGTATCCCAGCGGAGGAGGAGGAGGAGGAGAAGGAGATGGGGTGGGGGTGTGGGGGTGCTTTTCCTTGAATCCCTTCTTGTTAATGGAGTGCCTCGAGCTGCTCCCAGCAGAGCTGGCTCACGGGCACACAGGACGGGGGGTGGAGGGAAAACTCTGGAAGGGCATAAGCAAATTCTGCCCAGCCAGGAAACGTGCCTGCGTCTCTTCCCTCCCTGCAGAGACATGCACCAAGCACCCCACCAGGGGCGGGTGGTCCCCACCCTGGACAGGTACACAGTTCATCAGAGAGTTCTAAGAGGTTCAGGGGGGCGTTTGTTTAAGTTTTCAGAGATTTTTTTTAATATATTTTATTGATTTTTCACAGAGGGGAAGGGAAAGGGATAGAAAGCCAGAAACATCGATGAGAGAGAGAGACATCGATCAGCCGCCTCCTGCACACCTCCTACTGGGGATGTGCCCACAATCAAGGTACGTGCCCTTGACCGGAATTGAACCTGGGATCTTTCAGTCTCCAGGCCGATGCTCTATCCACTGATCCAAACCGGTTTCGGCAAGAGATTTTTTTTTAAATAAGCCGAGGCCCACAATCTGGAAGGAACGCTGTCGTTGCTGAAGAAGCACACTTTCTTCAAGGAGGCCCTACATTCTCAGCCTGGAAGGAAGTATCCTCTGGGGCCGAGGGCGCCGCCTCGCTTGAAGGTTCCCCCACGTTTTGCTTCAGCCATTTGCGGTCTTTCCTTCGTTCTTACACTTTTCAAGATCTGCCCGTTTTCCCGAATGCTGTTGATGGATGCTAGCTAGAGCGGCCCGCTCCATCTTGGAGATTTCACAAGAAACATCTGAATAAAATGGATGATGGCGTTCAGCTGTCTGATTAATTACCAGAGGTCTGACTCTAAGAAAACAAAAATTATATTCTTCTTGGACCCTGAAGCCGGGAGACTCACTTTACTGGCTTAAAACTCCAAAATGAACAGGAAAATTCCCAAGTGGAGGAGCAAACTCAAAGGCGAAAACTGATTCTGCTGAAGCCCTTTATGGCAAGCCGTCTAATTATCCCTGCTTGCTGTCCACATTGGACAGAGAAATCACCTCTGTGACCCCCTGAAGGTGGCACGGGGGTCTTCAGAGAGCCCCGATCAAGGAGCATTGACGCCGATAAATATTCTCATCGTGAACTCTATAGACCATGCGAAGTCAGGCTATGTCAGACCTGACAGCAATAGTAATTCTGTCTCTCATGGTACGTTCAGAGCATCAGAGGTATTGGGAAGGTATGGTAACTCTGAAAAGGTCTTTGCCACACGTTTTCTCCCTTTGCATGGGGTTGTGGTAGATCACCCCAAAACAGCAGTAACTTTCAAAGCCCATCGTTTTTCTGAAATACCTGGGAGACATTTAATTCAGGGCCCCAAAACATGTGGCCGCACACATTCACAAAATAACTACAGCTTATAAAATACATTGTCCAATAAATGCTATACAGCGTGTGGGATAATTACTTAAGTAAATTTAAGAGCCATTATAGTGTTACCCGGGCGTGTTAAAATTCAAGAGCTAAAAAGTGTGCTTAATTTATAGAGCCCATTGGGAGATATTTCTAGATTCTCTTCGGGATTAATTAAATACGCAGGCAATTTATGAAAATACGTAAACAATAGTTTATCACGTTTATGACCCAGATCACAATGAAATTGTAATTCATGATAAACTGGTGAGAATAAACCGAACATATGGTTATAGGCACAGTCATTTATTAACTGAAATGTTATTCCACCGTTCGAGCTAATGTTAAAGAGATTTAAACCGTAATGTCTAATATTTGGATAATCTATTAAAGCATTAGCATTGTGGTTGATTTCCATGGGTTATGTTGTATCTCATAACAGTAAGCTTGTGAAAATAAACATTTTCCTGTTTTAAAAGGTAAGCATGGTGCCGGTCGATGTCTGAAAATTCATTCGTTCACAGACGATCAGCTATCATGACAATGAGTCTGAAAGTGAAGACAAACAACTGAGACTCAGATGGAGGTGGTATTGCCAAGTAGATGATCCAGCCTCAGGCCCTGCCTGTGCAGATGGATAATATAGGTGCCATGGGTACTGGCTTCCCCCACCTGAGTCCTTGGTTTGAGGGGCTCCTCAATTTTCGAGGCTCTGGACCCTCAGGGAGGGATTGGGGACAATCACTCTTGTGTACAGCCCATCAACGAGTAGTAAATGATGCCGCAGGGGCCAGGTGGACACAGCTTCTCTGACCGCATTTGTCACACGAGAGGACAATCACTTGTGCCGGTCTGTCTTCCCTTCTCAGTCCTAAACACCTTGAGGGCCAAGACATTGTATTATTTATTGATTTCCGTGAATGATGTTGCATCTCATCATGCTACGTATGGATGGCGAGGCTTGACATTTCACTTAACAAATGCTCACTTCATGAATGAATAAGGAACGTCAGGGAACATCTTACAGTCTGGTTTTGCTGTCATACAGGCACTGGCTCTAGATCTGAATTCTGATCATCCCAGTTAGGGGCCTGAAACGAGCTCAGCGACTAGAGAAAAATAAAGGACACGCACAACGAGAATGAAACGCTAATTGGGTTTTCTAAAATGTATACCGAGCGTGTAGGCAACAAGACGTGTTTTCATGGCCATCTTTGCACCGTGGCCAGATGTTCGATGAAATTGAGCTCAATGAGAATTTCAGTAAGAAAAGCATCTTAACAAGCATGGGAGGCTAGAGATATAAATGTCAGCCTGGTTTTAGATGATTATCCTGCTTGGAAAATGTCCAAAACAATATGCCATCTAAATTAATTCTGACTCTTTTTTAGCTTTTCTATCTCCACCCCTCAGGCTTAAGAAGACATTGAGGGCTCTAAAAGGCTGAGTTGAATTATGCTGCCGCCACATGCACAGGAGTCGCTGGGAAATCATGACACTGATGTTTGTAATCTTTGTGCAGAGCACAGTGATGACATAGCTAGTGCTCAATAACTTTGAGGTGGGTGGGTGGGTAGGTGGATGGACAAATAGATGGATGGATGGATGGATGGATGGATAGATGGAGCAGTCCAATCTGGAGGTATTGAGCTAATCTGTGAACAGATGAAAATTATATCCTGTATTCTTTCTTCCCGTATAAGAGTATTGGCCACAAATCAGAATGGTAACAGAGGAATGCACTGATTAGAGTAATTATCAATTACAAGTATACATATGGGTCTTGAGGATGTATAAATATTATTGTCAATCATTTGATCTTGAAGGCTCATTGTGAGATAAACATTACTATCATCCTCATTTCCAAACATGAGGGAACCGAGATTAAGTGAATTACCCAAAACCACACCTATTGGTAAAGCAAAAGCTGGAACTCACATCCCAATGAATCCCAATCACTGGTGTTATTCCCCTAAAAAACACAAGTTTCTCCCTCATCTATCAACCGATTTTCCCATGATACATGTTTCCTTAAGCAGCAAGAGATATATCTATCTGTACTAGAGGGATTCCTGTTAAAGCACCAACCAGGAGCCACAAATTAAGTACCACAGGCCTGGGGCAAGTGTTCCAGATCTCAGGGTGGTACCAAGAGAACAGGGCTGCCATGGTTTCGCTTTAGGGAACTTGGGATAATTCAGAAAAATTTTTATTGATTTGCTTAGGAAAATCCTATCTAATCAAAGAGTAATATGCAAACTAACCATCACTCCACTACACCCACAAGTCACACCCACAGCCACACCCACCAGTCAATCAGAAGCAAGTAAACAAATTAAGCCCAACCAAGATGGCTGCAGCCTGTCTTGGCATCCCTTGGGGAGTCCCAGATTGGAGAGGGTGCAGGCTGGGCTGAGGGACAACCCCTTCCCCCTTCCCCCCGCATGGCCCTGAGCACGAATTTCGTGCACCGGGCCTCTAGTATTATATAAAATCCATTAAGATGCGATTCATTTACTAGTAGTCCAGAAAAAGAGTGTTGCAAAGTTTCTGGTAAGATCATCTGCATTTCAATCATAATAAACAACAATTTTCAATGGTTGAACACTTACTCTGCACCAGGCGTGTACTTGATACAGTGCACTCATTTGTCATAGAAGCTGCATGCCGTAGCAACTGCTCTTATCCCCATCTTATAGGTGAGGAAACTGAGGCCTGAGAAGGGTAAGTAACTTGCTGAAAGTAAAAGAGCTGTGAGTGGGAAGGGGGGATTTGACCCCAGACGGACTGTCCGTGGCCGCTCCACTCCCAGCCAGGGCCTGGCATCGTTTCCTGCCTGTGGTGCCCAGGCTCCGCTTGCTCCAGCTTCCATATCTGTTCCTTCCACGCCTTTGACTTTCCATATCCAGTGGAGATTGCAGTGTGTTTGAACCGCTCCGGTCTCCCGACACAACCTCTGGTTATCACTTTGACCACCTCGGAAGGAAGATTTACACATTCAAGTGCAAATGCCATAAAGATAAACCAGCTCCCCTTACAGAGTGTTTCTGAAAGGGGCTTTGAACCGCCGAGAAAACTCTTTCTTTCGTGAGCTGGGGTATTTCAAACACCTCTTACACAACAGACCTCCTCCTTTTTTACCTCGGATTTCCTGGTGGGTCTTTCATTTATCAAATCTGACAAGTTCTCCTTGTCAAATGTGTAATGTGTATTTTAATCCTTCTTTGCCCATTAATCACCTAATCAACATATATATATGTGCTTGAATACCTACTTTGTTCAAGGCTATATAAAAATGTTTCATAAATTACATTTACTTATTAAAATTTACTTTATTCAATAAAATATGTTAATAAGGGAATCAACAAAATGGCGTTTGGCAACCACCAAGCTCGTCTATAATGCCTTACCCTCGAGGAGGCAGTAAAGTATTTCTGCGTGGGCCAAGTTATCATACTGTTAAAACGGCATCCGCTTGGGGACATAACAGGAGAGACTGACAGTGGCCAGTATTTTCCCTGTCCTTCAGCAATGAGAAGACAGACATTTTCATTCACAAAGTGGAACTGAACACCTCTAGTACCTCCTGTGTCCAAACTATAGAACTGGAGATTAAGTCCCCCACTCTTTTGACTCAGGCTCTCAGAAGATAAAAAAATCTTTAGAAATACAGAGATGGACACCCTGTGAGATTTAAGCAAATGACTGTGAAAATCATTTGCTTAAATGCTGGCCTCCCCGAGGAGAAATAAAGGAAGAGAGGGAAAAAGAGAGGGAGGGAGGGGAGAAAGGAGGGAGCAAAGGTGGGCCAGAAGGAGGGAGAGAGGGCAGGTGGGCCAGGGGGAAGAAGGAAGGGAGGAAGAGAGGGAGGGAGGGCGGAGGGGAGTTTCTTAGAGCAGTGGTTCTCAACCTTCCTAAGGCCGAGACTCTTGCCTACAGTTCCTCATGTGGTGGTGATGCCCAACCATGAGATGTTGCTCCTGTGATGCATCGTGATGTCAATATCTGCATTTCCGATGGTCTTAGGCGACCCCTGTGAAAGGGTCGTTCGACCCCCAAAGGGGTCTCGACCCACAGGTTGAGAACCGCTGGCTTAGAGGAAGGGTGAGCAGGTGGGCGGGATTTCTCAGTCACAGCAAAGTGAGTGGAGAGGGGCTCCCGGGCTCCTGCTCCCTCCAGGGCAGGAACTGGTAAGATGGCCATTGCCTGGATGCAGAGACAGTTCCTAGGTAAGCCCCTGTGTCCTTGTCATCCTGCCCTGACATCAGGGCCCCAGCAGAACTGTCCTATGCACCGTCTTCAACACACGTTGTCCTCATCACAATTTTAACGGTCCAAACGTCGAGCTAACGGGAAGTGAGGCTCCCTCCCTGGAATAGAAGGACACTAAATATTTATTTTCATCAACAAACACACTATGAAAACAGGATCTGCCCACTTCTCTCCAGAGGACTAGCTTCCAAAATTTATTTCCTCACAAAAGAGAAATCATGCCCATGAACTCTCGGCTCCTGGAAGTGATTCGCCACACGAAGCCACTGCAGAATGTCAATGTCAAAACCTATCAAAACCTTATGGTTTCCAAAGCCCATTCTTCTGGAAACACTCTCAGAACCGAAAAACAAGGGAGGCTGAGACGTCTCTGGTGGCCTCCAGGGAAGCGGGGGTGAGAAGAACCGGGCCTTTCTCACTGCAAACACTCAGCCCTGTGGTGTTGGTTCATTGTGGTTGAGTCATTCAGATCCTTTGAACTCTAATAAAAAATTCTCATCCGACAACGATGACATTTTCATTTCATCAAAGTTTAATCACAAGAGTGTTGTAATTCTGATGTTCTTCACCTCGGCTCAAATTGCAAGTAATTGTCGGACGTCATTTTAATCTAACCATTACATCCCTTCTTACAAGTTCCCTCTCACATTATTACACCCATTTTGTTCTCTAAAAGACTTGTCTCTCTCTTTTTTTTTTCCCTTTCTATTATTCAATCAGTTTTAACAGAACTTCGCCGCCTACTTACAAATGGTCCACTTAAGGCTCCTTTTCAAAAGCATTGGAGATCCCTAATTAGCGTGAATGGAAGATGTTTTCTTGAAACACTGAGAGACACCAGAGATGATAAATTCTGACTGTGGAATTGTTTGATGTTGGAAAAACACTTACTTGCCCACATTCTTGATGGCTTCCAAAAAATGTCCTTTTGCAACTCCCAGATCGATGGGCTCGGCATGCACAAAAGCAGAGAGGGGGTTACAGCTCGTGTGGGTTCCTTCACCAACGATGTGGGGAAATAGCTCTGCCTTTCATGAAGTCTCCTGGGGCCCGGGCTGAGAGGGGGAAGCAAGGGCACCCCAGGAAAGGCCGGGAGAGGCGGGGCGCGCCTCAGGGATTGGAAGTGAGTCCTGACCCCTACTTCCGAGGCTGGATGGGGAGCCAGCAGCCAAACCCAAGAGGACCACGGGGTTGGAGAGAGGATGCGTGTGGGACCCCCTGTGTTTTCTGTGCGGGGCATGTGTTACTGTCAGAGTCAGAGGAGGGGGAAGAATGAGCCTATCTAATAAAATGGTGATATGCAAATTGACCGTCACTCCAACACACAAGATGGCCGCCCCCATGTGGACACAAGATGGCCAGCAGAGGAGGGCGGTTGGGAGGGACCAGGCTAGCAGGGGAGGGCAGTTAGGGGTGACCAGGCTGGCAGGGGAAGGCTATTAGGGGCAATTGGGCTGTCTTTGTTTCCTTTCGTTTTTTAATTCTTGGGGATTCCCTGCCCTAGGGATTCCAGGTCTGCCAGACTCCAGGTGAGCTACAGGGGTTGTGTTCCGTGTGCCAAGCCTGCAGTCTGCCCCACCCCACCCCTGGCTCACAGCAGGAATGAAGATGGGTGCACCTGCCTTCCCCCCCCAGGGGAGACACCCCTCCAGCTTTGCTGACAAACTCAGAACATGAAGCCACTCACCACCCTCTCTCTCACCCTCTGGATTTCCCAGTGAGAGTTAGAGCCTGGTCCATGGTAACCCACATTCCCCAAACGCACAGCCGCTCCCTCCATAATCATACTAAAGGGTGGGGTGGAGTGTGGTCTTCCCTGCCCATCTCACCCCTCGGGATAAACACTGGGGGCTCCTCACACCATTTCCTCCGAGCAAACGCTCCTCCAAGCCCTCTGTCTGCTCTGGGTCTCCTGCAGCCTGGTCAGGGGGAGGTTCCAGCCCAGGAGGCAGGGCTGATGCCTCACTGCATGGACGGTGCCAGGACAGCCTGCCCACCTGGCCTGGGGTCTCTCGTTCCCACTAGATCTCCCGTCTCAGCAGACACAGAGGCAGAATGAGTTCATTTTCAAATCCCTGTTCACTTGATGGTCTCCCCCCGCTAACCAGCTCCTCACACTCGTTGAGGGTCAGGGGTCATTGGAGCCAGGCACGCACGTGGTCCCCAGACACCAATCTGTACAGATTTGTTGGGTGATGACTGAACGACAGGGTGAACTAATTGCGTTGCTGGTGTTTCCACCATGGGCCGTTACACAACCCACGGCTTCCCTTCTTCCTCCTCTCTCTACTGAGAAGAGGTGCAAGTTTCAGCTTCAGCTGCAGGTGTACATGAGACAGGACAGACGTGCGAAGCCTTGAGACAAGTGCCCACGTTACCATTTCTTCTCAAACGCCTCTAACGTGGGGTCACTTTCCTCCTGTTTCAGGAGGCTCAGGGGTGGCCCCGATAAGAAGTCAAATGAAATGCCCCACTGGAGAGAAGCGATGACACCATCAGTCTTTGAAAATTCAATGGCGTTGCCTCATTTCTACGAAGAGATTGAGACCAGGTTAACAGAACAGTTCAGCTGGGCCGCCTCTTTTTTTGTATTGTCCGAGCCAGGTAACACCTGAAGAGTAAACACACTCCCTCCAATGCTACCGTTCTAGGTTGCCAGGATATGAAAAGAGGAAAACAATCTGTGCTTCTCAACTGCTTCCAGCAACCGTTTCGCAACGTATAGTTCTAAGCATTGGGAACATATTACTATATTAGAATTTTTGAGCTGAATCTCTCCCACATTAATACTGAATTCTTTTTCCAGCTATTCATAAAATGGAGTGGGGAGGTTTATACAAGGCACTGCACATATATCCAAGGACAAAAATCAAACCTCAGTGAGACAAGGAGAAGAAATTCTTAAATGGGCCAGAAGGAGGGAGAACAGGCAGAGAAGAAGGGGGTGGAGCTAGGGGGTGGTGGAAGGTTGTTCCTCAGGGATAGTGACTCCCAGTGACCCATTAAATCCTCAAAATACCCCCAAGAAAGCCAACTCTCCCCTCAGCCTCGAGGAGGGTCATGGGGTTGGCTGCGGATCTGCTAAAAGGAGTAGCTAATTTCTGATTAAAACTTGCTCTCCAGGCAAACACCTGACCAGAGGAGTGAGGTGGGGTGGTGGAGGAGAGGGATTGAGCAAAACAGAGAAAAAAAGGACGAACTCATGAGCAGGGACAGCAGCGGTGCTTGCCACAGGGGCTGAGGGGGGTGAGGAGGGTACGAGGGGCGACATGGCAATGGATGGACACCTAACTTGAGGTGGTGACACACCATCCAGTGTACAGGCGATGGACCCTGAAACTGTGTGCCTGCAACCTGGGCAATTGTATTAACCAGAGTCACCCCAATAAAGTAATAGAAAGGACCAAAACTGGTCCTCCAAACACTAGCTTCCCACGTGTTCTGACAATGTCCTTTAAGAAAATAAAAAGCTTTTGCCGAAACCGGTTTGGCTCAGTGGATAGAGCGTCGGCCTGCGGACTGGAAAGGTCCCAGGTTCGATTCCGGTCAAGGGCAGGTACCTGGGTTGCGGGCACATCCCCAGTAGGGGACGTGCAAGAGGCAGCTGATCGATGTCTCTCTCTCATCGATGTTTCTAACTCTCTATCCCTCTCCCTTCCTCTCTGTGAAAAATCAATAAAATATATTTAAAAAAAAAAAAGAAAATTCAAAAGCTTTAGCTGTTCCTCCCTCCTGCCCCTGCACACGCACCCACATGCACGCACCCACATGCACACACACACACACACACACTGCATTCCTTCTCCAAAAACCAGACAAAAGCAGTGGCCACAGCGGCCTGGATCTCCATATTGGCCCTCCGGGAGGCCACGCTGACTTGGGGCGGGTAAGAGCAGAGAAAGGGGAGCGTGAACCCCATGGGGGAGGATCGCGCTGTGATCTCGTGGGATTTACACGCCACGTTTTTCCACTTCTCACTCTTGGGAGACGACATCGCCCGAGGCCGGCGGCGGGGATCAGACGTGGCCGCGACAGCCGAATGATGCAGAGGACGTGCGCCCGCAGAGGGATCGGAGAGACAGCGGCGATGAGAGAGCGAGAATCCTGGAGGTGCCAGCGGAGCCACGTGTTGCCATGGAAACGAGGGAACTGGAGAGGGTTGGGGGGAGAAAATCTCTTACCGTGGAATGCCCTGTTCCGGCAACTTGTGAGGATGCGGAGCGTCTTGTGCCTAAAGAAGAGCAGGTGGACAGCCGTCTCGTGTGATGGTCCACGAGCGCCGGACGGGATGGCTCGCTGCGACTGGGAGGAGAGGCGGTGCCGGGGTGATGTCCCCCTCGGGTCATGCCTCCAGGACATGGCTGCCCAGCTGCTCAGAGTCTCCTCTGAGAGAATGCAGGCCGGCCGCACAGATAGTTCAAGTTCACTGCTGCCCAGACAGTTCAAGTTCAAGAGCGGCGCACGTTGTTTCTTCCAGGAACAAGAGCGAGACATTCTGAGCCCCAGGATGGCACGTGAACGGATGAATATCCCCCCAGCTACCACCATGGACAGAGAGGAAAGATCGGTGCCGAAAGCGGTCAGAACACCCGTCTGGACCGCCATGGAGCTCAGCAAGTCTATTATCTCCAGGGCATTTTTTTGTTTAAAAACATTCATCACGGCTCAGTGGGTGTGGCCCAGGGGCTGAGCATCCACTCATGAACCCAGAGGTCACCGGTTCGAGTTCTGGCCGGAGCACGAGCCCAGGTTGCAAGCTAGACCCCGAGTCGGGGGCATGCAGGAGGCGGCCTACCGATAATGTTTCTCTCTCATCCAGGCTTCTATCTTTCCATCCCTTTCCCTGCCTCTCTCTCTAAAAGTCAATCAACACATACAGTGGTACCTCGACATACGAGTGCCCTAACATACGAGATTTTTGAGATACGAGCCGTCGAGCGAGGGATTTTTGCTTTGAAATACGAGCAACAGTTGAGATAGGAGTCATCGCGCGGATCGGCCGGCTGCACACGACCCACCAGTTTACCGCGACTCGAGCGTCTCCTAGTTTCCCACGCCTCAAGGTGACGGAACGAATTAAACTCGTATCTTGAGGTACCACTGTATTTTAAAAATAAGTAAATAATAACCAAAAAACCAGCATTCATCGCCAGGTTAGACAATCGCATACGCAATCATTCTCTGTGCTGGCCGCAGCCGGCCACCCCTGGCCAAGGACATGGCCCGGACACTGCGGGAAGCCAGCCCGTGCCAGGCGGGCGGTGAGGGTGCAGGACGCAGGCCCGGGAAGAGGCAGGCCCAGCGGCCACCAGCCCCGCCAGCCTGGAGCCCGCTTGCCAGAGGACCAGGAGCACCGCGCTGGGCACGGTGGCCTGGAGAGCAGGCCTCGCCCTCGGCACCGGCGGACAGTGCAAGGAGGAGCCGCAGGCAGCTGCCTCACCATCAGGTCAGTCTCCCTTCCCCGCCTCACCGTCCGTACAGAACGTTCTCCATCTCTATCCTCCTTCCCGCCCGTGGGCAGGAGCTACGCCTGTCCCTCCCTCCCCGAGGCCGGGTGAGCATCCTGTGACCGTGGAGGCAGGGGTCTGCTCGGCGGGTGGACCAGCCTGATGTGGTGGGAACGCGGGAATTTAAAACAGTCGCCCGTTTATTTTGCTCTCCTTCCCGGATGTGGAAGACGTCAGGTGAGTATCTACGCTCACACGTTCCTAAACTCCTCCCACTGACACTCTCAGGGAGTCGTTCGGGGGTTCCGAAGCGAGACAGAGCTGTGCCAGTCCCAGCTTCGCCACCGACCAGGGGCGACCTTTGTCTTCCTACAACTCCTATTTCAAACTTTTAAAAAATGTGAAACAGCCCAGCCAGCGTGGCTCAGTGGTTGAGCCTCGACCTGTGAACCAGGAGGTCAAAGTTCAATTCCTGGTCAGGGCGCAGGCCCAGGCTGCAGGCTCGATCCCCAGGAGGGTGGCGGACGGGAGGCAGCCGATCCATGATTCTCTTTCCCCATTGATGTTCCTCTCTCTCTCTCCCTCCTCCTTCCTTTATGAAATCAATAAAAAAAACTTTTTTTTAATAAGTCACTTGGAAAGTAGGTAAGTTTGAGAGCATATTCTTTATTTTTTTAAATACATTTTATTGATTTTTTACAGAGAGGAAGGGAGAGGGATAGAGAGCTAGAAACATCGATGCGAGAGAGAGACATCGACCGGCCGCCTCCTGCACGACTCCCACAGGGGATGTGCCCACAACCAGGACACATGCCCTTGACCAGAATCAAACCTGGGACCCCTCAGTCCACAGGCCGACACTCTCTCCACTGAGCCACACCGGTTTCAGCTGAGAGCATATTCTTAATCTGAGCTTATTGTTCCCGTTTTCTGCTGGTGAGGCAACTCTCTCCTCACCAGGGCAATCCAGGAGGGTTCCGTGTCCTATGGCTCCCTGGTCATGCATGGGGACACCCAGAAACACCTCCTTTCCATAAACCCGGGCTCAGGAGGCTTCCGCCTCACCCACGCGGCTGCAGACAGCCCCACACTGACTCACTCCACAGTTCTGGCGAGGACCTGCCCACGCCGCCCCCCGAACCGTGACTTTACAAAGTGAAGATCCTCTGGAGGGCGAAGGCTCTGCCAGGCTCAGAGGCTGTTTGGGCCCAGGCAGCCCTGCCCGGCCTGCCCCTCCTGGCCGCAGTTACTGGCTCCCCCCGAAGGCAGGGAGGTGGGGGGAGGGCGGGGGATCTGATAAGTTTCACTGGGATGAGAGAGAAATCTCCCAGCCACTTCCCTTTTTGAGATTCGCACCTAATGCTGCTCCCACAGCAAAGGCGAGAGGACAGGCCGGGCGGCCCGGCAGCCAGGACCGTGGGGAGGCAGCACCACCTAATGGCCGCCGGGCGGCACCTGCATCGTCACCTCCACCTGGCAGCGGCCGCTCTTCCCGGGGTTTGGATACCAGCACAAGCAGCCACCACCCGGTTACCTGGCCAAGGTCAAAGGAGGTGTGGTACCTGAACCGCATTCTGGGACGCTGATAGAAACGTGGCGGCCCTGTCCGGCTTATTTAGAGCCCGTGGTCACCCCTCAGCCTGCCCGGAGCCACACCGGCTGGTCTTACCTCACACACACACACACACACACACACACACGCACACGCACACACGCTCGCCCTGCCTCCGGGTGATGCTCTGCGCTGGAGCAGACCCTGCTTTCCCCAGCCTTCCTGTGTCTGTCCACGCTGTCCTCTCCTCCTGACCTGCTCTGGTCCTATAAAAGATGGCCTCGCTGCTTGTTGATTTCCAAACAGCCAGTCCCAATGCCATCTTCAGTGATTGAACAACTGAACCAACTCTTGTTCTGTTAGCGCTAATTGACCTGACTGGGGTCTGTCCTGTATCTCCTTCAAAGCCTGGCTCATGGCTCTTTTTCCTCTAGATCAGTGGTTCTCAACCTTCCTAAGGCCACGTCCCTTTAATGCAGTTCCTCATGTTGTTATGGTTGGGGGTCACCACAACATGAGGAACTGCATTAAAGGGACGTGGCCTTAGGAAGGTTGAGAACCACTGCTCTAGATGCTTCCAAGATGGAAACACCATCTCTCCCCTTTGCTTCTCTTAATGGAATCCACGAAATAGCACACCAGATGGTCTTTCTCGGGTTAGAATCACTCTTCTCTGTCTCCCTGGCCGGATGCTGAGATGGCAGACTCTGAAGAACTCACCTTTACTCTCCCCACAGGACTCAGCCCCGTGATGGCTGAAAGGCTTGGAGTAAATTATTTTATCTGTAAGTAAAATGAACATGGCACGAGGCGAATGAGCAATGACCCAAGTCAAGTCCTATTTTAACAAGAAAGAAGAGAGACACAGTCTTGCATGAAGATGGTCCCCTGATTAGGGACTGAGTCTGGACCTCATCCTTTCTTCAGCACCTGCAGAGTCCTCCAGGAAACCCCTGCCAGGTCCCCACAAACGCCAGGCCATGCTCCCAGGGGAGACAGGTGAGAGGGATTTCCTACCTGAGCTTCATCCATCATCACTGCTCTACACACAGCTCGACGCACAGGCCCTGCAGACAGGAGGTCAATAACATCAAAGCTCACATGAAGGATGACCCTGGCGAAGGACAGAGGATGCTGGGAAAACTACAGATACCAACTTTTAACTTGTCCGGTGCCCGTTTCTGAGCCCTCTGAGAAGAGAGCCCCTTGGTGACAAGACGGCACTGGGACGGGGCGAGGGGAGGAGAAACTGCAACTTTAAGAGCCTTGGGACAAAGCAGGGGACCCCCTACCACCAGCGGGTCCCCTGGGCAGTGACACCTCAGGTTCTGCTCCCTGACGTTTGCTACATGGACGCTGATAAGCCGCCTTGAGCCGAAACCGGTTTGGCTCAGTGGAGAGAGCGTCGGCCTGCGGACTGAAAGGTCTCAGGTTCGATTCCAGTCAAAGGGCATGGACCTTGGTGGCGGTCACATCCCCAGTGGGGGGCCTGCAGGAGGCGGCTGATCGATGTCTCTCTCTCATCGATGTTTCTAACTCTCTATCCCTCTCCCTTCCTCTCTGTAAAAAATCAATAAAATATATTTTTTTAAAAAAAGATGCCTGGATCTCTCTCTGACCTGACCTATAATTTCTGCATCCCACCCCTGGCCACCGGTGGTCGGTTGGCTCCTCTCTTGACCATTTGCTAGGCCTGCCACGGCCAAGTGCCCCAGACAGCGTGACCTGCACCTCGGACATGTGTTTTCTCAGCCTGGACACTAGACGCCCGAGGTCAAGGTGTCGGCGGGCTGCTTTCTTCCGGAGCCTCTCTCTCCTTGGCTTGTAGATGGCTGCCCTCCTTCTCTGTCTTCAGGTCATCTTTCCTCTGCACTTACCTCTGCCTCCACCTCCTCTTCTTGGAAAGACACCGGCCATGATGGAAGTAGGGTCCACACTGATGACCTCATTTGTACATAATTAACTCTTGAGAGACCCTGTCTACAAACACAGTCCCATTCTGAGTCCCATTGGAGGTTGGAGCTTCAACATATGAATGTGGAGGGGGAGGGAGGGGCACACGATTGGGTCCATGACAATTCATGAGGTGGTGTGTCCCTGCTCTGATCTCTGACTCTGGCTATTACTTTCATCGCTGATGGAAGCAGAGGACTCAATGGCCCCGATCCCCAATTCCTGGCTCCTCTGGGAGTATCAGTCTAGGAGCGAAAAGAAACTAGAAAAGAGGAAGCTAGTATTTCCGGATATGTTCCCTCTAGGTCAATCAATGTCTCTACCTGCCCAGCGGAGGTTGGCTGTGGCCGCAGGAAATGGGAAAATCTGGAAATGCGGGGCCCTCACTCTGCAAAAGAAACAGAAGGAGAATGAACCCCAGCTCCCCCTTGCTGGGTGCCCTGGCATTGACCTCTGGCTCGTTCCTGGAGCTCGCAAACACCGTTCAGCGTGGGTCGTTTCTGCGGCTTCACACCGTCAGGCTCAGTCCCCAGGACCACCTCGTGGTGAAAACTCCCAGGGCCAAGGTCAGGTCCCTAACGGCCATGTCCAACCTTGCCCCAAACGAATCAGCTGATGGCCCAATTACCGAGGCCAGTGTGAACGTGGTTCATAAAATTAACACCATGTTCCTTAACAATAATCCAGTCGATAAAAATTTTGATTACATTTTTGCACAAATTAGTTTTAAGAGAAAAATTCAAAGGACAATGAAAACTAGTAGATATTGGTGTTATTGTTGTTTTTAAAATAAACTTCTGGAGAATGTCCCAAGATCAATCCATATTTAGCCCAATTTTTTTCAACTCCTCCATGTAAAAATATTGTACAGTGAGAATTTATACTCTGGCAACCCTGGGGCGCTGTAAAATTCTTAATAATCAAAAATGCAATTATGCTCACTATCCTGTAATTACTACGGAAGGAAAGCGCACCCGTACATTTCACACAGATTTTTCTAAAGAGCGGGAATGGTGGGTTCTGTGTGTTGGAGGGAGAGTTTCTAATTAACATTCAATTAATCAGAAATCCAAGTGACCAGAAAACCCCGTTCCTTCAACATTCCACGGGCACTTTGCTGTATGCCCGGCGTTGAATCACCTCCCTTAGAAAGAAAGGCCGTTTCCTCACGGAGGGATGGACCACCTTTCTGGAGACACAATTTAACAAGCGACTTCACCCCGGGTTGGCAGGTCCAGGGGCGGAAGTCATGTGCGAACGCACAGAGCTTTGGAGACGTTTGGATATGTTAGGCATCGAAGCAGGGACGAGAGAGAAGCCATCGTTTTCAGGATTGATCTTAGGAAGCCATGATGTGGTTTTTCCTGCCACCGGAATATTTTGTTTGTTTGTTTATATTTTTTTTAAATATATTTTATTGATTTTTTTTTTTTTTACAGAGAGGAAGGGAGAGGGATAGAGAGTCAGAAACATCGATGAGAGAGAGACATCCATCAGCTGCCTCCTGCACACCCCCCACTGGGATGTGCCCGCAACCAAGATACATGCCCTTGACCGAAATCGAACTTGAGACCTTTCTTTTTTTTTTTTTTTTTTAATTGATTTTTATTTTTATTTTATTTTTATTTTTTTAAATTAATTTTTTATACATATCTCCCCATTGCCCCCCCTCCCTCCCAGGCATACCCCGACCCCCCAGTGTCTGTGATCATTGGTTATGTTTATAAGCATGCATACAAGTCCTTTGATTGATCACTTATTTACCTCACCTAACTTTAATCTTTCTGCTATAATTTCACAGTCTGTTTGATGCTTTATGATTTTTGTCCTCCTGAGAATTATCAGTCTACTCCCTTTCTGTGCTCCTGATTCTATTATATTCACCAGTTTATTCTGTTGATCAGATTTTTAATTCACTTAATTTTTAGATTCACTTGTTGACAGATGTGTATTTGTTGTTCATAATTTTTTGTCTTTTACCTTTTTCTTCTTCCTCTTCTAAAAGGGTACCTTTCAGCATTTCATATAATACTGGTTTGGAGTTGATGAACTCCTTTAGCTTTTTCTTCTCTGTGAAGGTCTTTATCTGCCCTTCAATTCTGAATGATAGCTTTGCTGGATAGATTATTCTTGGTTGTAGGTTCTTGTTGTTCATCACGTTGAATATTTCTTGCCACTCCCGTCTGGCCTGCATCGTTTCTGTTGAGAAATCAGCTGACAGTCGTATGGGTGCTCCCTTGTAGGTAATAAACTGTTTTTCTCTTGCTGCTTTTAATATTCTCTCTTTGTCTTTTGCTCTTGGCATTTTAATTATGATGTGTCTTGGTGTGGTCCTCTTTGGATTCCTTTTGTTTGGGGTTCTGTGTCTTCCTGGACTTGTAAGTCCATTTCTTTTACCAGATGTGGGAAGTTTTCAGTCATTATTTCTTTAAACAGGTTTTCAGTATCTTGCTCTCTCTCTTCTTCTGGCACCCCCACAATTCTGATGTTGGTACGCTTGAAGCTGTCCCAGAGGCTCCTTACATTATCTTCACATTTTTGGATTCTTTTCTCTTCTTGCTTTTCCAGTTGAATGTTTTCTGCTTCTTTATATTTCAAATTTTTGACTTGATCCTTGCCTTTCTCTAGTCTGCTGTTAGTACTCTGCGTAATAGTATTCATTTCAGTCAGTGTATTTATTATCTTCTCTTGGGTCTCACTAAATTTATCCATCTTTTCTAGCATATTCTTGCAAAACCTTATAAGCGTGGTTTTGAACTCTATATCCAGTCGTTTTTTTTCCTCCATTTCTTTTGCTTGTAATCCCTTCCCTTGTCTCGGCATTTTCACTGTGCCGGGGAAGCTTCTGTGCTGGATTCAGCCGCAGAAGCCTCTGCTGAGCTTGGGAGGGCGGAGTCTCAGGGCTGAAGGGACCGCCTTGCCTGCCAGTCGGCCCCGCCCTCCACGGCCCCTGAGTCTCACGTGACTGGGTAATGGCTGGAGCGGTCCTTGTGCGCGCGCACCCGCAGCGCCTCCAACCGCTGCCTTTCCGGCTCCCCTGCGAACCAGGACCACACGAGTCTAGGTCCCCAGGGTTTCGCCCAAAACAGGGGCCCAGTGGACTCAGAAGTGGCACAGATCGGAGGGTCTGTCTCCCGCCCACTGGCGAAAGCCAGCGGCACAATCAGCAATCCGTCCTCCGCGTGGTGCCGTGCGCGACCAGACCTCCGATCCTTTGCAACTCCCCTAAATTTCCGTGCACTTCTCCCTTTTCACAGTCCAAACTCCCCCCGTATGAGTTTCGGCTGGATCTGGGGTTTAGTGTCGTAAGATAAGGGGTTCAATGCCGTTGGGAGTCTCCGTTTCCCTCCCGCCAGAGAAAGCCAGCCAGGTACTCCGGCACCCGCTCTCTCCTTGCAAGCGTCTCCGTACCTCAGCTTTTTGCAGCTCCTCTGGGTCTCCGTGAGCCCCTCTCTTTCCCTCTAGTTGTAGAACTTCCACTCAGCCAGCTTTCCTGTGGTTCTGGATGGTGTCCGTTCTGTCTTTTAGTTGTAGTTTTGAAATTGTTGTGCGAGGCAGCAGTATAGGTGTTTACCTATGCCGCCATCTTGGATTCTCCGAACTTGAGACCTTTCAGTCCGCAGGCCGACGCTCTGTCCACTGAGCCACACTGGTTTAGGCTGTTTTTAATAAAACGCAGACTCTCCCTGGGAACAGACATTCTAGGGTGCACGTGACCAAAAAGCTCCATGCTGATTGGTTTCAGCAGGCACCTGGGGTTGAGCGGTCGCTGGAAAAGGCCAGAGGAAGCAGCTCTGGCAAAAGTGGATCTAGCAGCAGGAACAGGACGGCCCAGGCCAAGGTCTCGCCCTCTCTGCCTGGTGCTGGCTTCCGCTTGCAGGCGCCAAGCTCCAGACCCCGAGTGCTCAGGTCTGCCGTCCGGAGGAAGGCGGTTCTCCGCCCGCAGCGCGTGAGGAGCATTGCGTTTTCTTTCCCAGAAACCCCAGCAGACGGCGCCTCTGTCTCTGGGGTCTTGATGGGTTGAAGGCCCTTCCCTGAGCCCCCTGCAGTACCAGAGGCGAGGGGGGATCTGAGAGCCACAGGCCAACCCAGGGGCTGTCGGGAGCTGGGGTACGTAAACCCCACCCCTGGGAATGGGGGAAGTGGTTTCCAGAGGAAGGTCAGGGGCGTAGCAGGGAGGAGGGGTGGTGGCTGGAACATGAATAAATACACGAACGTCTGGCTACACCCACCAACGCCAGGCCAACGAGGGCGCTGCTTTCATTCCCGGGCCTGGCTCCGGGTCCACAGCCACTGTCCTATTGGTCGTTTGTTTGTTTTTTTAATATTTTAGGCCTATCTTTTTAATATATATTTTATTGATTTTTCACAGAGCGGAAGGGAGAGGGACAGAGAGTCAGAAACATCGATGAGAGAGAGATATCGGTCACCTGCCTGCCAGCCTGGTTGCCCCCAACTGACCCCCCTGCTGGCCTGGTCACCCCTTACTGCCCCTCCTGCTGGCCTAGTCACCCCCAATTGCCCTCCTCTGCCAGCCTGTTTGCCCCAACTGCCCACCCCCCTGCTGGCCCGGTCACCCCACTCAGCCTGCTGTTCAGCCAACGCTCTATCCACTGAGCCAAACTGGTTTCGGCCATTTTTAGCTTTTTTTTTTTGAGGAAACTCCTTACTGCTTTCCACATTGGCTGCACCCGTCTGCATTTCCACCAGCAGGGCACAAGGGTTCCTTTGTCTCTGCATCTTCACCAGCATGTGTCTATCCTAATACTAGAGGAATATGCAAGTTGTCCAGGACATCTTTATGAGATTGCCGTTTCCGTGTGTATATGTGAGCTCTCCTAGCCACCTCAACGTTGGAGGGCACTCTCTCCAACCGAGGTCCTCCGGTTGCTATGATGATGCAGTTCTCATCTCCTCCATTTCCCTGCGATTTCCACTTTCACGTTAGACAGCATCTCGCTTGCGGGGTGCGTGCGGCGATGCGGGCTCGCTTTGAACATTCTTGCTCTTATGCAGTTTTCCTCAGTAAAGACCAAGGCCTTCGCCACGTGCCATTTGAAGCCAGTTCAGAGGAGGGAAGGTACACAATTCATAGGAATCAATAAGAGAACCACCTAGGCCAGCGGTCGGCAAACGGCGGCTTGCGAGCCACCTGCGGCTCTTCGGCCCCTGGAGTGTGGCTCTTCCACAAAACACCACTGCCTAGGCGAGTCTATGTTAAAGACGTGGCGTTAGAAGAAATTGAAGTGTAAAATATGTGGCTTTCCAAAGAAATTTCAGCCAAAGCCAATTTGGCTCAGTGGATAGAGTGTCGGCCTGCGGGCTGAAAGGTCCCAGGTTCGATTCCGGTCAAGGGCAGGTACTTTGGTTGTGGGCACATCTCCAGTAGGAGGCATGCAGGAGGCGGCTGATCGATGTCTCTCTCTCATCGATGTTTCTAACTCTCGATCTCTCTCCTTTCCTCTCTATAAAAAAAAATCAATAAAATATATTTAAAAAAAAAAGAAATTTCCATCATTGTCCTGTTGACATTGCTCTGTGGATGGATGAGTTGGCTCTGTGGATGGATGAGTTGGCTCTGTGGACGGATGAGTTGGCCGACGGCTGACCTGGCTGCTCCGAGCCTCAGCACATAGTCCCCAGCTGGGTGGTAAACAGGATTCGAGGAGCCTGATGGGAGTTTCCTGAGAGCGGGGACCGCAGCCTGTCTGTCCGCCCCTGGCGAGGGAGGCCTTTGCCTTCACACCCGGGGAGGGGGGTGCAGGAGGGAGGATGCGGGGGGCTCCTCCCGGAGGCCCGGGCCCGGAACGGAGGCGGCTGCACACAAACACATTTGTCACGGCCGCCGAACGGATCGCTCGATGCGGGGAAGGTGCTCCCAGTGGCCGCCCCTCCGCAAGATTAATGAGCCCATGCGGCGCGGACTTCCAGGACCTTCTTAAAGGAACAGAGGGCCCCACACGTCGTACCAAAGAGTTTCCATCTGAGGACCTAGTGGTGACTTTCTTCAGCTTTTTAAACTTATTTCCTAAAGCAAATGAAATGATGACCCCGGTAGGAGAACACAGGGTCAGTAGTTAACGAAGATTTTGAAGGGAATGTTGAGAAGACCTCGGACCAGGGGCCAGAGAAAGGAAGGGTTCCACACACGGACAAACACCCTGAAGCTTCAAGAATCACTTACAGCCGAAGCCGGTGTGGCTCAGTGGCTAGAGCGTCGGCCTGCGGACTGAAGGGTCCCAGGTTCGATTCCGGTCAAGGGCACGTGCCTTGGTGGCGGGCACATCCCCAGTAGGAGGCGTGCAGGAGGCAGCTGATCGATGTTTCTAACTCTATCCCGCTCCCTTCCTCTCTGTGAAAAATCAATAAAATATATTAATAAAAAAAAAACAATCACTTACAAACAGAATGGGCTGCTTCTCAGGGGGGAACTCCCATCACCAGAAACATGCAAGACAAAGCAGGCTGGTCGGGGGTGCCTAGAGGTGATGCTAACACTGGGGGGAGGTGGTCCCTCTAGAGGCTAGAAAAAAGGGGTGGCCCCACCACACGCCCCCTCCTGGCCCCGGGAAAGGGGCTGTGTGTTTGCCTCAGCACAGCCAGTCAGCCCGGAGGCGTCGGCCATGATTCCAGAGGCACGTTCAGCTGCCCAGCGAGGGACCGAGACGCGTGCATAACAAGTAAAGTGTTTCTCCTTTCATCCGCAGCGTCTGTCCTGTTCACGCCCTCTCTCTCTGGGCTGCCAGGGGTCTGGGCAGGCGTGACACCTTGAGATATTGTCACCGCCCAGCAGAGCCGGGGAACAGCCCGACGCCTGCTGCCTGCACCTCCCCGTCCTTCCCTCTGCACCTCCCCGTCCTTCCCTCTGCACCCCTCACTGGTCCTCTCGCCTGAGGTGCGTATCCAGTATGATACGCACGCTCTGGTCACATGTCCCCACCTCGCTGTCCATGATCACTTATTTCTAAACTAGAGGCCCGGTGCATGAAATCTGTGCATGGGGTGGGGGGTGTCCTTCAGCCCAGTCTGCACCTTCTCCAATCTGGAACCCTCGAGGGATGTCCGACTGCCCATTTAGGCCCGATCCCACCTAAACCGGCAGTGGGACATCCCGCTCACAATCCAGGACTGCTGG
>JAAGEH010000480.1:63785730-63822141 GCA_011751065.1 Lasiurus cinereus
CAGCACGTGGGTGCGAGAATGCATTTCACGTGACAGGGAAGAAACCTGGGAGCCTGGAAAGCGGGAATAGACGAGAGGTCTCCTCACAATGGCCATGCCTCCGGCGCCAGTCCCATGGCTGCTGCCCCTCTCTGCTGGTTTGTGCCGGTTTACGAACACGGGCCCACACAGACAGGGAGCCCTAAACCAGCACCTCGCCGGGCGAAACCTCACGTGGGCCACCTCGGGGGGCCGTGTCTCAGGGAGGCCGTGATGGCGCCTGCTTCTAATGGAGATGATTTATCAAAGTGGCCATGCGGAGAGCTGGGTCAGCCAGTGCCCAATCCTGCACAGGCGCTTTCGGGCCTGCGCCTGGACACACGCCGTCCGGTCCTGCTCCTGCCGTGACGTACCCGCCGGCCGAGCCCACGAGGACCCATCCATCTCTCAATGACGCAGTCCTTCCATCTGCACAGGGAAGTCGGTATTAGCTCCCGACCGTCCATGGGTGCGTCTGCTCACAGAGACGCGCCTACGTCACCCATTTATTCTTCCCATAACCACATCTTGCGGGTTTCCATCCACCAGCACCCATATCCAACGCGACCCTGAGCCCTCGTCCCCACAGACCGGCTGTCTGAGGACTCGGACCCCCACCGGTCCTGGGCTCACACTCCCTGTCCCTGGGGTGACCAGGGTGGGGATGGAGGGGGAAGGCCCAGGAGCGGCCTGACACCTGCCAGGTGTGTTCTAACAGGACAGGGACCGGGGAGGTTGTGGAGAACACAGCCGGCTTCTCGCATGGCCTCGCCGTGCAAGCGGAGAACAGCACTGCCATCCGCGGGCCACACCCACAGGAGGAAAGCGTTTCTTTGGTTTGGATCCACTCATTTGTTCTACGTCCTTGTCTTCGTTTTGGCTGTGGGCGTGGGCCCCCTGAGGTCAGAATCAGATGACCCCTCCCCAGTGCTGGGCCAGTGCTGCTCAGTGGTTGAGCATTGACCCATGAACCAGGATTTAATTCCAGCCCAGGGCACAGGCCTGGGTTGCTGCCTCAGTCCCCAGTGTGAGGCCGGCAGGAGGCAGCCGATCAGTGATTCTCTCTTATCACTGATGTTTCTCTCTCTCTCTCTCTCTCTCTCTCTCTCTCTCCCCCTCTCCCTTCCTCTGTGGACTCCATAAAAATATGTTCATTTAAAGAAGAAAAAGATGACTCTACCTGCCCAGCAGGGTTAAAAAGGAGGATGATTTGGCGTCTTTTCAAAACTGCTGCGAAGGCTGTGGGCCCCGCCAGCGGCGGAGGGAGGGCCCCCCGAAGGCCAGCTGCCTGAGGGTCTGCCAACCCGGCGCCCGTTGGGGGTAAGCAGTGTGGAAATGTGGGCGAACGCAGTCAGGATCATCAGGACCCAGAATCCGCAGTCCACATACATTTCATCCCACTTTCCGAAGTACATGCGATTCGGCTCTTGATTAAACCTGCAAAAAAACGGCCACTCATTCTTCAAATGCCTAGAAAAAGAAAACCCACAATGTTTTTTTTGGGGGGGAGGGATCAACATTTGTATTAACTAAGCAGATATAAGCATGAGCCTTTTAACTGCACGAACAGGGCAGCCTCACAGATGCCAACCATCAGAGGTATGACTCCAAGTCACTCGGAACACGTCAGGAACAAACACATCTGTGTTCACGCATTCCTCCTCAGCGGGCGTTGACTCCGTGCAAACCCTTCATTAGAGACGGCGTGAGGGACGCCAAGGCGTGCACGCCACCACCCTCTGCCTCACGCTGCGCAATGTTTGGAGAGAGATAAGGCGAACCCGTGCATCTTCTCCGTGGAAGACATGCTGGCACACGGTCGGCAGACTGGGTCTGCGTCATTGTCTGATGCGGTGTGACCAGGTCCCACAAACTGAGCCTCAAAGAATGCACCTCGCCGAGACCGGTGTGGCTCGGTGGATAGAGCGTCGGCTTGTGGACTGAAGGGTCCCGGGTTCGATTCCAGTTGGGGGCATGTACCTTGCTTGCGGGCACATTTCCACAGTGGGGGGGCGTGCAGGAGGCGGCTGATCTCTCTCTCATCGATGTTTCTGACTTTCTATCTCTCTCCCTTCCTCTCTGTAAAAAATCAGTAAAATATATTTTTTTAAAAAAATGCACCTCGGTGATCTCACTCCTCCTGGGGGAGGGGTCCTCTGGTTCGGGGTCTCACAGGCCACAGCCCAGGAGCCAGCCAGGGCTGGGGTCTCCTCTGACGGTCCACCCGGAGGAGAGTCTGCCACTCAGCTCACTTACCTGGCCGTCGTCAGCAGGATGGATGCCAGGCCTTTGGGCTGCTGGGCAGAGGGGCTCGGTTTCTGGCTGGCTACTGGCTAGAGGCCACCCTCGACTCCTTCCCCTGTGGCCTCCCCAACACAGCAACCAGCCCACAGGACGAGTGTCTGCTGACAAGACAGAACGCACTGCCTGTCGTGGGCCGTGGAACTGGCATTCCCTCGAGACAGAGGCATCCTGCTCTGGAGGCAGGCGCTGATGGAAGGGAGGTCACCGGGGCAGTGACCGCAGGAGGCGGGGTCATTCAAGGCCTTCGGAGAATCTGCCTGCCGGCGTTTCATGTGAAAGGCAGCCGAAACCGGTGTGGCTCAGTAGATAGAGCATCTGCCTGCGGACTGAAAGGTCCCAGGTTCGATTCCGGTCAAGGGCACGTACCTTGGTGGCGGGCACATCCCCAGTAGGAGGCGTGCAGGAGGCAGTTGATGGATGTCTCTCTCTCATCGATGTTTCTGGCTCTCTATCCCTTCTCCCTTCCTCTCTGTAAAACATCAATAAAACATATATTAACAAACAAATAAATAAATATATGTGAAAGACAGCAAACAGAGGGCGTGCTAAAAAGCGGCCTCCATCCCAGTGTGGGCAACATTTTCCCTTAATCCCTAAGACAGCGGTTCTCAACCTTTGGTTCTCAACCACTAGCAGGGTCGCCTAAGACCAGGGGAAAACACAGATGTTTACATTAGGATTCATTAACAGTAGCAAAATGACAGTGATGAAGTAGCCACGGAAATCATTTTATGGTTGGGGGTCACCACCCCATGAGGAGCTGTCTTAAAGGGCCACGGCCTTAGGAAGGTTGAGAACCACTGGCCTAGAGGTCACAGCTGGGCCTCGTTATCTCCACAGCAGGACCGGGGCCTCGGACCGAGGAGGAGGATGGGGGTTGGGGAACTCTCCGCCTACATCTTCATTTACTCTGCCAAGACTCTTTATCCAGGCAAACAGCGAGAACTCCGACCCTAGAAAGCGAGTTCTCGGCTCCCCGATCGCACGCTCCTTGAACACTCAGCGGTCACGCTGCGTTCTCCATTCTGGAAAATGCTTCACGTCTTGTCCCACGGAGAGGCCGGCGCGCGTGCCTCGCTCGCTAACCTTCCTCACGCCCGCTAAGGATTAGCCCCCGTGGACACCGCAGGGCTGCGGAGGGCAGAGCTGAACAAACAGCTCGGGGGGGCGGGAGGAAGGGGGGAAGGGAGCAGGGGGGCAGCCCTGAGTTACACTGGGCCCAGCCAACGGTCTTGGAAGCAGGCCAGCGCCGGTGCCCTGGCCCAGACGTGCCCTGAGGGGCATTTCCACTTGGGGACTCGTCGTCCTGGAATTCCTTCCTCTTCCCGGTTCAGCAGAACTTGAATTGGTCGAGACCGGTGTGGCTCAGTGGATAGAGCGTCGGCCTGCGGACTGAAAGGTCCCAGGTTCGATTCCGGTCAGGGGCAGGTACCTTGGTTGCAGGCACATCCCCAGTGGGGGGCGTGCAGGAGGCGGCTGATCAATGTCTCTCTCTCATCGATGTTTCTGACTCTCTATCCCTCTCCCTTCCTCTCTGTAAAAAATCAATAAAATATATTTTTAAAAAAAGGGCACAGTGCAGACGGCTGTGGCGCCTGGCATCCCTGGACATGCGCGCGGGAGGCTGGCGGTGAACCGGTGTGTGTAGAGTACAGAGGTAAGGGACGTGATACCGGGAAAGGGCTCTAACATTCTTCTGCAGAGAAAGCGAAGAGTGGAGACACATTTTTAAAGAGTCTGAGGAAGCAGATGCAATGAATTATTGATCAGTGATAACGCTGGTTATGGGTGTACGAAGGCTGCTTGCACCATATTCCCTACTGCACCGCATTCCCTACTTCTGAATAAGTTTTTTCTCAAGATTTTAGGCCAACTACCAGAGTCGTTCTCAAAAAGGCATTTCTAGAAGACAGTAAAGCACAAAACCTTTGAATAAAATGATAGAATATTATCTTATTCTACACCCGCCCAAGAGTTAGAAACACTACATTCAGATCAGGCAACTAGATCTTAAAGCAAAAAAATAAAAAATAAATAAATAATGGGGGGAGCATCAAGGAGGCAATTACATAATGGTAAGAGAACTCCTCAATGGGGGAAGTCCTGACCTGCAATGACCTCAGAGCATCACCCCAAAACACTACATACCGCAAAGTAAATAAAAACCAAACCGGCCGTGCACGAGGTGCTTCAAATGGGCTGGCGTGGTGGGAGGTGCTAGCACACGGTCATCGGTTGAATGGGGACCCCCAAAGCCACACCCTCATCCTGCCCAGGATTCGAAAGTGTGGCCTTGTTTGCAAGAAGGATCTTTGGCCAAAGCGGGTGTGGCTCAGTGGATAGAGCATCGGCCTGCGGACTGAAAGGTCCCAGGTTCAATTGCGGTCAAGGGCACGTACCTCGGTTGCGGGCACATCCCCAGTAGGGGGCGTGCAGGAGGCAGCTGATGGATGTTTCTTGCTCTCTATCTCTCTCCCTTCCTCTCTGTGAAAATCAATAAAATATATTTTAAAAAGAAGAAGAAGAAGGATCTCTGCAGACGTTTGTCATTCAGGGTCTCGAGAGGAGAGCACCCCGGTTCCTGGTGGGTCCTGCATCCACGGACCAGCGTTCTCGGTGGAGACGGAAGAGGAGAAGAGACAGAAAAACCATGTGGGGCAGAGGCCGCCGCAGCCCCGGAAGCGGAAGGCGGTGAGGAAGGAGCCCCCAGGGCTTTTGGGGGTAAGTAAGACCCCGCCATCCCCTTAATTTCAGATTTCTGGCTCCGGGACGGTGAGAGAAAACATTTCCGTTGTTTTAAGGCACCACATCTGTGGGGACTTGTTACGGCAGCTCTGTAAAACCGCTACACAGACCCCTCGCATCATAATAAAACACAGTGGTACCTCGAGATACGAGTGCCCTGACATATGAGATTTTTGAGATACGAGCCGTCGAGCGAGCGATTTTTGCTTTGAAATACGAGCAACATTTGAGATAGGAGTCATCGCGCGGATCGGCCGGCTGCACACGACCCACCCGTTTACCGCGACTCGAGCGTCGCATCGTTTCCCACGCCTCAAGGTGACGGGACGAATTAAACTCGTATCTCGAGGTACCACTGTATTGATGACTAATCACCTTCCCGTTTTAATTAGCCCAGGTGGGATGCTTTTCTATGTCAGGTGATTTTTTTCATCCAGACGTGCTCTCGCTGGGCCGCGTGGAAGCCGAGGGCTAAAACAGATCTGTTTTTGTTGTTCTGTCGGAGGGCGGGCTGGAGGGACGGGTGGCGGTGCCCTTTAAGCGACCAGCGGGCGGAACGCTCGGCTCACGGGGCCCGTCCTGCTTGGCAGCTCCCTCCGGCTCCCGGGGCCGGCCTGCCAGCTCGCTGACCTTGAAGACATGGCAGCGGGCCTGGCCTTCTGCTTTTGCTGCGTTCCTTATTGGATGGGTTGGGGGGGTCGCGGGTATTTCGTCTTCTTCACCGGAAATGTAACTGCTGGTTGGAATCTCATCGAAGCATTCTGTATGCAGACCCCAAGACCCTCCGGCGAGGGCGTCCTTTGAATACATCCAACGAATAAATCCCCACCTTTTATGGCGGCCCCCTGCTCGCAGAAGCTAAGAGACGCAGGAGTAATGCATCCTGAGCGGCACCTGAGCCCCCTGGGGCTGGGGCGGGAGCCCCCGTGTAGAATGAGAATGAACTTCAGGGCATAAACAGTCCTGGAAATTGGCCCCCAGTGCTCAGCTGATGGAGATTACTCTGGACCTGAGGCTATGGGTGGGGGGAGAGGGGAGGGAAATGAATGTTTAATGAGCACAGTGCAGGTGTTTTATTTCTATTGTAAACCACTGGGCCCAGCGACGACAACCAATCAGGTGTCGCCACCCCCTGAAGAGCAGTCCCAGTCGGTTAAGCTCGAGGACTCGTTTACCAGCAAGTTTGCCTGGGGAAGGGAACGGCCAAGGTTACCTCAGATCCCATTCATTCCCAAATGGGCTCCTGACTCTCAGTCTGAAAGGGAACCAACCCAGCCACGGGAGACGTAGCACCTAGCGGCTCTCTGAATCCGGAGATTGTGGGTTGTTGTTTTTTTTAATATATTTTATTGATATTTTACAGAGAGGAAGGGAGAGAGATAGAGAGAAACATCGATGAGAGAGAGACATCGATCAGCCGCCTCCTGCACGCGCCCCACTGGGGATGTGCCCGCCACCAAGATACATGCCTTTGACCGGAATCGAACCTGGGACCTTTCAGTCCGCCGGCCAACGCTCTATCCACTGAGCCACACCGGTTTGGGCCGGATATTGTTTTAAATAATTGAGGGAGCTTGTCGTCACTGGGATGCTCGGGGGAAGGTAGGTTTCGGGGTCTATTTCACTGAGCAACTCAAACACGTCATGAAGCAAGAATCCAAGGTCTCTCCATCCCTCCACCTCGCCTTCTGCGGGACAGGCCGCTTCTGCCAGAGTCTTGACCGGGTGGCAAGATGGCCCCACTAGTTCAGGGTCCCCACTGGTAGGCCACAGACGCTGGAAGAGAGACGGGTCTTTTTCTGATGCCTCTCTCAGTGGAGGAAGGAGACTTTTCCCCAGAATTCCTCAGCAAAACACTCTTTTATTCCATTGATTCGTCCACTTGATATTCACGGAGGACCTCCTACATCGTAGGCACGTGGGATTCGTCAGAAACCAGAACTTTCTGCCCTCGTGGAAGGTGGGTCTCAGCAGAAGCTTACTTTGTGGTGTCTCCTGAGTGTCAGCTGACTGTCCTGTGAGGTCTTCGGTCCCGGGGACCTCACTGCTTCTCCTTCACCCCCCAGCCTTTCATCCGCCCCTGCACTCTGGTTACCCGCGTCCCTTTCCACTCTGTCAAGCTTCGAACAGCTGTGCAACCAACCCCTCGAGTTAAACTCCTCTTTGCTTGAAACACAAGTATGCCATCTCCTTTCTTTTTTTTAAATATATATTTTTTTTTACTGATTTTGGAGAGAGAGAGGGAGAGAGAGAAACATCAATGATGAGAGAGAACCATGGATCTGCTGCCTCCTGCACACCTCCCACTGGCAATCTGGCCCCCAACCCGGGCGTGTGCCCTGACCAGGAATTGAACCCTGACCTCCTGGTTTATGTGTCAGTGCTCAATCACTGAGCCACACTGGCTGGGCAGGTACCTCCTTTCTTGACAGGAACCTCACTAATACAGGATAAAACCCTAGACAAAGGTCTCGCTGCTCCTGGGAAAAGTTGTGAAGGCGAGAGGGAATTCTACGCAGGCACCCAAGCACGGTCTATAATCACTGATTATTTTTCACCAACTGGGAGACTTCTGAGCAAAAAAAAAAACCAGAAGTTAACAACACTGATAGGGATTTTTTATTTTGGTAAAGGTGGTACAGGTCTGGGCATAAATGGTGAATTGATTTCCAGGCACCTATCTGCGTCGGTTGATTTGAGTTGAATGGAAGGAGACCTTCTAGATGTTTTCTGAATGGGCATCTAGAAGCAGAGCAGGAGAGGAAAAGAGAGGAAATTATAGGAAGGTGGCATGGTGATGATACCTTGGTTCAGTCACATGGTCTGGGTCTGTGCTCCATAGAGAGACAAATGCCCACAGGGGACCCTCAGTGTCCTGCAAACCGAGGTGACAACTGGCTGGAGAACTCTTTATGGAACTCAGCAAGCTCTGGCTCAGCGAATTCTCTCCTGGGTCTTGCTCTGATTGGCCCTGCCTCCCATCAGTCCAGCAAAACTGCCCTGCGAAGGTCACAAGTGACCCCCCACGTTGCCAAGTCCATTGCTCAAATGTCTGTTCTCATCTTACTCCAGTATCAACATTTGCTAATATTTTGCATTCGTTTCCAAAAGCTTGCATTTAGGAGGCACTCGGCTGCTCTGAACGAATGCCAAATAGCTGAAGGAAAACGAATCCATCTAATTATTCAACTAATGAGAATAATGAGAACAATCATAGCTAGCATGGTTGGGCATTTGCCATGTGCCAGACACCATTCTCAGCGCCTTCTGCGGGTTAATCCCTGCCGCAGTGCTGGGAGACTTGTGCTATCAGCGTCTTCTACTCCACGGTCAAGGTCTCGCAGGGGAGAGGAGCTGAGTCATTCCCTAGCGTGTGGAGCCAGGCAAGTCTCCATGGTTTTATGAGTCAACCTCCAGCACATCAAATTCTCCATCAGGATTTTTAAAATGGTCACCCAGGTGTGTTTGGGCCAACCTCTATCAGAAGGCTGGAGGACTGAGCTCAAGGAGGTGTGGGTGTGGGAAACGTCTCCATGCGACATTTCCTGCTCCACCTCACTGGCCCAGCACAGGCCGGGGCTGGCCCCGGGGTGTCCCTGCAGCAGGAGAGGTCAGGGCCCCGGGGTGTCCCTGCAGCAGGAGGGGCCAGGGCCCCACCAGGAAGGGCATGCGGCCCAGCAGGCGGAAGGCCTATGGATGGCCATCGATGTTCAGGAAGCCCCGAGTCCCCAGAGCAGAGAGGGAACGCTGGGGAGAGGATGATGCTCTCTTCAGAGGCCAACAGAGAAATCTTTGGCGGGCCCTGGGGACCCAGATACTAGTGGGGGTTCAGGGGTAGCACGCTTGTGCCTGAACAAGAAACCGGGAAACAAAGCAGGACGGAAGCTCCAAAGACTCTCCGGCAGATTGTAAACACGGAGACTCAGGAGCAGCGGACGAGACACAACACCAGTGACTCCAGAGGGGCAGGGAACGTCTCTGTTCCATGCCATCACGCCTCCCGCCATCTTGACACGATCCATACGGTCCCTGAGTCCAGTGGTCCACTCTTAAGCCAAAGACCTTGGGCTTACAGCATGGTCAAGGTCATCTCCAGTGGACAGTGGGCGCCTACCTGGCAAGGGGTGCTGTGCTGTTTCCTCCAGCTGAATCAGTCGGTGCTGAGCCACACGGCATTGACCTTCACCGGCCTGAGGGCAGATGAGTGGTAATGAGCTCATCATTCGGACTCAGCCAGTCCGAACCGGAGTCCCACCGGCAGTGCCAAAGACTCGCTGGAGGTTGGGTCGGCGGTTTGGGTTTTCAGCGGCCAAGAGAGAAGGAATATCAGCAATTTTCCTTTCTCTTTCCCACCCTGAGTGCTGCTCGTACTTCTACATTTCCGTCATGGCTCATTCCAGTCCGACTTCTATCAGAAGGCTAGGCGTGTGACCGAGCGCTCCAGACGCCTGATTAAACTGATGGGAGTGTCTGATAGTTTTCAAATAACCTCAGCGATGGAAGCAATTAAGATCAGAAGCAGATTATTTCCAAAATCTTTTCTTTTTTGTCTTTTGTAAATACCCTGTATTGACCCATTTCAACCTGGCTCAAATGTTATTTAGAGTTTTTGTTGTTTTTTTACCCCTATTGGAATTCTTCATGCAAATGACTAAATATTAAAACTAAACGGAGCCAGAACCGGTGTGGCTCAGTGGATAGAGCGTCGGCCTGCAGACTGAAAGGTCCCAGGTTTGATGCCGGTCAAGGGCATGTACCTTGGTGGGGGCCACATCCCCAGTAGGGAGTGTGTAGGAAGCAGCTGATGGATGTCTCTCTCTCTCATCGATGTTTCTAACTCTCAATCCCTCTCCCTTCCTCTCTGTGAAAAAATCAATAAAATATATTTTAAAAAATGGAATCAATGCTCCAAACCAAACCTGCCAGTTGAAAAGGGATTCGTTCACCTGAGGACAGAGGCACCTTTATTTGTATTAATTCGTTTATTTCCTCCTATCCAAAAATGCAGAACCGTGCCAAGGTATGAATTCATTGCCACTCCACTTCCCAGGGCTCTTCCCATGTGCTTTGTCTCCTGGCCATGGCGGTCTGCTTCCCTTTCTGGTCCTGTTATCTCTGACTCAGTGACCCAAACTGTAAGTCCACGAGGCCCCTACCTCCGCACACAGGGCATGGTCCCCAGACGGTGGCGATCACAGCAAACCGTCCTTGCTCGTCCTCCACTGTGACACGTCTCCCTCACCACAAATATCATCCTGTCGTACAGAATGACAAGAGGGAAACAGATCAAAGAGGCTCCGTAAAAACCCTGCGGCCTCAAATCTGAATGGGAAGTCACAGTGTAAACAGGGTAAACAAAGAGACGGAGAAAATCCTGAGACAATGAGAAGCATGAGCGGTGACTGGAGAGTTGATAAGATGAAGAAACCCATGCTAAATGTCTGAGGTTTGGTGGTGGCATGGTGGCTATCTTTTTTCAAATAGCCTTTATCTCTTAGAAAACCATCCACAAATATTTTTAAATACGACGGCAGGATAGCTGGGGTAGGTTGGACATCTGCATCGGGGAAGGAAATGGCGGGTGACTGCGGAGGATGGGGTGGGAAGGGTGCTAATGGGTCGAACTGTGTATGTTTGAAGTCGTGCGGGACAAATCGCTAGACGGCCGGCTCACTTGCCTTGTAGCTAAACTGTGTTTTTCTCAAAAAAAACCTCTCTTCCCTTTTTTCACAGCTCTCTTGCTTTTAAAAATATTTTTTATTGATTTTTTTTTTTTTTTACAGAGAGGAAGGGAGATAGAAAGTCAGAAACATCGATGAGAGAGAGACATCGACCAGCCGCCTCCTGCATGCCCCACAGTGGGGATGTGCCCGCAAGTAAGGTACATGCCCTTGACCGGGATCGAACCTGGGACCTTTCAGTCCGCAGGCCGACGCTCTATCCACTGAGCCACACCGGTCTCGGCACAGCTCTCTTGCTTTTAAACGAACCATCGTGGGATTTTCTCCCACAAATGTCTACCCTCCTCTTCCACGCATGGGGGGAAGAATCGAACGGAATCTGAATGAAGAAGGCCAAGGAGATGCAAGCAATTCAGAGGAGGTCACTTCGACGTGTCGTTTCAGGGGCGGAGCCAGTAGTCAAACACCGGCTTGTTCTTTATTCCCTGAGGATCACGCTTGTATCACTGCTCTTCAATCCTAGGAACCCCTGACCACCCTCCCACCTAGGACAGGCCACGTTCTCTGTGCCCCCGGGGAGTGTGGGTGCTGCTATTTCGGGGAACACCAGCTGGGCCTGTCACCTGGCCCTTCAGTGTCCTCCCAATACCTTCGAGGTGCCAACAAGTTGGCGTTCATTCAGAGGCGAACTGAAGAGCCCATTTCTGAGGACTAACTCTGGATGGAAATAGTAAGCATAGGAATTATTTCCAGTCCATTCTTTCCCTACATATTAAGAAACTCATGTTGTGCCGAGACCGGTGTGGCTCAGCGGATAGAGTGTCGGCTTTCGGACTGAAAGGTCCCAGGTTCGATTCCGGTTGTACCTTGCTTGCGGGCACATCTCCACTGTGGGGCGTGCAGGAGGCGGCTGATTGATGTCTCTCTCTCATCAATGTTTCTGACTTTCTATCTCTCTCCCTTCCTCTCTATAAAAAATCAATAAAATATATTTTTTTTAAAAAAAGAAACTCATGTTGAGAACGATTACATCATTTTTTCCAAAATATCGAATAGCTTGTGAGAAACAGAGTCACAGCATTCGAACCCAGGCCACACCCCGGCTACTGCAGGCCTGCTTCCAGCTGTCCGTGTGGCCAGGTAGGACACATGCTCCTGCTTCCTCTTTAAAGTCACGGCCACAGATGCTCCAGGGGACTCGGCTCTGGTAGGGACCCTGCTGCACTCCCTCACTTAGCTCTCTTTCCACAAAGACCATTTCCCGGCTCTTTCTGCTCCAATGTACAGCATCCTCTTCCCCTCCCCTCGCTCACACTCGATGACTTTGCCTCCCGCTTCTTTCGGGAAATAAGAGCCATCAGAAAGGAATCCCATTGTCTTCCTCAATCAGTGCTGGCAGCCCGCCCACCCCTCAGTCAGAGCTCCCAGCCTCCACCCTGGGGCTCGGGGAACAGGTATACCAACTGCACACGGTGCCCTGTGCACAAACTCCCCTTCGCCCTCTCCTTCTGGAGGTGATGTGATAGTCACCGCTTCCCCCCTGCACCTCAGAGACCCTCCTTCAAAGCAGCCCGTCACCGCGAAACATGCGTGGTTAGTCATCCTCTATCTCTCTATATAAAAGCCTAAGGGACCGGCTGACCAACTGACCAGCCAGTAGCCATGATGTGCAATGACCACCAGGGAGCAGGCACTCAATGCACAGGCATGGAACAGACTGATGAATCTCAGAGGGAAGAGATTAACAAAGGTCTTATATGCATACGAAGGTCCCTCGGCCTGGCCAGCGGGGATCGGCTGAAAATGGCTCTCTGACATCCCCTGAGGGACCCTGGATTGCAAGAGGGCACAGTCTGGGCCTCTAGACAAAAATAAAGGAACAACATTGCCCTTTATCACACATTCTCCTCCAGCTCCTGCTTCCTTGCTCAGCTCTTTTTCACAGAAAACATCTCAAAAGAGTGGACTCCAGCCCTAACTGGTTTGGCTCGGTGGATAGAGCGTCGGCCTGCAGACTAAAAGGTCCCAGGTTCGATTCTGGTCAAGGGCATGAACTTTGGTGGCGGGCACATCCCCAGTAGGAGGTGTGCAGGAGGCAGCTGATCGATGTTTCCCTCCCATCGATGTTTCTAACTCTCTCTCCCTCTCCCTTCCTCTCTGTAAAAAATCAATAAAATATACTTTTTTTAAAAAAAAAGAGTGGACTCCAATGATGTCTTCCTGTGTCTCACCTCCTTTTCTCTCCTCCACCCACTACAACAGAGCGTCCACTCCCATCGGAGAAATTGCTATTGTCACCGTCTAATCTCTCATCTCCATCTTTCCAAAGTTAATGCATCATTCTTAGCAACAGACTCAGACTCCCAGAAACCCTCCGCAAGTTGGCCACGCCTCCTCCTGGACGCACTCTTCTCTTCACCGCCTGGATTCCACACTCTCCCGCACCAAGGCAGGGACGCGGCGGGAGTATTCAAGGAGCAGCAAGAAAGTCGGTGTGGCTAGAGGGCACCGAGCGACTGGAGGGTAAGATGACATAAGGTTGGAACGTGAAGGGGCCTCAGCATCATGGAGAACCTCCAGGTGAGGGAGAAAGTCTGGGAGATCTTTAGGGGGTTGTAAGCAGGTGACCAACATGCTTGCCACTTGTGCTGTTACAGGCCCCCCTGGCTGTTTGTGGGAGTGGACCTTGCAGGCATGAGAGTGGGCTCATGGACAACAGTTAGAACTTCTCACTAAGTTCTCAGTAAGTGTCTGCTGGTTTGAATTAAACCGGGAAGAAGGAAGGCAGGCACCAGTACGCCGAAATGTCTGGAGGATAGAAATAGAACAGAGAGTAAAGGTCCAGGAGCAGACAGACAGCCGGGGCGTCAGTGAGGGGACAATTTCACCCAGGGGGTGTGGCCCAGTTCTGCACCAACCCAAGAAATTGCCCAATACCGCTCCCCTGCCTGGCTGGGGCGGCTCAGTGGTTGAGCGTCGACCTATGAACCAGGAGGTCAGGGTTCCCAGTCAAGGGCACATTCCTGGGTTGCGGGCTCTCTCCCCAGTAGGGGCCGTGCAGGAGGCAGCCGATGAATAATTCTCATCACTGATGTTTCTCTCCTTCTCTCCCTCTCCCTGCCTCTCTGAAGTCAATAAAAAATATATACACATTTTTTAATATATTTTATTGACTTTTCGCAGAGAGGAAGGGAGAGGGATAGAGAGTTAGAAACATCGATGGGAGAGAAACATCCATCAGCCGCCTCCTGCACACTCTCTACTGGGGATGGGCCCACAATCAAGGTACCTGCCCTTGACCGGAATCAAACCTGGGGACCTTTCAGTCCACAGGCCGAGGTTCCATCCACTGAGCCACACCGGTTTCGGCAAAATATATTTTTTAATTGAAAGAAAAAAAAATAACAGCTCCCTGTGCCATGAGCCCATGGAGGTCCCTACGGGGCGATGGGCAGTAGAGAGACTTTGACTCATTATCGTCCACGTGTCTGCCATGTCACATACTCCTCGGGTCCCAACACAACACTCTACACACATGATGCATCAGGACCTGACCCGGGTGACCCAGAGAGGCGCCTCATTAGCGGAGGCAGGCCAGGCACACGTAAGGGAGCCCCACTTGGGACTGTCCCGCCTCTCCCCACGCCTTCTCGCCTTCATTAGCCTCCTGATCTCTCGGTGGCTGTCATTAGGGGCTCCGAGTCGTCCATCCTGGTCCGGTTCCGAACGCCAGCTCTCGGAGGAAAGCGATCAGGGAGGGCGGCTCCCTCCCTGCAGGGACAGCGCAGACCATCCCCGGGATTGATCGTGTCACAGACGCTCCCCCAATCCTGAGGAGGATACCGCGGTCCGCTCCCGGGCCGGGCAGAAACAACGGAGAAATAATTGCCAGTCCGCCCCGGAGGGAAGTTCTCTGCCTTCCCCGAGTGGGACGATCAATCTCAGCCAGGGCACGGGACTAAAACCGCTGCTCTCAGGAGCACGGCCCCACCTACACCCCCAAACGCCGCGGCCATGTGTCGGGGGTCGTTCTGTCCGGGTGTTCATGCTTCCCGGTGGAAGACTGTCTCCCCAGGAGCAGCCAGGACTTAACCACACAGACACAGTGACCGGCAAGCAGAACACGCCCGCTCCCTGCTCTTCGAACCCTGTCAGTCCCCCGGTGCCCGCAGTATGATTACCCTCTCCCTCCCCCTGTCTCTGCTCCTGAACGTGAAGAACACGCATGAGGCCGAAACCAGTGTGGCTCAGTGGATAGAGCGTTGGACTTCAGACTGAAAGGTCCCAGGTTCGATTCCAGTCAAGGGCATGTACCTTGGTGGCGGGCACATCCCCAGTGGGGGGCATGCAGGAGGTGGCTGGTCGATGTCTCTCTCTCATCGATGTTTCTAACTCTCTATCCCTCTCCCTTCCTCTCTGTAAAAAATCAAGACCGGTGTGGCTCAGTGGATAGAGCGTCGGCCTGCGGACTGAAGGGGTCCCAGGTTCGATTCCGGTCGGGGGCATGTACCTTGGTTGCAGGCACATCCCCAGTAGGAAGCGGCTGAGCGATGTCTCTCTCTCATCGATGTTTCTGACTTTCTATCTCTCTCCCTTCCTCTCTGTAAAAAAATCAATAAAATATATTTTTTTAAAAATCAATAAAATATATTTAAAAAATATTTCAAAAAATAAAGAACACGCCTGGGGCCCCCTGTGCGGTGTATGGACCCCGGCTCAGAACCACGTGGGCACGCTCCCTGCAGGAAACAGGCCATGTTGGGGTGCCTCAACTGTCCACCGGTAGAAAGCCTCAGAAAGGGGGTCCCTCTCTGGAAGCGCGGGGTCCCACCACCCCCTGCTAGGGTGACTCACAGAGAGGCTGCTGTGCTGGGGGACAGGAGGTGCCTTCCTGCACATTCATTCCCAGCCCATCCCCGCTTTTCATCTCCCACCTTTGAATTTCAGGGGCGGCGCGGTGGGGACAGGTGCTCTGTGAATTAGTAACGCGCCCGCAGGCCTTGGCGGCGACTGTGCATTGGGCTGTCCTTTGAAGCTCCCCGACTAATGAGGGGGTCGCTCTGCGCTCACAGGGCTACCTTCCCCCTCGCCACAGCCGGCTCCTTGGTGCTCTGCTCTACGCGTGTGCGGTTTGTCCTCTGCCCTCTCAAGGCTCTGCTCTCTCCCCCCCCCCCCCCCCCCCCCCCAAGGCCAGGGGTCCCCGATCCCCATGCTCTCTCCTGCAGAGCCACCCTCCACGCCCCCTGCCTTTACGCAGGCCTCCTGGGTGTCTCCCGCCGGCAAAGAGCAAGCCCGCAGGAAGGAGAGCGGCTCAGAGTCCCAGCAAACTCACAGGGCCAGTCCCAGAGCTGTGATTCCTGCACTCCACGTTGTCCTCATCGTTGGAAGGAGATTCTGCCACCGGTAATATACAGGGGACTCTGAAAGGTTCGAGGAGAAGAAGATGGGCAGAGGACCAGGGGGACAAATGTCCAATCCCATCCAAGGGCAGCAGCTGGCTATGAGCAGCTGTGTCCACAGTACCTCCCACCCACAAAACACCGTCTACAGTGGTGCCTCGAGATACGAGTGCCCTAACATATGAGATTTTTGAGATACGAGCCGTCGAGCGAGCGATTTTTTGCTTTGAAATACAAGCCACAGTTGAGATAGGAGTCATCGCGCGGATCGGCCGGCTGCACACCACCCACCAGTTTACCGCGACTCGAGCGTCTCCTAGTTTCCCACGCCTCAAGGTGACGGAACGAATTGAACTCGTATCTCGAGGTGCCACTGTATTTATTTATCTGCACATCTAGCTGTTGGTTATTTACAGGAGGGGTCTCTGTTTTCCTTCCCATCTTTTTCTGGATGTGACAAAGGCCATAGCACGTAGACCATAGAAATGCCACTTGGAAATGGTGTGGTGGGCATGGTTTCTTGGCTGGCACTAGAAGGCTTCCTGGTCCAGTCTCTGGCAAATCTGAGGTTAAACCTTTTGGGGTAGATGAGGGTGAGCTAAGATCTAGGGAGGCAGGAAGCCACGAGGTCGGAGAGGAAGCAGGGTGGGCTCAGGGAGACTCCCAGCGCCAGGATGGATCCGTCCGTCGCTGTGTTTCTCTGGGCAGACTTCCCAACCCGGCGTCTCCGTCTCATAAGGTTCCACGGGCCCATGAGAACTCTCCTGGGGTTGTTGGGAGGATTTGATGAATTCCTGGCTCTGCCTTTTTGGAGATCAAAGACAATCGCTCTTTTCCCTTTCACCTCCAGTCAGGGCTCTAGAGATATACAGTGGCACCTCAAGATACGAGTTTAATTCGTTCCGTCACCTTGAGGCGTGGGAAACTAGGAGACGCTCGAGTCGCGGTAAACGGGTGGGTCGTGTGCAGCCGGCCGATCCGCGGCACGATGACTCCTATCTCAACTGTTGCTCGTCTTTCAAAGCAAAAATCGCTCGCTCGACGGCTCGTATCTCAAAAATCTCCTGTTAGGGCACTCGTATCGCGAGGTACCACTGTCCATCCATCCAGGTTTATCAAGTCCCTAGGAATCTATGCTCGCATTTCGCTGTGATCTCTCATAAGCTGGAACACAGCTAGGACGGGGCCAGCACCCTCAGCAGGAGGCAGAGCCTGCTGGGTAACGGCCCGCTGTCCCCGGCAGCGAGGTCAGCCCCTCAGCCGAAGCAGGGGCGGGGGGGGGAGGGGGAAGGGCAGCTGTGACCCAGCTATTTGCTCCCAGGCTGCCGTGCAGGAGACACCGGTGCCCCCTGAGGAATGCCATGCCATCCCTCCTGTCTGTCGGGGTTTTTTTTTTAATATATTTTATTGATTTTCACAGAGAGGAAAAGAGCGATAGAGTTAGAAACATCGATGAGAGAGAGACATCGATCAGCCGCCTCCTGCACGCCCCTATTGGAGATGTGCCCGCCACCAAGTTCCATGCCCTTGACTGGAATGGAACCTGGGACTTTTCAGTCGGCAGGCTGGCGCTCCGTCCACTGAGCCACACCGGCCTCGGCATCGTGCGGGTTTAAGACGGGAGATGGAGATATAGATGTCAGCTCCGGGGACAGGCGGCAGCACCTGTCCGCTCAGCAGGCCCGGAGCCTCGGGGGAGGGACACGCATGCAGCCTGGCCCCTCTCCTCCCCTCCCCTCCACGGCCCTCCCCTCAGCCTGCGCCAGCACATGGCGGGCAGTGGGGGGAGACGGCGGGAATGGCTGGGCGCAGATGGTACTGCCTTCGCGTGCCCACTGAGGCGCCGGGCGGGTGGAGCCGGCCCAGCAGTCCCTCCTGCGCCGCCCCAGGCCATCGGGCCTCGGCCAGCCGCCTGTGCAAGCAAGGAGGGCTTCTCCCCCCCGCCCCCCGGGGGGGCCGTGCTGTGAGTGACAGCTCATGGGCTCCGCCAAGGGGAGCAGAGACAGGAGCTCCGTGTTCCTGAGCGAGGCCTGGGGGCTGGCGGGCGCCTCGGCGCGGTCCTGGGTTTGGACCCCGGCGTCCAGGGGGCTCGGAACAAGGGAGTGGGCCCTCCCCCCGCCTCAAGCTGAGCCCAGCACCCTCCCGCCTCCCAGCTCACAGCAGAGAGACCCTCTGGCCGGGGCCTGGAGACCCCGGTCCCCAGTTCCATGGGAGACGGAACTGAGGAGACGCCCAGCCCGAGGTTTGTCCATCCGGCGAGCAGCGCTCGCTCTCCTTTGCAGGTGACGCCTCTGAGTGAGTGCACCCTGGTTCTGAAGGAGGGTTTGGGGCCAGAACCCGCCCCCTGCCACAGGGGGTGGGGGACCCTCCTACAGGAAGTCGGGGTCTCCTGGGAGGGAGCACAGTCTGGGGAACACCGAGGAGGGTTTTGTTGTGCAGAAGGAACAGGGCGGGGGACCGGGGACAGGGGACCTCCGGCCTGTAATCTACTCCCTCTCCCCTGGCCAGGGGGGTCCCTCTACTGACCCCACGGACAAGCAAGGGGCAGTGGCCTCTGGGCCCGAGAGTAGCTCGTTCAGCTGTGACCCCACGTTCCCCGTGTGCAGCGGGACCCAGAGAGGGGTCCGCCCTGGGGACCTCAGCGCAGCCCCTGGGAGTGGCCCGGGCTCCCCACTGCCTGTCTCCCGCCCCGGCCCCCGTGCTGTGCGCGGCCCGGTAAGCACAGGGAAGGGAACGGGGAGGCAGGCATCGGAACCCGCTGGGCAGGGACAGGCCGTCTGCGAGGACCCTCGCCCTCGCTCTCGCTCTCTCCCCCCTCCTTCCGGGGCGCCTGCAGCCTGGCTGGCGAGTCTGAGTCACTGCGCTTTGCCTGACCGCGGCCTGGACAGTCCTCGGGGAGCCATGCGCTCCGCCACCAGCAGAATCCCCCGGTCCTCCCCGGCCGCCGGGCTCCTGAGACTGTCACCGGCTCCGCGCCTTCCTGCAGAGCACGGCCCGGCAGCCGCTGGGCCTGGGCCAGCCTGACGGACGGACAGACGGACGGACGGACGGACGGACACGGTGGTGGCTGCGCTTATTCGTGGTCCACGCGTCTCCTCACTGGGCGAGTGGGCACCGTGTGGCTTAAAACACAGGGGGCCTCCGTGACTGGGGCCTGAGGCCGCCATCCTTCCGTCTGTGCCGAGCTCCATCGTCTCATCTCCCCGATCGCCCCCCACCCCCTCTCCCACCGCGATGCAGTCAGGTGGCCGGCCAGGAGGGGTGCTCAGCTCAGCCAGTGTCTCCCCCACCCTCGACTGCACCTCCCACCCCACCCCGAAGCAGTCAGGTGTCAGGAGAGGTGCCCAGCCCAGCCACCCACCGTCTCCCTGCGTTCTCTCCCCTGCTTCCTACCAAAGAGGCAGCCACGCACCCCCGGCCTCTCTTCCGAGGCTCCGTCCCCCGGGAGCTCACCGCAGGACCCGGCTGGAGAGAGGCTGAGCCACGGAAGCGGCCAGTGCCCCTGACACCAAGGTGCCTCGGAAGCGTCAACGCCTCCGAAAGCCGCAGCACACGTGTGTACACCCCACAACGGTGTTGGACGCCGATAATTCCCTCCGGCCGGCCCCAGCCCCATTGGGGACGGGCAGCCGGACCCAAGCCAGGCCCGAATCTGTGCACCGGGCCTCTGGTAAAATACACTTTTGTTTAAAGGGAGATGGATTCGTGCACAGATGTGGCGTTAGAGAAGGCTCAATCGCAGCTCCAAAAATGTCACCAAAGAGTAGCGTCCTTCTCCCTGTTGGACCTGTGGCTGGCACCCACATCTTGGGGCCACCACATGACCCTCCAAAAGAGCCTGTCTCCCAGCCATCCCCTCTGGTGGGGGAGGGGGCAGGGCCAGGCACACTCGCTGGCTTTGATGAATCCTTCCTGGGCCATGCCCCTTCCAGAACTCACACATTCCCAACCCGGGGCACCATGTGGTCTGCGCCCTGAGAGGCCCCACAGGAGCCTGAGATTGAGCCCCACCGCCTCCCTCGGGTTGGCTGTTCGGAGAGACCGGGTCGCTGTTCTCCTTCCCTGTGACTCCGCGGACCGACGACCACAGGGCCGGGAAACACGAGAGAGAGAGAGAGAGAGAGAGGGAGAGAGAGAGAGAGAGAGAGAGAGAGAGAGAGAGAGAGAGAGAGAGAGAACGCGGCCCCCATGTCGCTTCTGTGGGAGTGAAGGGCACCTCCGCCCCACAGCCCGCCTTCGGGCAGTGCCCGCCTCACTCAGCGTGGGCCCCCACGCCCGCCCGTGAGAGAAGGGAGAAAGGAAGGTGCCAGGACTCCCCCCTCCCACCCCTGCTGCTTCCGGCGGACGAGGCGCTGTTCTGGGGAGCGCTGCGCTGCTAATTATAACGCGCAGTGGGAGACCTGGGAGCCGGTCTGGCATGAAAGCAGGCGGGAGCCTCCTGCCCGGGGAAGGAGTCATCAAAGCCAGCCAGTGTGCCTGGCCCCGCCCCCGCCCCCACGAGAGGGGATGGCTGGGAGACAGGCTCATGTGGTGGCCCCAAGACGTGGGTGCCAGCCAGGGTCGGCCCCGGGCAAGAGGCAGAGCAGGGAAAGTTGGGTCTTCCCTATTAGCCATACCTCTCACCTCACTTTCCTTTTCGAGCAGAACTTCCCTCTCCTTGCAGTAGCCTTGACCTTTCCCCTCCCCAACTAGCGCCCTCGCAGGGCCCCCCAGAGGCCTGGAATTCCCCTCTTTGAGCCTGAGTCTCCCCTCTCCTGCAAACGCTCCATCCTCCAACAAACGCATCACAGGAGAGCGCTTAGCGGGTGCTTGGGACATCTGGCACTGTTTGGCCACCTTATGGCCCTGTCCTGGGGACCCTGCCTCTTCCCTGCTCCGTGCAATCGCCTGCAACTGTCCATCAAGGGAACCTCTTCTGCTCTCGTCACATGGCACCCCCAGCTCTTGCCTGCTCCTCCATTAGCTTCACTCCCCGTTTCCTCCAAAGACGTTGTCCCAGGACGCGTGAAAGGTCCCTGGCTGTCCCAGCAGGTAGCGGGGCTGTCAGTGTCCACTCTCCCCCCTCCACCCCCCGCACCCCGGCCTCCTCCAAACCAGGGCTGGTGCCCTGCAACCTCAGTCACCTTGAGATTCCCCCCACCCCCTGCGTCCCCACCAGCTCCGCCCGCCCCGTCCTTCCAGGAATCCTTGGTCCAGCCCTCGCTGCCCAGCTCCCTGAGGGCAGAGAAGCTCGTGGACAGGCCCTCTCTACACCACGGTGGCCATCCACCCGCCATCCACACCACCATCCACACCGCCATCCACCCCGCCATCTGGCCCCCACCGCCGCCATCGTTCCTGAGCATTGATTAGGCGCCACTGTGCTCTGCCATGTGCATGCCCGTCCCCACCTGCTCCAAGCAGCACGCCTATCGTCCTTCCAACTCTGAGAAGAATGCCAGGCTGAAGGCCCATATCTACCGAAACCAAACCACTTCCTAACGCCAGAAGCCGCTGTCCTCCTCACTCTCCAACCTCTGCCCGCTCTCCTCACCCCATGGTCTCTGCTGTCTATTTTATTGGCATTCCGGGCTGAATTTCCAGGGACCAACGAGATGTTATCCAGATTTGGGGTCTGGATTCCTGACATGGTCTCTCCGCTGTGGATTTCCCCACATATCTTACTATTGGTGAGAATAGGGTTAGTCCCACATTGAGCCAGCTATAAAGACCCCAAGCAGCCGAAACCGGTTTGGCTCAGTGGATAGAGCGTCGGCCTGAGGACTGAAAGGTCCCGAGTTCGATTCCAGTCAAGGGCATGTACCTTGGTGGCGGGCACATCCACAGTGGGGGGCGTGCAGGAAGCGGCTGATCGATGTCTCTCGCTCATCGATGTTTCTAACTCTCTATCCCTCTGCCTTCCTTTCTGTAAAAAATCAATAAAATATATTTAATAAAAAAAAAGACCCCAAGCATGAACTTAAACGAGGGATGAGGACCAACAGAGGAGAGTCAGAGAGGAATTTCCGACAACCCTTTATGAATAGCGACAGCACTATTTACTAAGTGCTTTCTACGCACAGGCGCTCACTCTTGCTTATTCTGCCCAGGTATCATCTCATCTAACCTTCACAGTACAGTGAGGTGGGTGCTATTCTCCCCAAGTTTTACACAAGAACCCGAGGCCCAGAGAAGTGAAGTAACCTGCCCAGAGTCACATTGCTAGTCCGGCGGCAGCCTGTTTGTTATGAACAGTGATGAGAGAGAATCCTTGATCGGCAGCCTCCTACCCGCCCCCCACTGGGGATGGAGCCCACAGGTGTGCTGACCGGGAAGCGAAACATGACCTCCTGGTTCATGGGGTTGATGCTCAACCATCGAACCACTCTAGCTGGGCCACCTGCATCCTTTTTTCTGAATAATAAATTACCCGAAAAATTAGAGCTGGAAACCCCGTGCATTTGTGAGCTCGCGGTTTCCACAGGTGAGGAGTTCGGCCACATCACAGCTGGATCCTCTGCTGCAGCCCCAGTGCTGTCCAGGACTTCAGTCTCTTCTGAAGCTCTGGGTCCTTTCCCAAGCTCATGCAGCTGTTGAGAGAATGCACGCATTTCCTTAGTCTGTGGACTCACTGCGGCTTGCTTCTCTCTCAAGACCTGCAGGAGACTCTCTCGAACCTCAGGGAGGGCCCCAATCTCTTTTTAAAGAGTTGGCCAAGGTCAAGTCCACCCAAGATAACCTCCCTTTAGGATTAACTCCAAGTCAACCGAGTAGGAACCTTCTCCTGTGCCATCTAATGTGACATGACCATGGAGAGATGCCCCACCTCCTTGGTCATTGTTCATTGGTCAGAAATGTGTTACGGGTCCCGCCTCCCAGTCAAGAAGAGGAAACTATACCCAGGCCCAGATCTTTGGAGATGCGCTGAGAACGCTGCTAACCATGCCATCCACACCGGGCATCGTGTCGGTTGAGTAGCAAGATTTGCTGCCCACAAGTTGGAATGTTCTCCAGCAACCTGATTCTGTCAGAGCCTCGATCTAGAGGCCAAAACCTGAGCCACAGTGACTCCCAGAGTACACGGATACCACATCCATTGCACCAGGTCAGGAGTGAGGTCGCCCTCCCTGGCAGAGTGGCCTGCCACGACTCGGTGCCTGAAGAGTAACACCTTGTGTGGCCTTTGCATGGAGAAAAAGGGGATCGTCTTGACCAGTGGTTCTCAACCTTCCTAAGGCCACGACCCCTGCATACAGTTCCTCATGGGGTGGTGACCCCCAACCATGAAATGTTGCTACTGTGATGCATCGTGATGTCAATATCTACATTTTCCGATGGTCTTAGGCGACCCCTGTGAAAGGGTCGATGGACCCCCAAAGGGGCCGCGACCCGCAGGTGGAGAACCGCTGGTCTAGACAACAAAGCCAGGAAGACACCAGACAGAAGGGACGTGGCAGAGGTCATAATCCGGGTAAATGCGTCCTGACAGAACCCAGGATGCTGCAGGGACAGGCACAGTCACGGCTCTGGTGGCCACCCAAGACCTCCTCTCTCTTCCTCGGGTCCTTCCCCTGCTTCCTCAGCACCCCAGGAGCTGGCAAAGAAGAGGTACCTCAATGAAAGGAAACGACACGAAGACGAGACTTGATAAATGAATGACGCAGGTCAAGAATGTCAGGGACTCAGCCGGGGAGAGCTGGCTTCCTCCGGGTCAATCAGAAAATGCTGCCGGGAACAGACAAGGTGAGGCAGGGCTGAAAGTCAATGTCAGCAAAGGTTCGTTTAAAGCAAACACTCTGCATCACAAACCACACTATCGAGACAGGAGAGGGCCATTGAAAACACGATCTCCAGCACCCCCTCTGCCAATCAAACCAGACCTCCTACCTCCCCTTTCTTGGGGTTCTCCTCCCCTCTTCCTCCTCCCCTCTGACACACAAACCCTTGCGATTTCCCTAACTTCCTTTGACCTTCAGCATCCTCTGTGATGCCTCAGCTCAGCACCAAACACCCCAATCCATCCACAACGTAGGCAGATGCATTGTGAATAGTATCTTCGTGTTTTAATTGGGGCCTTCTGGACAAAGAGCTTTAAACCAAAGTACTGGCTACAAACACTGGCCATGTAGGTAGGATGACACGTTGGTGATGGGGGAGGGGGATTCCAGGTCGGGGAAGTCTTCATTTTCCATCGGCTCATTTCTTTGTACGCAGAGCCGGTGCGCACCTCATGGCTGAGGGTCTGCCTGGTTCTTCTCGTGAGGATGCGACTGGTCCCCCACCTGACACCCGGCCCCCAGCCACGGGTGTGACGTTCACTCACAAAGCTCTGGCGATTTTCTAACCCCTCCCAGGCCCAGTGAGAACGCCAGGCCAGCCGGAGCCAAAGGTGCCACAGGCTTGTCAACCCTGAAGGACAGTTGGGGAAAATTTCCCTAAACACTTCAGGACAAGTGAATGTTCACTGGAGGTGAACGTTCAAAGAGACTTGAAAACACTACAGATATCACATGTGGCTTCGGGATTTCTTTGCTCTCCAGATGGGGGAATCCTACGGAGCCGTGATTAGTTCTTAAACATAAACCCACAAAGGAACTCTCCATGCTACAAGGTTATTAATAGCAACGAGCCTGTTTGCTTGACGGCTTTCTTCTTTTCTTCCATTTCTTTGTTGATGAAGCTATTACGTACGTGTCCTCATCCCTCCGTTAGGCGTCCTTCTTTGTACGGAGTCGGAGTGGCCCGGCTGCTCTGGGAAGGGTGTCTCGCCAGAAGCACACCATGGGGAGCAGCTACGTCTATTGACAATTTCCTTTCTCTCCACATTCCTTTCTGTCAAACACAGGTGTGTGTCATTGTTACGCCCAGAGTTCGGAGACCCCAATAATCAACCACTAAGGAGCCTTTTCCGATGCAAAAGCAAAGAGTCTTTATTCAAACCCGGGTGTGGCGCTCAGCCTCTTTCTGGCGCAGCAACGAGACGAGAGAGCGAGCCGGGCGGAACAATGAGTTTTATGGGGTAGGATATTGGGAGGGCTCAGGGAAGTGATGAGGGTGACAGAGATTGGTCACTTGAATTAGGGTCTTTCTGTGGTTCAGCATCATGAGGACCCTCGCTGTGTTCCTGGAGCTTCATTGGTCCATTTGGGTGGTAGTCGGGGAAGCTAGGACATGGCTGGCACCCCTGTGGCCCCTCCCAGAAAAGGGAGGGGGTTTAGGCAGGGGGCCCTGCCCTAGAGGACAAGACGGAGGGGAGTTCATTTCCTTCCATCATCAAACCAACGTTCAACATTGCGATATCACGGACGCCCCACTACATACATGCGTGATTGACAAAAAACCCAGGACTGTCGAAGTCCATGGGAGAAGAGCCCAGGAGTTCCTTTTTAATACGTTTTGACTGATTTCAGAGAGAGGACGGGAGAGAAAGAAGCATCCGTGATGAGAGAGAATCATCGATCGGCTGCCTCCAGCACCCCCCACCCCGCCTGGAGATGGAGCCCGCAGTCCGGGCTTGTGTCCTTGACCAGGAATCCGACCTTGCCCTCCTCCCTGGTTCATAGGTCAGTGCTCCAGCACGGAACCACAGCAGCCGGGCCATGAATTCGTTTCTGAGACAAGAAGAAAAGTTCGGTTTGGCTGTAACCTCAGCCTCTTCTGTGGCATCCACGAATGCCTTCGCATTTAGGGACTTGACTGTCCTCAGCAAAACGTGGGCGCGGCCCGCTCCACCGCTGAGCGGCCTTCTGAGAGCCTGCCAACCGGTCCTTTTTGAAGACCCAACGGAACCCCACGTGGAAGGTATTAATTATCCTGCCTGACTTCTCTCGTTACCATTCAGCTTGAAAACATAAGGGGACCTATCAAGGTTCCTTGGGTCGGCCCTCCATAAAGACTTCAGGATCACAGGACAGCGTTAAGGACGTGATTAGCTTTTACCACATCCATCTGGGAGGAAAAGTGGCCTCCCCCCGTTGCCTTTGTGGGAACCCTGATTAAAGGGCAAGTCCCCCCGCCCCCCGTGGCTGTGGTCGGCTACGGAGCCGGGTCCCGGGTTCTCCACGGGGCTGACCCTTTCAAGGCTTTTCCTTTCATTTCCCGGGAGAGCGGCGGTGGTCTCCTGACTTTCTCCGGAGTTCAGCCTCTGCGCCATCTCAGACCAAGCCCGTGCCTCTCTAAAGCGCACAGATCCTCTCTAAAAGGCACAGATCGGGATGGTGCCTGGCCCCCCGACGCCGCCTGCGCCCCGCGGGCCGTTTGTTCGGGGTGTTCTGCTGCTTTGTGGGTGGGGGTGCCTGCCTGTGAATGAGGAAATTAACCCAGGACGCCTGAGGACACGGCCACATGTGCAGGGCCTGCGACCCGAGAGGGCAGGAGAGCGAGTGGAGAGAGGGGGGAGGGCATATCTGCTCAGAGAACTCCCCCCTCCACGAGGGTGGGGGGGGGTTCCTGTCTTTTGTTTGCACAACGGAAACTGGCAAAGCTACCCCTTTAAATGGCACGAGCCTCCTGGCCCTGGGAGAGTGCGGTTAGCAGCCACAGTCTGTCGGTTTAAACCATTTCCTCCCCAATTAGCTTGCAGTTGGGGGGTGCGTCGTGCTGTGTTGCGACTTCCCTGCCTCCTTCCTTCGACCTTCAGCGTCCTCTGCTCGGAACACCCCGGTCCCTGCAGGAAGGCGCTTGGCGCGTTTGCTCACGGATCCGGTGCGGACTGCCCTGCAGCGTGAGAGAAGCCGAGGACGTGCAAGGGTCTCTGTTCCTGGGGCTGCACCCAGAAACACCTAGAAAGCGCTCCCCCACTTTCAGGGCCTCGGCAGCAGCACAACAACAGCAACAGCAACAACACCCTCATCAGCAGGTGCTATCGCTCCAGCCCGATCTGGTCTAACTGGTTTTGGGGTGTCTATTTCCCCCCCGCAAGCCAATCTCTCCCTTCCGATTCCAGAATGATAGCCTGCAGCCATCCTCCCCCCTCTCTCTCTCTTTTCCTCCTCTCTCTCCCTCTCTCTCTCTGTCTCTCTAGCACCCCCTCCCAAAGACAAGCTACACCTGGACAGCCGAGAACAGCAGTAGAAATGGGGCAGAAAACAAACGGTGCAGACAAACAGACCCCAGAGCGAGTGCAAAACAAATACCAGCTCCCCACCAGCCTGCCCTGAGCGAGCGAGCGGAGGCAGCTGATACGGGGCCAGGGCATCGTTAAGAAAGCCTTCGCATTAAAATATAAAAGAGACACCTGTTCGGAGAATAGATGGGGAGTCGTGGAGGAGCTGGAGGGGAGGTAAGAAGTGGTACAGGATCAGCTCACCGTCTCCGAAATGAGAACCCCTGCCTACAGCTGCACACTTCTTCTTGACTTTTAAACAAAACAATAATTTCTTTAGAAGATTGTTTTTGAAATTTCAGAATTAAAAAAACACACAACATTAAACCTTAACTTCCTGTGATGCGGCCTTGTTCTAAAAGGGAGGATGCTGCGGGCGCCCCCCCCAAAAGTCCAGGCAGCCCATCCAGAGGCATGAAATGCCCCCGCCACATGCTAAATGAGAAGACCAGCTCTCTAACTCCCAGCTCACCCACCTACCCCAGCTGCCCCACACACCCTTGTTCTGGGGGAACCAGAAGAGGCTTGAGAAGGAACAGCTAAGGAAAGAAAGGTCTACGTCAGTGGTTCTCAACCTTCCTAAGGCCACGACCCTGGCATACAGTTCCTCATGGGGTGGTGACCCCCAACCATGAAATGTTGCTCCTGTGATGCATCGTGATGTCAATATCTGCATTTTCCGATGGTCTTAGGCGACCCCTGTGAAAGGGTCGTTCGACCCCCAAAGGGTCGTGACCCACAGGTTGAGAACCGCTGGTCTCCATCTTCAAACATGGTTCCTTCTGCATTTCATGTGGAGGGAGACTGCACCTTTTGACATTTAAATCATCAACCTTTCGGGGGCGGGGGATGGAGGGTCTGAAAAGGAAAGGAAACTGCACTCTGGACTGAGACGCGTGTCTGACAAAGGAGGAAAGGCGAGACGTGTCACCAGGGTGAAAGCGGCACATCCAGGCCGCACAAAGGAACTCCGAGAGAGCTCATTGTACCCGGAGCCTCCGCCCCAGCCCTGCCCCGAGCCCTTCCATCTGTCAGTCAGGAAGCATGAGGGCGGGCGCTGAGGAAGCCACCGGCAGGCGTTGGCAGGCGAAATCTAGGGACCATGGGCGGTAATTGGTGGGAGAGGGATATCAGTCACTCCCCGATCATTATTCGCATCCAGAGCAGCATCCATCTCCTGCCCAGACCGAGCCGGAAGGCTCACTGTCAGAAGGCGGGCACCCACCAGCACCAGACACGGGTGGCGGGCAGAGGGTTCTTTAAAACTCCAGCTCCTGCCAAAACCGGTGTGGCTCAGTGGATAGAGCATCTGCCTGTGGACTGAGAGGTCCCAGGTTCCATTCCGGTCAAGGGCATGTATCCTGGTTGCGGCCACATCCCCAGTCTGGGACGTGCAGGAGGCGGCTGATGGACATTGATTTTTTACAGAGAGAAACGGAGAGAGATAGTTAGAAACATCGATGAGAGAGAAACATCCATCAGCTGCCTCCTGCACGTCCCCAGTGGGGATGTGCCTGCAACCAAGATACATGCCCTTGACCGGAATCGAACCCGGGACCCTTCAGTCCACTGAGCCAAACCAGCTCGGCTATCGGGGTATCTTTTTTTTTTTTTAATATATTTTATTGATTTTTTTTACAGAGAGGAAGGGAGAGAGAGAGTTAGAAACATGGATGAGAGAGAAACATTCTGTCTATCCCTCTCCCTTCTTCTCTGTAAAAAATCAATAAAATATATTTTTTAAAAAACAACAAAAAAACTCCAGCCCCAGCTGTGACCAGTCCCCAGAAGCGCAGGCGGTCCTGGCCCCGAGACGGGTTCGAGGAGAGTCACCGCGCGCAGCTTGATTCACGAAATCCCGGCTCCGGGAAAGCCTGTCGGTGGGCCAAGGACAGACAGGCTACCGCGTGTGCCTGCCACGGAACACCACTCAGCAACCCAAAGGAACAGGCTGCCGGTACCCACCCCCCGACGGGGGCGGCTCTCAAGATACCCCGGTAGCCGAACCGGTATGGCTCAGTGGATAGAGCGTCGGCCTGCGGACTGCAGGGTCCCAGGTTCGATTCTGGTCAAGGGCATGGACCTCGGTTGCAGGCACATCCCCACTGGGGGCGTGCAGGAGGCAACTGATCGATGTCTCTCTCTCATCGATGTTTCTAACTCTCCATCTCTCTCCCTTTCTCTCTGTAAAAAATCAATAAAATATATTTTTTTTAAAAAAGATACTCCGACGTGGGTGGCTCTCAAGAACGTTACGCCGAGCTGGAACTGGTGTGGCTCAGTGGATAGAGCGTCGGCCTGCGGACTGAAAGGTCCCAGGTTTGATTCCAGTCGGGGGCATGTACCTCGGTTGTAGGCACATCTCCAGTGTGGGGCGTGTAGGAGGCGACTGATCGATGTCTCTCTTTCTCATCCATGTTTCTGACTTTCTATCCCTCTCCCTTCCTCTCTGTAAAAAAATCAATAAAATATATTTAAAAAAAAAAAAAAAAGAACATTACGCCGAGTGGGAGAAGCCCTGAATGAGATGACCTCGGAGCCAGGGCTGTCTGTCCCGGGGGCAGGGAGGCGGGGGTGATGGGGACAAAGGACCATCCTGACGGGAGGGGGATAGTTTATACCCTGAGATAGGACTTTACCAAAACTCAGCAAATGTGGATGGAAATCAACTTCCAAATGAAAGGACGGTGAACAGATAGTGAACTTCAGTTCAGCACGTGCATCAGGAAGGATTTAGGGGAAGGGTATTAAAGCCTGCAATTTACTTCGAAATGCATCCAAAAAGGTTGACTTGCCCTGCCGGTGGGGCTCCGTGGTTGAGCATCGACCTAGGAACCAGGAGGTCAGGGTTCGATTCCCAGTCAGGGCACAGGCCTGGGTTGCAGGCTCGATCCCCAGGGTGGGGCGTGCAGGAGGCAGCCGATCCATGATTCTCTCTCATGGTTGTGGTTTCTATCTTCTCCCTCTCCCTTCCTCTCTCTCTGAAAAATCAATAGAGACATTTTTTTTAAAAAAATAGACTCACAAATGATAGAGGCAGAGAAAGAGAGATGGGTAGATAGGTAATAGATGATAAAATATGGTGAAATATTAAGCGCACAATCTAGGGGGGGACACAGATGTTCACTATCAAAGTCTTTCAACTCTGCTGTCTGTGTGAGAAGTTGTATAATAAAATGTAGGGGACAAATTCTTTGAGATTTAAGACTGTGTTCAATCTGTGTTAGCAAATCTTTCTCTGAGTATCTCTCTCTCTCTCTCTCTCTCTCTCTCTCTCTCTCTCTCTCTCTCTCTCTCTCTCTCTCTCTCCCCTCCGGCGTGAAGCCCATTAATCTGACTGTGAGCACACCAATAAGAACTTCCTCGAAGGGTCCTTTGGGCACGCACAGGAGGATGCAGGGCACACGGCACGTTGGCACACTGCGGACAGCTGGGACCCGGACCCTAGGCCTGCTCCTTAGAAGTGAGCCTCGCTCTTCCCAGCTGCCAACGGCCCTTCATCACGGGCCTCTGCCAGCGGGTGAGAGGAGGAGAGAGGCGCGCGGGGACGGGTCCCCAGCCACCCCCTTCCCCGTGCCCCCACAGAGTGCCCATCGGGTCGGGCACGCGGCAAGCAGGGCTCCGCCTGGGCCGCAGCCGGTGAACCGCGGCAGGCGAGACGGCTCCTGGCGGAGGGAAAGCTGTGCTGGGGACGTGCCTCGTTCGAAACACCGTTCTCCCCTCCCCAGGACTTCCTTCCGAGAGTCCCCACCGCATCCCCTGGAGGGGGGACTCGACCAGAGGGTGTCCGCGTGCCCTGCTCACCGAGCGGCACTGGACACACCAACGCAGGCGCGGGCAGCCGGGCCGGCGCTCCTCACGCGCAGTGCACACGCAGTGCACACGCAGTGCACACGCAGGCACACACAGGCACATGCAGTGCACACACAGTGCACACACAGACACACACAGGCACACACAGTGCACACGCAGGCACACACAGTGCACACACAGTGTGCATGCAGGCACACGCAGTGCACACACAGTGCACACGCAGTGCACACACAGTGCACATGCAGGCACACGCAGTGCACACACAGTCCACACTCAGGCACACGCACTCCACCGCCTCTCACGGTCGGAGGGCTCCCCGATTTCCCGCCCTCACCCTCCGCAGGGCGCAGCCCCTGCAGCAGCGTTTCCGGGGCCAGCACAGGGCCCCGGCTTGCGAACAGGAGCGCTCTGTCCTCGCAGCCCGCTCTCTGCGGGAAGAAAGCTCTTTGTGCCGCGCCCAGGCGGCCGCCTCCCCTGGCTTCCTGCAAATGCTTGCGCTTCACCCTCAGCAGTCCCCCAGGAAACCAGAACCGCGATGGTCCCGGGCGTCCCACAGCGACTCGGGGGGAGTACAGTGAAAAGATATTGTCCTTGGAGACTCTGCCCCAGAGAAGATGGTCTCTGCAAAGCCAGCGCGCCCCCACACCAGAAGGCCGGGACATGGGCAACGGTGGCCCTCCTGCCTGTTGAGAACATTCCTTGGCAGCTTCATCACTAGTGCACATGGGCACTCGCCAGCGTGGCTCAGTGGGTAGCGTGCCAGCCTGTGGACTGAAAGGTCCCAGGTTTGATTCCTGGTCAGTGCACGTGCCCGGTTGCAGGCTTGGTCTCCAGGAGAGAGCAGGCAGGAGGCAGCCGATCCATGATTCTCTCTCATCGTGGATGTTTCTCTCTCTCTCTCTCCCTCTCCCTTCCTTTCTGAAACCAGTTTTTTTTAAAGAACGGTTTGCACGTTGCTTTGAGACCACTGCCTCTGACGGAGGGTTTTCTCTCTGGGGCACAGGACAGCCCATCAGAAGGAAGTCAGAACGGAAATTCCACCAACGTGGCGTGGCAGCAGCTGTCCAGGTGTCCTGTGAAGGTCAGTCCGGCCCTCTCTCCAGAAGACCCTCTGCCTTCTTCTTCTTCTTTTTTTTTTTTTTTAATATATTTCATTGTTTTTTTACAGAGAGGAAGGGAGAGGGATAGAGAGTTAGAAACATGGATGGGAGAGAGACATCGATCAGCCGCCTCCTGCAGGACCCCCACTGGGGATGTGCCCGCAACCAAGGTCCATGCCCTTGACCGGAATCGAACCTGGGACCCTTCAGTCCGCAGACCGACGCTCCATCCACTGAGCCACACCGGTTTCGGCAACCCTCTGCCTTCTTTCCCTCTGCAAGGGCCGGCCTGGCGGCTCCTCCCTGCTGCGGGACGTGCCCATCCACCTGGCACCACCATCCCCAGAACACCTCAGGCGCATCGAAGGCCCCCATCAACGTGTTAGACTGACGTCCAGGCCCTGAGGCTCCTAAGTTCAAATCCTGCTTCTAACCACGCAAACTGGAGGGAGCCACGTCACCTCTGTGTTCCTGGCTTCTCTGTCGCTCGCTTTTCATTTGAAAACGGAAATAAAAATAGCACAGCAGCCTCTGGAGGGGTAGGAGGATCGAATAAGTTAGCACGGGAAAAACACATAGCAAGTGCTGAGCGTGCGGTGACAGCGAGGCAGGTGTGATCTCCTGTTGTCGCTGCCTCAGAGCGAGTCAACGGCAGTGCCCTTTGCCGGAGAACCTCCTTCTTGGAAAAAACGAGAAGGGAACCGTCAGACGCGTAAGCAGCTGGGCACCCAGAAGGGTAGACCAGAAAGACGGTCTATGGATTCCCTTGCTGTTCTAATGCCATGAGTCATCGCGTGTCCGTGTACCTCCCAAACCGTCTCAGTCTGGACCACAGCTCACGTGATGCCCTCACACAGGATTTGCCTGCAGACCCGGCTTCAGGGTGCATGGAGAATGCAGCCATGTGTCGCCGTAGGGGTGCCCCTGGAGGACCCGTCCGGTCTGAATCTGGGGGACACATCCCAGGTGTTTCCGTAGAGGCCATGACACAACGCAGACCCTTTGATCCCCCAAGAGTTGCGGTCGGCTGGGTTGAGGAGGGACAGCCTGTCCTCTGAGCCTTGGTGCTGGGAGGGCGGTGCCTAAAAGAGGACACGCCCAGAGGAGGGGCAGCCACGAGAAACGGACGTGTGGAGCCTAGAATGCCCGCTGGCAGCCAGGCCGGACCAAACGCCCCTCGATCTACCCTCCGGAAAGGGAGAGGCCTTGGGAATTGGGGGACTTGGAGACTCAAGAACCATACAGGTCACATATCCTCTTTCTGAGACCCAGCCCTGATGACTGACGGCTCTTTCCTGGGCGCTGTAAGCAACGCGTATTCACCTGCCAGCAAAACACCTGCCACCTCCTGCCTGTGCTAATTGATGTACAGCGGTACCTCGAGATACGAGTGCCCTAACCTACGAGATTTTTGAGACACGAGCTGTCGAGCGAGCGATTTTTGCTTTGAAAGACGAGCAACATTTGAGATAGGAGTCATCGCGCGGATCGACCGGCTGCACACGATCCACCCGTTGACCACCACTTGAGCGTCTCCTAGTTTCCCACGCCTCAAGGTGAGGGAACGAATTAAACTCGTATCTCGAGGTACCACTGTATTAAGGAGATTCAGCCTCATCCACACAGATGGCTGGAAAAGGGGGGGAGTCCGAGGGCTCCCCAGAGGCTCCTGGGGGGCCTTCAGCCCACACTTGGGGGCCACGCCACGGCAAACGTGTGGTCATGAAACTTTCCAATCACAGTCTCCGTTCCGCAGGACTGTCATTAGCTGCAGGTGGACCGCACAGTGGTTAGACCACCAGGTACTTTACAAAGTGGTACAAGGTGGTCCTCCCCATGTTTCTCGCGCCCGCTGGCACCGGGCATGGTTCTGACAACATTGTCGACCTCCCCCGGCGGCATTTGACACTAGCGAACTTGAACTCCCACGGGAGGGAGATGGAGGCGGGGTTCTCTCCCCACCAGCTCCCCTCTCAGCTGTCCTCATTGATTCCCATTCCTTTCTACTCTGCCCTCTTCCCCTTTTCCATTTGGGGGTGAGGAAAGCACAGCTGGCAAGGTCTTCCCCTTGGAGACCTCCCCCACACACACTCACCACCGCCAGACGGCCAGGCAGAGCTTGGGTGACCTCAAACCAGCGACTCGCCGAGACCGGTTTGGCTCAGTGGATAGAGCGTCGGCTTGCGGACTGCAAGGTCCCGGGTTCGATTCCGGTTGGGGGCACATCTCCACAGTGGGGCGTGCAGGAGGCGGCTGATCGATGTCTCTCTCCCATCGATGTTTCTGACTTTCTATCTCTCTCCCTTCCTCTCTGTGAAAAATCAATAAAATATATTAAAAAAAATAAATTTAAAAAACAGTGACTCGCCTGGAATAGCCCTGGCGGTGAACGCCAACCATCCGACCCTGGTGGTGCCTCTTCCATCAAAGGTGTCCTTTCTCCTCCACATCTGCTTTTCCCAGGTCAGCACCACCCCGGGCCTCCCCAGGGCTGCCCGCGGGACACAGATGGCTTATACTTAAGAACAGCAAAAGGCCGAGACCGGTGTGGCTCAGTGGATAGAGCGTCGGCCTGCGGACTGAGAGGTCCCAGGTTCGATTCCGGTCAAGGACATGTACATTGCTTGCGGGCACATCCCCAGTGTGGGGCGTGCAGGAGGCGGCTGATCGATATCTCTCTCTCAGCGATGTTTCTGACTTTCTATCCCTCTCCCTTCCTCTCTGTAAAAAAATCAATAAAATATATTTAAAAAAAAAAAACAGTGGTGAGACTCATTTATAAGATGAAGAAAAGTCCCAGGAAGAGACCCAGAAACCATCCTGAGAGATGTGAAGCAGAAAGAAAAGTCAGGAGGAAAAAAGAAAGAAGGATGTGTGTGTGTGTGTGTGTGTGTGTGTGTGTGTGTATGCACGTGCGCGCGCAGGCATGTCCATTTCTCACGTACGCCATCACACTACCGAAGGGAGTGTTTTGAAAAGAATAACTTTATAAGAGGGAATGTGTTAAGCCTGGAGTGGGAATAAAAACTCACTCAGGAATGACAGACTCTCTGTCAGGAGCCACTCCATCTCACACATAGACCCTCCGCACGGATGTCCTGGTAACTCTGCCCAAAACCGGCCGAGTCGTGGGCATTTCCCCCAGCAGCTCCCGCCAGGGGGTGTCTGTCTGTCTGTGGGAGGCCACCCCTGGTTTCCACAGACCGGGGGTCCTCGGCTTCCCCCTCTCTGAATGGTGAATGACGGAATGACTGAATGATCCCGGTTCCAGCGGCTCTAACAGGCAGTCACTCTGCCCCCAGTTCTCCAGTCTCCGCACACACAGCGCGACTGCTGAGCGCCCAGAAGGGCACGTGTGGCACCTCAGAGCGGTGGTTTCAGTGCCTGAGGGTCCTCGGCCCCTCCCCGTGACCCCACATCCAAGTGGGGGGCCCCCACCACCTCCCCCCACCGTCCTCTCTCTCCCCCTGCCCTCCTCACCCCAGTCCTACCGGCCCCCTCCCCTTCACTCCCCTGGGTTTAGGCCCGGAAGCCTTCATCTTGGAAAGAGCTGATATGACCACCTTCCGGTCTCTGCCCTGGAAAGAGGCCATAAACCCACAGTGATCGTGAAGAGGCTGAGCACAGCGGGTGGGGCTGGTGCTCAGTCACCTGTCACCTGTCACCTGTCACCCTCCCCGGCCCAACTCAGACACCCACTTGGTCTCAGCTCTCCCCACCCCACCCCCTCAGAACATAACACCAACCCCACCGAGAGGCATGGGTACCAGCATCGACGCACAGGCATTGCCACTGCATGTGTTCTACTGACACCCCACTCCCAGGCTGGGCACCCCAGAACCCCTGTGCCCCGGGGAAATCCCCGGCAGCTCACCTCAGGCCCTCCAGGCCGGGAGGGCAGACCCCCCCACCCCCCTGCCACCTGCTCTGCCCTCACACGGCCCCTCCTGCAAAGGGCGTTCACAGAGGAGCTGAGCGGGCAGAGCGCTTTGAAGACGCCTTCCCCTTCTGTCCCCCCACAGGGAGAGTCAGAGCCCCGGCGGCGGGCGGGCGCTTTCACGTCAGCCCGCAGCCCCCTCTTCGCCGGAAATCAATCAACAAATATTTAATCAGCGCCCACCCGGCATCTATCACTGGGAGAGGCTCAGAGTGAGGAACGGGGGCTGCAGCAGACGCTCTGCCCTCCAGGCGCCTGTGACCTATTTAGGAAGCAGGAGCTCAGGCACAACAATTAAAGGCTGCGCCGCCCCTGGATCTGAACGGGGAGC
>JAAGEH010000480.1:63859594-63910853 GCA_011751065.1 Lasiurus cinereus
GCTGTGTGACCCCGAACCCCGGTTCACGGTCTGCCCGCACGGAGGTCATAGCACCCGCAGGCAGAGTGGGGAGGGGGGGCAGCTGGAACTAGCCCCGCGCAGGGCTGGCGGGCGGCGCCAGGCCGGCTGGTCAGGACCTGGCGGTCCAGTGTCTTGTACAGCGGCACCTCGAGATACGAGTTTAATTCGTTCCATCACCTTGAGGCGTGGGAAACGAGGAGACGCTCGAGTCGCGGTAAACGGGTGGGTCGTGTGCAGCCGGCCGATCCGCACGATGACTCCTATCTCAAATGTTGCTCGTATTTCAAAGCAAAAATCGCTCGCTCGACGGCTCGTATCTCAAAAATCTCGTAGGTTAGGGCACTCGTATCTTGAGGTGCCACTGTATCGCGAGGCCCGCTTTCCCAAGGAAGAAATGGAGGCAGGGGGAGAGGACTGATGTGCGGGGGTCAGGGGCCGAGGAGGGACAGAGCCGGACCCGGCCGGCGCGCTCCGGATTAGGGCCGTGCTCTTAGCCCCAGTACGGCCACCGCTTCCGAATGATATACCGTCACCGACAGGCGGCCATCAGGATGCGCCTCCCCTGTGCCAGGAGCCCCCCGTGGTCACCGCCCCCCCCCCCCGGCGGGAGCAGCGGCCACTTTCCCCGTCTTACCCCAGGAAGGGGAGTTCTTTGTTCTGCCCCCCCCTCCCCTCCTCCTCCGTGAGAAGCACCAGCAGAGGCCCGCCAGCCCGGACTCTGCTACATGAACGTGCTGAATGGAGCACCCCGCCCCCCGAAACTGCCTGGAGACTTGGCGATGGGAGCCATCCTTCATCGCAACACAGAGAGCCTTCCGCTCCGGCTCCCCGCGCCCCCTCGCCACCAGCCCACAGCCAGCGCCGCCCGCCGCCTGCCCACCGCCCTCTGGCTCCTCACACCGCCCTCTCTCCTCCCCGCCGGGCGGTGCTTCTCCAGCCGCCTTCTCTGTCCGCGTGTGTCCCTCTGTCGCGACACCGAGGGTGTTGGGAGAGGCGTTACAGTGGTACCTCGAGATACAAGTCTAATTCGTTCCGTCACCTTGAGGCGTGGGAAACCATGAGACGCTCGCGTCGCGGTAAACTGGTGGGTCGTGTGCAGCCGGCCGATCCGCGCGATGACTCCTCTCTCAACTGTTGCTCGTATTTCAAAGCAAACATCGCTCGCTCGACGGCTCGTATCTCAAACATCTCGTCTGTTAGGGCTCTCGTATCTCGAGGTGCCACTGTATTTTTAACTCCTCTTGGGCAGGGACCTCTGCGGTCTTCGCACGCTTCCCGCCACTTCACTGACCTCAGACACCAAACGGCCCCTCCTCTCCGAGTCCCCCGTCCCATCCAAGCTCGCTCCCCCCTCGTTGATCTCCTCCACCGAGCGTGTTCCCGCGCGGCTGAGAGTAATGGAGCCCCCGCTCCTCTGTGTCCTGCACGTCTACCCCCGCCCCACGGGCGGCCCCCCACTTCCCAGCCCAGACGGGAGCCGCCCAGGCGGGGGAGGGTGAAACCCAGGCCGGGAAGTGGTTCCTCTTCTGGAGGAGACATTCCCTCTTGACCTCTGTCTTCTCTTTGTAATGTAACGGGCACCCCAGGGGTGCTTCTGGAGGTGATCCATCTCCAGGGGGCCCCTATGGGAGGCAGGCTGCTTCTGGAGGTGATCGCTGTGTACGGCCTGTGGATGACGGACGTGATCCATCTCCAGGGGGCCCCTGGCAGGAAGCAGGTCCCCCCACCCTGCAGGGAGAGACGGGCCCAAGGCTGGGTGGGGAGCAGGCGGGGCTCTGGGCCAAGAGAAGGGTCCTGGGACAGCCTGGACCAAGAGGGGGGGTCCCATCAGAGTGGCGAATGTCTACCAAGTTTCTTGGAGAGGCAGGCTTGGCACCCCGAGGACGGTACCAGGGGCTCTCGGACGGAGGGGCGGCCCTAAGTGGGGAGTGAGAGAGATGGGGACCACCAGTAGAGACGGAGGCGGGACAAGAAAAGGAAGGTGCATGCATGCATGAGCCTCACTGGGCTGCCTGGACCCCCATTCAAGGAGCAAAATGGGCGGACCTGCCACGTGGCACCCTGGAATCCGGGGGAGGGTGTGCTGAGCCTCGGGCCTCAGTTTCCTGTGCTGTGTCAGGGGGCGGGGTGATCACCGGGAAAGTGGAAAGTGGCCCCCGCAGCCAGCGAGGCTGTGCGGGGTCCGAGCCTGGGACCAGTGAGGCCGGGCACCTGTGTGACAGGCCCGTCCGTGCCCGCCGGCCAGGGCATCCTCAGGAAGAGGCAGCTCCATAGAGGCGGGGGGTGGGTGGGAGGGATGGGAGAGGCGGGGGGGCCAGGCGGGGAGGCGGGGGGAGGCTGGTCCGATGAGTTCAGCCGGAAGATGAGTGAGGCCCCAGGGTCTGGTGACTGTATTGGAGACACCGTGTTGTGTCAGTGAAACTGGCAGAGAGAGAACGTACGCGCTCTCGCACGCACAGGACACGCGTGGGGAGCTGGAGCTGAGCGTGAGCTCGCGGGAGCCTTTCCCCGAGTCTGCACGCCTCAGGCCACCCAGGCGCGCTCAGGACCGTGCGCTGAGACTGGAGCTAAGAGCTGAGGACGCTTTAATGAAATTAAGACATCGTTAAAAGTAAAACGCTGCCAAAACCGGTGTGGCTCAGTGGATAGAGCGTCGGCCTGCGGACTGAAAGGTCCCAGGTTCGATTCGGGTCAAGGGCATGTATCTTGGTGGCGGGCACATCCCCAGTGGGGGACGTGCAGGAGGCGGCTGATCGATGTCTCTCTCTCATCGATGTTTCTGACTTTCTATCCCTCTCCCTTCCTCTCTGTAAAAAGTCAATTAAAATATTTTTTTAAAAAAAGAAATAAATAATCTGTGTTTCACATACACCTGTAACCCTCCTGTGCCCCACCCTGAAGGGTCATAGTGGTTTTTTACTTCGCCCGATGAGGAAGCGATGTCTTGTTACTTCCTTGTTTTGCATTTCCCCAACTTCGGTGAATTCAAACATCTCTTTGTGCGTTTGCTGGCTGTGCGGCTTTGCGCTTCTGCGAACCGCCTTTTCATGTTTTCTGACCATTTCTCTACTGAGTTGACACTTTATAAAATATCTTCCTATAGTACGTAATTAATTCCCATAGCAATCCCTACTTCATTGATTCCCATGTAATTAATTTCTATATGGACATACCTTAACATAAATAGTATATAAGTTAAATAGTTGTCATTTTAAGTGCCTTCCCCAAATCTATCGTCTGTGTTTTGACTTTGTTTATAACATCTTTTGCCGTTCCCATTTTCACCGTGGTCCGCTGTGTCTTTTCTTTTTTATCGCCTCTGTGGCTGTTCCATCTTGGAAAGGTTTCCTTGTCCCTGGAGGACGCACACACTCTCCTGGATATTGCCGCGATATTTTGTGCCGTTTTGTTGTTCACTGCGAAGACCTCAATCTCGGGGGGGAATGTCCTTTTGTATACAGCGTAAAATGGGGATTTCATTGTATCCCCGATGGATCGGCGCTTGTGCCGGTGTCACTTGTTAAATAATTTATCATTTCCCCACTAGAACGGACTACCGCGTTTGATAGATCATGTATATTAAATGCTCATACACAGGACTATTTCTGGGTTCTCGTTTCCTTCCCACCCACGCGTTTCTCTTCTCAGGCCAACGGCCTTTGTTTCGCGCGGCCTCAGAGGACGCTCTGATGTCTAGAAGGCAAGTCCCCTCTCACCTTGCTCTTTATTCTTTTCCTGCCTCTTCTCGAGCAATCCATTCTTCTGCATGAAGTTCACAATTGTTTTATCTGGTCTCCACCCCACCCCACCCACCCCCCCAAAAGAGAAAACTATGGCATTATCATTGCAATGGTATCATATGTATATATTTCTTTCGGGAGGATTAATCATTTTGTGATCTTGCACCTTCTTGCAGTATATCTTTCCATTTGTTTAGAGTTCGTTTTGTGATGTACCTCGAGATGCGAGTGCCCTAACATACGAGATTTTTGAGATACGAGCCGTCGAGCGAGCGATGTTTGCTTTGAAAGACGAGCGACAGTTGAGATAGGAGTCATCGCGCGGATCGGCCGGCTGCACACGACCCACCCGTTTACCGCGACTCGAGCGTCTCATAGTTTCCCACGCCTCAAGGTTACAGAACGAATTAAACTCGTATCTCGAGGTACCACTGTATTAATAAGATTGGTTTTCTTCGTATAGATGTAGCTTTAATATGAGCCGTATTTCTTGATGTTTTTGCTCACTATTGTACATATAGAATATTTCCCCTGCTCAGCGTCTGTAGGCTACTTATTGGAATAAATAGGAGCTAGTCATTTACGTGCATTTATCTTCTACTCCTACATTCGGATCCTACGTTCTTAAGTCCTCTTAGTAATTCCAGTGATTTATAAGCCAAGCAAACACAAAGAACTCGGGGATTTTCAAAGCTGTAAAAATTGCGTAAGATCCATTTCTCTTCTCAAGTGTTTATTCCACTTATTCACTTTCTCTCTTTTATTATTATTATTATTATTATTATTATTATTATTATTATTGCATTTCCTGGAACTTCCAAGACACAGTCAAATCGTAATGGCCGGGACAGCATTCTGGGTAGATCTCGATGTTCGATGAAATGGTTTTAGTGTCGCCATTAACACAGTGGGTTGCCGGAGGGAGCTGGCAGGCGGGCGGGCGGCGGTAGAGGGAAATACGGTGATGGAAAAGCATGGGACTCTGGGTAGAGGGCACGCGGTGCAATAAACAGGCCTCGTAACATCGAACTCCACACCTGAAACCGCTCCTATTAACCAGTCGCCCCCATAAACTTAATAATAAAAAGGGGCATTTGGCGGAGGCCTGTTGTGGAAACGTTTTATAAGCGCCTTTAAGAGGTTACCTTACAGTCACCTGTTAGCCAGAGTTTCATTCGTCAGCTATATCCAGTCAAATGCCTTTGGGGGAGTAAAAAAAAAACCCACGTGTCTTTTCAGCAGCTGAAATAAGATCGTATTTATTTTCTCCTTTCAGTAGTGATGTGTTTACCAGCGTCCCGATGCTGAAATACTGCTGCATTCCTCAAGTAAGCAGCCAGCCACTCAGGGTTTGTTGACGTGGTGTTTGATTCTAGTCTAATTGGAATTTTTATATGTAGTCCAATTAACGTTCTATAAATAGAATGCAGTGTGTTTTATTTTTTTTTTCCCCACAAAGGAGTTTTTGATAAATTTTGGTGGAACCTTAGGGACTACATTGCCTGACAGGTTAGCTGGCACATTGACCCCATCCATCTTCTCGGACAGTTTGGGGGGAGGAGAGCAAGATCGCCAGGAGCAGACACAAGTTCTCCACGATGCCTCAATTTTCGCTTGAATTTTATGTGTGGCCACAGTCACCGTCCGTTGTTTTCCTGGAGATGACAGGCGGTCGGTGTCCGTTTTTTTACAAAACGTGTGCCGTGGCCCTGGACAGGTGGCCCCGATGGCCGGAGCATCAGCCCTCACGCCAGGAGGTGGTGGGTTTGATGCCCAATCAGAGCACATCCTATTGGCTAGGATGAGAACGTCTTCTCAGTCCGAAACCGGGGTGGCTCAGTGGATAGAGCGTCGGCCTGCAGACTGAAAGGTCCCGGGTTCAATTCCGGTTAGGGGCACGTACCTTGGTGGCGGGCACATCCCCAAGTTGGGGGGCGTGCCGGAGGCGGCTGATCGATGTCTCTCTCTCTCATCGATGTTTCTGACTTTCTATTCCTCTCCCTTCCTCTCTGTAAAAAAATCAATAAAATACAGTGGTTCCTCGAGATACGAGTGCCCTAACATACAAGATTTTTGAGATGCGAGCCGTCGAGCAAGCGATTTTTGCTTTGAAATACGAGCAACAGTTGAGATAGGAGTCATCGCGTGGATCGGCCGGCTGCCCACGGCCCACCCGTTTGCCGCGACGCGAGCGTCTCCTAGTTTCCCATGCCTCGAGGTGACGGAACGAATTAAACTCGTATCTCGAGGCGCCGCTGTATATTAAAAAAAAAAAAAAAAAGAGTGTCTTCTCCGGTCAGATTCCTCAGATGGTCCTAGGGAGAGACTGAACCCACCTACAGGCGAGCTTCGGGGTCTTGGGGACACGCCGGCTGTGAAGGCAGCCTGGTCCTCACGGTGTGGGCGCTGCTCCACTCCGCCCTCCTGCCGGGCACCTCCCCGCCCGGGCATGTCCCGCAGGGGAATCCGGAACATTCCCCACGGCGGAGCCCCGAGGCCGCTGACCACTGACCCGGCAGACACGCCTCCCTCCGGAGCTCCCGGGAACTCTATGGGGGGCAGCACTGCGACGCGTCTGTCTGCTTGTTTAAATATAACTTGATAATGTTCCTTTACTGAAATACAACACTTTTATTTATTTTTTTTAAAGATTTTTTATTGATTTTTTACAGAGAGGAAGGGAGAGGGAGAGAGCGTTAGAAACATCGATGAGAGAGAGACATCGATCAGCCGCCTCCTGCACGCCCCCCACCTGGGATGCGCCCGCCACCAAGGTCCATGCCCTCGACCGGAATGGAACCCGGGACCCCACAGTTCACAGGCCGACGCTCTATCCACTGAGCCACACCTGTCTCGGCAAAATACAAAACTTATAAGCGTTGGCCACAGATAATGAGACCTGGCATATTTAAACCTGACCAGGAAGCCTGCCACGGGGTGCGTATTGCTCTCATTTTGCCCATTTCCCCTTTTTAAAATAACAATCGGATGAGTCACACGGCACAATTCAATAAGCCAGGACATTTTGGATAATCGGTTGCAAAATACGTCGTTTTGGTTCTCTTCTGGCTTGGAACGTGAAGCTGGAGGAAGCCCCGTCTCTGCCTTCGTGTAACTGTACCTGGGTTTTTCCTCGTCGGTAATTCTCCTTTTTTTTTAAGTCACTGGCTTGAGAGGAAGAGAGAGAGAAGCATGGAAGTGTTGATCCACTATTTGCGCATTCATTGGGTGACGCTGGTCCGCGCCCTGACCAGGGATCCAACCTGCAGCCTTAGCGTGTTGGAGCGACGCTCTAACCGCCGGAGCTCCGCGGCCAGGGCCGATAATTCTTTATTCCTGCGATGCTAGTTCTGGGCCACAGATGCTGCTTTTAATGGTCCCGTCTCCCCCTGCAAACAAGCCAAAAGCATCAGCTTTAATTTCAGTAATACATCTTGAATAACCCAATATATCCAGAACGTTATTGTCAACAGGGACTCAACCATAAAACATAATGAGACATTTTATTCTATCTTGTCTAGTGTTCAAAATCTAGTATGCGTGTTACACTTGATTGTTTTGTAATTTATTTATTGTTTTACAGAGAGGAAGGGAGAGGGAGAGAGAGTTAGAAATATCGATGAGAGAGAGACATCGATCCCCCGCCTCCTGCACACCCCCTACTGGGGATGTGCCCGCCACACAGGTACATGCCCTTGACTGGAATCGAACCTGGGACCCTTCAGTCCGCAGGCCGACGACGCTCTATCCACTGAGCCAAACCGGTTTCAGCTCTAGTCTAAAACTCTTTATAAAATTAAATGCCTAGCATATCCAGGCCTGGGGATGCGCTCTCTCTCTCTCTCTCTCTCTCTCTCTCTCTCTCTCTCAACTCTCTCTTAACTTTCTCTCTCTCTTTCTCTCTCTCTCTTTGTCTCTCTGCGGGCGCGCGCGCACACACACGCACACTCTGTCTCTCTCTAGTAATGGCAAGAAGAAGCCTTCATTGTAAAAAAAAAAAATTTAACTTGGTTTCTAATGCAATTGTTAAAAGACCCGATAAGCCGAGACCGGTGTGGCTCAGTGGATAGAGCCTCGGCCTGCGGACTGAAAGGTCCCAGGTTCGATTCCGGTCGGGGGCATGTACTTTGCTGGCAGGCACATCTCCACTGTGGGGCGTGCAGGAGGCGGCTGATCGATGTCTCTCTCTCATCCATGTTTCTGACTCCCTATCTCTTTCCCTTCCTCTCTGTAAAAAATCAGTAAAATATATATTTTTTTTTAAAAAGAAAGAAAAGGCCTCAATAAGCAGTGATTTAAAGAAAAAAGACCGGATAAGCCTGCTGAGCGCCTGGGGAGGGAGGGGTGAGGACGATTCGCCTCGGTCTCCCCTGGCCTGGGCGCGCGCTTGGCGGAGCAGGAGCCACAGGTACGAACAGGCCCTGGCGTCTCGGGGCCACAAAACACCCCCCGGCTCCCCCCAAGCCCCGCGGGAAGCGGGCGCACTTCCTCTGCTGTTGGCGCGCGGTAATTACATCCGCCCTCTCCTTCCTGATGGGCCTTCCTGCGTAATTGGCACCTGGTCCTGCTCCCGCACCAGGCCGCACTCTGGGCCGCCCCCACGGAAGCGGGGGGTGGGGGGGTGGGGATGGGGTGAGCGTGAAGGAGCCGGAGGGGAGGCAGCCACTGGGACTGAAGCCGTTTCCGGGGTGCATTTCCTCTGGGCCTCTCCACCTGGGGAGGAGCGGGGGTCACGGTGACTCCGGGGTGTCTGCCGGGCATGGAAGGACTCACGTCGCAGGCAGTGAGCTGGGTGGAGGAGGCGGTAAAGCCGTGCCAGGGCCCTGGCACCGAGCCCGCTGTCTGCCCTGAAGTCAGTGCGGTAGAGGCCAGCAAGCCTCACCCAGTGCCAACCCCGTGGCAGGCCCTTCGCTGGGTAGAAGAAATTAAAAACAAAAAGGCCTGGCCCTCACCGGTGTGGCTCAGCGGATAGAGCGCCAGCCTGCGGACTGAAGGGTCCCAGGTTCGATTCTGCTCAAGGGCATGTACCTTGGTGGTGGGCACATCCCCAGTGGGGGACGTGCAGGAGGCCACTGATTGATGTCTCTCTCTCATCAATGTTTATCTCTCTCCCTTCCTCTCTGTAAAAAAAAAAAAAATCAATAAAATATATTTTTAAAAAATAAAATTAAAAGAAAATAAAAAGAAGAAGAAGAAGAAGCCCTAAGAAAGAAGGGGTTCAACAGCTCTAAGGACCAGAGAGGCAGGGGTAGCAGCAGACCAGGTGCCTCAGCTGATTCTGGACGCCCAAAGCGGGGGCGTTGCCAGGGAAACGGGGGCTGGGGAGGCCGGGACAGGGATGCCGCAGACCAGGCAGGAGCCGGAGAAGTCCGGGGAAGTGGAGGGAGGGGAGGGTAGCCGCGCCCACACCCCAAAGCACCCACCGCCGATGCCAGTCGTTGTCCAGACGGGTTTGGGGCGATCGGAATTCTAAGGGCGACCGTTAAAATCACTCAGCGTGCGGACAGCCAGACAACGGGGAGCGGGGAGGGGGGAGGGGAGGGAGGGGGGATAGAGCGCTGAATTCTCCCACTTTTTCTTTTTTAAAATATATTTTATTGATTTTTTCACAGAGAGGAAGGGAGAGGGATAGAGAGTTAGAAACATCGATGAGAGAGAAACATCGATCAGCCGCCTCCTGCACACCCTCTACTGGCGATGTGCCCGCCACCAAGGTACATGCCCTTGACCGGAATCGAACCCGGGACCTTTCAGTCCACAGGCCGACACTCTATCCACTGAGCCACACCGGTTTCGGCAATTCTCCCACTTTCTTATCAGAGACGTGGTGACACCATCCAGATACGATCTGGTGTGGGGGATGGAGAGGTCGTTTCCAGCGGCTGAGATAGCAGCCAGGAGCCGGGAAACTCCGGTTACAGGTGTCCGCGCTGCAGAACAGGCAGGCCACGCGGGCATCGCACGCCCTCCGCGCCGGGAGGGCTTTGAAATGGGTGCCGTGGGCGTTCCTGCAGAACAAACACCACGAGGACCCGAACGAAGAAACGCTCTGCGCCGATCCCGGAGACGGCGGGAGTGTACCTTTCAGTAGGCGGGGAAGGCAAGACAGGAAAATACCTGCAGTAGAATTGTGTTGTACAGTGGCACCTCGAGATACGAGTGCCCTCACAGACGAGGTTTTTGAGATACGAGCCGCCGAGCGAGCGATTTTTGCTTTGAAATACGAGCAACATTTGAGAGAGGAGTCATCGCGCGGATCGGCCGGCTGCACACGACCCACCCGTTTACCGCGACTCGAGTGTCTCATCGTTTCCCACGCCTCAAGGTGACGGAACGAATTAAACTCGTATCTCGAGGTACCACTGTATTTTAAACAGCATTTTCATGCATTAAACACGCGTTGGTGAATGCAAAGGAGAGGCGTTACCAGGGGCTGCCTCTGGTGCAGCGGTTCTCAACCTGTGGGTCGCAAACAGCTAGCAGGGTCTCCTAAGACCATCAGAAAACACAGATATTTATATTACAGTTCATAACAGGAGCAAATGACGGTGATGAAGTACCGACAAAAATAATTTGATGGGTGGGGGTCGCCACCCCATGAGGAGCTGTCTTAAAGGGTCGCGGCCTGAGGAAGGTTGGGAACCACTGCGTCTGGTGGGAAGGAGCAGGGCTGAGGAGGAGGAGGAAAGGAGACCCATTTTCCCCGTTTGGTGTGCTTCTGGGTTATTTGAAATGGTCACCTGCAGCCTCTATAACTCTTGTTTTAACCTTTATTGCTGAGAGTATTACAGATGTCCCTCCACACCCCCACACCCCCATTGCTCCCCTCCCCCCAGCTCCCGCCCCACGCCAGGCCTCCACCACCCTACCGCCTGGGTCCACCGGTAAGATCTTTGGTTAATCTCTTCCCCCAGCCCTCCTCCCTGTCCCTCGCAGTCTGCTCTGTGCTCCCATGCCTCTGGTTCTATTTCATTCCCCAGTTTATTTGGTTCATTCGATTCCTTGTTGGTTTGTTTTGATGTTTAGATTCAGTTGTGGATAGATCTGCATCTGCTGCCATTTTATCATTTACATATTTTTTTAAATCTTTTCTTCTTCTTAAAGAATGCCCTTCGACATTTCCTGTGAATACTGGTTTGGCGGTGGTGGACTCCGTCAGCTTCTTCTTATAGGTCAGCGGTTCTCAACCTGTGGGTCGCAACCCCTTTGGGGGTCGAACGACCCTTTCACAGGGGTCGCCTAAGACCATCGGAAAATGCGGATATTTACATCACGATGCATCACAGTAGCAACATTTCATGGTTGGGGGTCACCACCCCATGAGGAGCTGTAGGCAAGGGTCACGGCCTGAGGAAGGTTGAGAACCACTGTTATAGGTGAAGCTCTTTTTTTAAAAATATATATTTTATTGATTTTTTACAGAGAAGAAGGGAGAGGGAGAGAGAGTCAGAAACATCGATGAGAGAGAGATATCGATCAACTGCCTTCTGCACATCCCCTACTGGGGATGTGCCCGCCACCAAGATACATGCCCTTGACCGGAATCGAACCTGGGACCCTTCAGTCTGCAGGCCGACGCTCTGTCCACTGAGCCACACCGTAGCTCTGGGAAGCTTAGAACCGCTTCCTAGCGGACCCACGCATGAGAGAAGATCAGGCGAGCGGGAAACACGCATCAGAAGCTCAGTTGAGGTCCACACACTTCTGCTCCCACCCCTGCCTGGAACCAGCATGCCGAGTCCCTGTGGGAGGGGCGGGGAGGGCTGAGCAGGGCACGCATCACAGGTGAAAGGGCAGCCACCGTCCCGTCTCTGCCTTCAAGGAATTTGCGGGCAAAAGGCCACGCGGGCTGCCCCGTGCTCTGCGGGCCAGCAGGAAGCGCACCTTGGCAGTGCGAGGTGACAGGTGCGCATGGACTGGGGCAGGCGGGTCTTAAAGAGACAGGGCCCTTCTCACGGAGGTGGGAGGGGCCGGGGAGCCAGGCCTTCTGGGGGCCAGGCGGAGGCCAGACAGAGGAGGAGGGTGGAGGCGCACGTGGGGCGCACCATTCTGTGGGGACTGGGTGCGTACGTCTGTGTATGAATGGGGGGCCAGCAAGTCACGTTCATCGCAAGTGACCCCAGAGGTCGCTGCGGGTGACACTCTAGCCCAGCGGTTCTCCACCTTCCTCAGGCCGCGACCCTGGCCTACAGCTCCTCATGGGGTGGTGCCCCCCGACCATGAAATGTTGCTCCTGCGATGCATCATGATGTCAATATCTGCATTTTCCGAGGGTCTTAGGCGACCCCCGTGAAAGGGTCGTGCGACCCCCAAAGGGGTCGCGACCCACAGGTTGAGAACCGCAGCTCTAGCCCCAAGCCTGGCTCTCTCTCGGGAGAGGATGAGGAGGGAGGTGCAGTCCATGGGACTTGGGGGGAGGAGAAAGAGAAGACAGCATTTGCAAGGGGGGGGTGTTGTTTTTGTTTGTTTAGATATTTTTACGTATTAATTTCAGGATGGAAAGGAGAGAGAGAAACATCCATGATGAGAGAGAATCATGCATCGGCTGCCTCCTTCTCATCCCCTACTGGGGCTCCAGCCCACATCCGGGGCCCGGGCCCTGACCGGGAATCGAACCCTGACCTCCGGGTTCCTAGGTCGGTGCTCCACCCCGGAGCCCCGCCCGGCCAGGTCCGAGTTTCCAGCGACCCAAACCGGCTCAGAAAGCCGGGCTGCCACTCGGCGGGAGGGGTGCACTCGGAGTGATGGTGGGCGTCGGCCTTTGAAGATGGCAGGGCTGGCGCTCTGCGCTGACAGATGGGGAGCCGCAGGCTAGCAGCCGGTTCCCCAAGTCACCCTGGCAGGGCCTCCCAGAACCCTCAGCGGCCTGCTCGCTCTTTCTGCTAACATCTCGCTGTTTGCCCGGGGGAGACCAGGCCCTCCCTCCCCGGAAGGAGAGCGGAGGCTGGGGGCTGGGGAGGGGGAGGGGGTGGCAGGTTGGGGGTCAGCCAGCCTTGCCCCCCAGGCTGCTCACAGCACCCCGGTGCTGCAGGAGGGGCTGCCTGAGAGCGGGGAGGGCAGGCCTCGGCAGGGCCCTCGGCGTTGCAAGCCTGCACGGGCCTCCCGGTTGCTGCTCTGCGGGCGCTGGCTTCGCCCTCGGGCGCTTTCGGTGGGTGTTTACGGTCTTTCCGGCCAGCACCAGCCGGCAGGGAGGTCAGGGGTCCGGTGCTCACACTTCGGGAACATGCTCCTCGGTGAGGAGACGCTGGGGTGCCCACCGGTCCCTCTGGGTAGCGGGACCCGCCGTGGGGACGGGATGGAGGGATGGAGGCGGTAACGCCGGCGGCGGGGTGGGGGAGGGTGGGTTCTGGCTGCAGGTGGGCTCCCCGCCAGGCACCGGAGAAAATTGCTCGGTGATTTCAGGCTTCCGCCTCGGTTGAGGGCAGGGCCGTGCACCTGCGAGATTTAATTACACGTTCCCGCGCTTTCCCAGCGAAGCCGCCCTGAAGCCGCCCTGTAATTGGGGCTCGCTCGCCGCAGCCAAACCGGTTTCTCCCGGGCCCAGGGGGCACAGCGCGGCCGGGGCGGGGGCTGTGACCCCGAGCGCTTGGACATCACGCCCTGCGGGTCCAGGTGGCTCCCCTGGGTCCCCGGAAATCAGGGGGGCTGGGTCCAGGCAATCAGGGAGGACTGGGTCCCCACAATCGGGGATGGGGTTCAGGCAATCAGGGGGATTGGGTCCCCACAATCAAGGGGGATGGGGTTCAGGCAATCAGGGGGACTGGGTCCCCACAATCAGAGGGACTGGGTCCAGACAATCAGGGGGACAGGGTCCAGGCAATCATGGGGACGGTGTTCCCAAAATCAGGGGGACGGGATCCCCACAATCAGGGAGACTGGGTGCAGGCAAATAGGGGGACTGGATCCAGGCAATCAGGGGGACTGGGTGCAGGCAATCAGGGGGACTGGGTGCAGGCAATCAGGGGGACGTGGTCCCCACAATCAGGAGGACGGGGTCCCCACAATCAGGGAGCTGGGTCCAGGCAATCAGGGGGACTGGGTTTCCACAATCAGGGGGACGGGGTCCCCACAATCAGGGGGACTGGCCCGCGTGGAGAGCTTGATCCCCGCGACCCCTGACCCGTGCTTGCCGTCACTGACTGAGGGACAGCGTCACAGTGAAGTCCACCCCACGAGCCGCCCGCCCGCCCAGGGAGAGAAGGAGGGAGTGGGTTCTTCTGCGTTGGCGGCTGCGGGAACAGCTCCCACGGGGAGTCGCTTCCCGCGGACAGGGGTACGGATGCTTCTGGGGCGCAGGCTGCCGAGGAGGCACCGGACCACGTAGCCGTGGGGACAGGCCCTCCCTGTGCAGCCTCGCAGCGCGTGGGCTCCGCGTGACCAGCCCGGCGACAGCACCTCTGACGGGGCTCACGGGCGGCAGGCCATGCGGGGCACAGCCCGCCCACAGGCCGGGAGGAGGCCGGCGCCTGGCACCAGCCATGGCTCCTCAGAGCCGACATCTGACACCCGCTCGTTTCAGTGGCAGCTTTTAGGAGAGAGACACCGAGGCACTGTGGTCACGAGTCTCCGCCACTTGCTTTTCAGCTAACGGTACAAGTCCCTTATTTTCCCTCACTAGTGTGGCTCAGTGGAGAGAGCGTCGGCCTGCGGACTGAAGGGTCCCAGGTTCGATTCCGGTCAAGGGCATGGACCTGGGTGGCGGGCACATCCCCAGTGGGGGGCGTGTAGGAGGCGGCTGATCGATGTCTCTCTCATCAATGTTTCTAACTCTCCCTTCCTCTCTGTAAAAAATCAATAAAATATATATATAGGTCAGAGGGCACGTTTCATAACCAGCGGTGAACGGGGGACCAGCTGTTCTTGATGCATAATCGGCCCGCCTTCCCCCCTCAGCCCTTCCTGTGCCAGTTGGGAGGATCGGGGTGTGATCTCCCCGGCTTTGCGGGGGGGGGGGTGGCGAGGCAGAGCCCGACAGCCGGAGCGCAGAGCTGTCGGGGGCGGGAGGGAGAAGGCAGGAGGCGGGAAGTGTGTCTTCTCCGTGACATTTGAGCGGCCAGCCGGCAAGGCGGAGAGGGAGTGGGTTGGCCCGTTACCGGGGGAAGCTGGCGCTGAGCTCATTCCTCAGAGCCGGGGCGCACAGTGTGACTGTGGGGGTGGCAGCTGGACGGGTGGTGCAGGGAGGGGTGCAGGATTCGGGGCGGAAGTCCCGGGTTCAGCGCTGGACCCTGAGCTAAGCAATCTGGGGGTGGGTCCTTCAACACGTTAAATGCCGTCTGCCTCAATCTATCTGCCGTGGGAAGTTGTGGCGCCTCTGTGTGCCTGCTGCGCGGTGAGCTGAGGGACACACAGCCAGCCAAGCGCTCTGGGGACGGCCAGTTACCGCCAGCTGCCGCTCTCAACCGTTCAGCCGTAGCCTCTGCCTGACCCCCGGCCCAAAGTTTCTCGTCAAAAAAATAGAAAAGAGGAAAAAAAAGGACGCTGTTCATTTTCACCAAGAAAATACCTTTGGGCCAAAAGCGGTGTGGCTCAGTGGATAGAGCATCGGCCTGCGGACTGAAAGGACCCAGATTCGATTCTGGTTAAGGGCATGGACCTTGGTGGCGGGCACATCCTCAGTGGTGGGTGTGCAAGAGGCGGCTGATCGATGTCTCTCCCTCTCATCGATGTTTCTAACTCTCTGTCCCTCTCCCTTCCTCTCTGTAAAAAGTCCATAAAATGTATGTTGTTTTTTTTTAAAGAAAATACATTTGGAAGTGACCTTAGATTTCCTTTTTCCTTCCTTTTTTAAAAAATATATTTTATGGATTTTTTTACAGAGAGGAAGGGAGAGAGATAGACAGAAACATGGATGAGAGAGACATCGATCAGCCGCCTCCAGCACGCCCCCTACTGGGGATGTGCCCGCCACCAAGGTCCATGCCCTCGAACCAGAATCGAACCTGGGACCTTTCAGTCCGCAGGCCGACACTCTATCCACTGAGCCACACCGTCTCCGGCCCTTCTTCCTTTCTCTCTTTACTGTTGAAAATTTTACAGAGGTCCGCTCTCTCCCCCCACGAACCTCCCCCAGCCTGCGCCCACCCCCTGCCCCAGGCCTGAGCTCACCACCCCCTGGTCCATGCCCCCGGGGGACGCACCTACGCAGACACATTCACGGGTTGGCCTCTCCTCCCCACCCCCCGCCTCCCCTGCCTTCCCTCTGAGACCCCTCGGCCTGTCCCCACTGCGTATCTCTGCATCTGATGGTGTCCATCGGCTTATGTGGCTCATCAGATTCCCCAGCTGAGAGAGGTCACGTGACACCTGTCTTCCTCTGACGGTCTTCCTTCGCCCAGCGGGACACTGTCCAGGTGCCCCCTGAGACCAGGGGTTTCCCGCGGTGCCAACAAGGGCCAGCCCGGCACCGGCGGGACGAGGGCTGTGGACGGGCTCGCCGGGGCTCTGCTGGCATTCGTGGCGTCCACTCTCAGAGCAGCAGACCCCTTACCCATCCGCAGGGCGGGAGTGGGCCTGCCGTCCTCCGTGGCTGGCATGCTGTTCTGTGCCTGCGTTCCTCCACAGAGTCACGGTCTCCAACGGAACGCTTCCATAAATGCCTGGACACCCCTCCTCCTTCACACCCTGCCCGCCTCCCTCTTCTGGGCTGTTTTCTGTGTTTTTGTGTTGAAGGGGGAAAAAAAACATACAGCGGTACCTCGGGATACGAGTTTAATGCGTTCCGTCACCTTGAGGCGTGGGAAACGAGACGCTCGCGTCGCGGTAAACGGGCGGGTCGTGTGCAGCCGGCCGATCCGCGCGATGACTCCTATCTCAACTGTTGCTGGTCTTTCAAAGCAAACATCGCTCGCTCGGCGGCTTGTATCTCAAAAATCTCGTAGGTGAGGGCACTCGTATCTCGAGGTGCCGCTGTCCTTGGAAGTTCTTGAGCTGGCCCTTTCGTGTCTGTCCGCGCCTCTGCTCTCTCCCGCTTGATAACGCCGCTTCGTCACGGTGGCCGCGCGTGGCGCCCCATCCACCACCCGGTGTGGAATCTGTCCATCTCGCCCTGCTCCGCAGAGGGGGAAACGGGTAGGGAATGAGTTTCCCAGTGGCCTGCTAAGAGCATGACCTAAAAAGCGTCCTAAATTAAACCCTATACATGTTTAAGAAAGTGAGGTCTTGCCGAGACCCGTTTGGCTCAGTGGATAGAGCGTCGGCCTGCGGACTGAAAGGTCCCAGGTTCCATTCCGGTCAAGGGCATGTACCTTGGTGGCGGGCACATTTCCAATAGGGGGCGTGCAGGAGGCGGCTGATCGATGTCTCTCATCGATGTTTCTAACTCTCTATCCCTCTCCCTTCCTCTCTGTAAAAAATCAATAAAAAAAAATATATTTTTTTTTAAATCTCTGACTCCCTGCCTTTGGGGGCTGGTGCTATTAAGAAAGTAAGGTCTTGACTATCTTTTAAAATATATATTTATATGTATACTTAAATACATTGTGATTGGTTCCAAATCAATCAGAGAGGAAGGGAGAGCAGAGATAGAAACACCAATGAGGAGAGAGAATCACTGATCAGCTGCCTCCGGCATGCCCTCTGCTGGGGATCCAGCCCACAACCCAGGCCTGTGCCCTTGACCTGAAATCATCCTCAATTTCCTGCTTCAGAGGTTGAGGCTCAACCACGGAGCCACACTGGCTGGGCAAGGTGTTGACTAACTGGATTTTGGTTACATACACAATATTTTTTTCCTGAAAACAGTTGGTTATCTACTAATGGACTGACAGAGAGAGAGGGGTGAGGGGAGAGAAAGAGAGAGAACTGCCTTTGCTTTGGGAACATAGATGAGAAGGAGTCACAGCATGGACTTCGCACTGTATTCAGCTCCTGCTTGCTCTGTGACTCTGTCTCTAGAGCAGCGGTTCTCAACCTTCCTCAGGCCGTGACCCTTGCATCCAGTTCCTCATGGGGTGGTGACCCCCCAACCATGAAATGTTGCTCCTGTGATGCATCGTGATGTAAATATCTGCATTTTCCGAGGGTCTTAGGCGACCCCTGTGAAAGGGTCGTTCGACCCCCAAAGGGGTGGCGACCCACAGGTTGAGAACCGCTGCTCTAGAGTCTAGAGTGACAGCTTCGCTCTCCTTCCCGCCTCACCCCGAGGACGGGCCTTCCTGTGCAGCCTCAAAGGGGACTCTCCCCTTCCTCTCAGGAAGGCGCGTGGACTTGCAGATCAATCCCGATTTCAACACCGGAGATTGAGCAGCACGTATCTGGAGACGTGAGAGCCGCCGGGAGCCGCCTTATCCCGACACGGATCCGCGGGCACCGCCCGTTCACGTCCCAAGAGAGCGGCCTGGCTGCTGTGAGCAGGAGGGCCGGGCGGGCGGCACCGGGATCTCTTTCAGAAGTGACTTGGGGGTGACTGGGCGACCGGCCTGCAGGGCAGGCTGACTGGCAGGGATCACTGGTGGGGGAGAGGGTTGGCAAGAGACCCCCTGGAGGGTTTCCCCCCTTCTCCTCCTCCTCCTCCTCTTCCTCCTCCTCCCAGCGCTCCACGGCCTCTGACAGCAGAGGGGCCTTCCTGGAGGCGGTGGCGAGGATCAGCCCAGGACCCGGGCCTGGTGCTGGCGGGAAGGAGTCGATGCCCCCTCCCAGCCCGCCCCTTCCCGGGACCCCTCGCCTCCAGCAGGGCAGGCGTGGGGGGAATCGCTGCCCCGGGTTCTGCACCACCAGGGCACCTGCCAGTGTGTGGGGGCCAGGGGCTCGGGGAGGAGACCACAGAGCCTCAGAGTCCCCTGGCACCCGGAATGCCAGCCTCCTGCCTTCCGGCACCCTAGCTGCCCACCGGCGAACTCACCCCCAGCCACAGGCAGGGGGGACATCTGTACGCCCCCCCCCCGCCCCCTCAAACACCCCCACCCCCAGGCCGCAGCGGCTCAGAGCTGCTTTCCGGGAACGCTGACCAGCTGGCAGCCGCAGGCACCGAGCGGCCGCTCCGGCTGCTGGTTTCGGGGCGGGAGGAGCGCCGGGAACTGGTCGGGTGCCTCGGCGGCAGGTGTGGGCCTGGCGGGCGGAGCGGCAGCCAGGAAAGCACAGCCGGGCCTGGGCGGGCAGGACCGGGCGGGCAGGCCCCGGGCGGGCAGGGCTGGCTGGCTCCGGCCTTCCTGCTCAGCCACCGGCAGCGCCAGGATCCGGGACGGACCGCCCCCCACCCCCACCCCCGGGAAATCAGAACGTCAGGAGGACACGTGGTTAAAAGGTGCCCACCGCCCCCGCCGGCCGCCTCGAGGAGGACAGGACGGCGACAGCTTTTTTTTTTTTAATATATTCGATTGATTTTCCACAGAGAGGGAGGAGGATAGAGAGCCAGAAACATCGATGAGAGAGAGAGACATCGATCAGCTGCCTCTTGCACGCCGCCAACTGGGGATGTGCCTGCAACCAAGGTCCGTGCCCTTGACCGGAATCGAACCTGGGATCTTTCAGTCCGCAGGCCGACGCTCTAGCCGCTGAGCCACACCGGTTTTGGCAATAGCCACAGCTTTGGTCGTGTCTCCGAGTGGCCAGCCGAGGCGATGGACCCTGATCAGCCACAATGGTTGTTCCCTGCGTGTGCCCTGGGGTTTCCGGAAGGAGCAGTGTCCCGTGGGCACGGCTGAGATAAAGGCCATCCCGGTCAGAAGGCCAAGAGCGCCGAGGACGGAGCGGGTGTCCCCGACAGAGAGTGGACGTATGATGCCACAGACCCGGCGAGAAGGCCACGCGGGCTGCGGGGGGCGCTCTCTGAGCGCAGGTCCCCACCGCCATCACAGACAGGGGCAGCGGTTCTCAACCTGTGGGTGGCGACCCCTTGGGGGGGCCCACGACCCTTTCCCAGGGGTCGCCTAAGACCATGGGAAAATGCAGATATTGACATCACGGTGATCACAGGAGCAACATTTCATGGTCGGGGGTCACCACCCCATGAGGAGCTGTATGCCAGGGTCGCGGCCTGAGGAAGGTTGAGAACCACCGGACAGAGGGCTCGCCCGTGTCCACGTGAGACAAAAGAAGCATCGGCGCTGACACCTCCGCTCCCACGGGGTGAGGCTCTGGAACCGCCACACCTGCTCACCCCACACCCCAGGGGCAGCGAGGCCACGCGGGGAACGCACTCTGAACAGTCAGCGGCCCAGGACCCGGGAGGGTCACTCCTTCACCCGGGAGGACGGTCCCTGGAGAGAGGAGGGAGCCTTCCCTGCGGGTGGCCGGACATCTGTGGGCACCCCGGTCTGCCAGCTCCCCAGTTCCGGGAGGAAGGCTGTTCCCCTTCCAGACCGAGAACCACTTCCTCCCGCCACCGCTCACCGCACAGGGGGAGAGGCAGGTCTCGCTTCCCCGACCGGATCCGGGCAGGAAGGCAGGCAGGCCGGCCGGGCGCTGGCCCCCAGGCCTTTGATGGCGCCCCTCCCAGCCACGCTCGCTGGCTTGGGAGGAAGGGGAAGGTGATGAATGAAAGAATGCGATTGTTTGCAAAAACCGAGTGACCCCGTGCCAGAGATGGAGTCAGATCTGGAACAGGCCGGTCCCTAATTACACAGTAACCCGACACCACGCACTCTCTCCTCCCCTGCAGTCCGCACCTTCAAAGGGCCTCGCCAGGGCCCACGAATTCCTCGCCTCCCTCCTCTCCTCCCTCTCCTCAGCGCCCGAAATAGCTCCTCTTTACAGAAAAGCTGTTCCGACTCCTGGGAACGAGCACAGCACAGATCATCGCGTCATCGCCCTATCCCCGGGATGCGCACAGGCCTCTTCCTGGGAGGCGCTGGGTGCTTTGAGCTGATGTTGCACAGTCTAACACACCTGGGACACTGCACCCCCAAAGGGCAGGCCCTCCGCAGCCTTTCTGTGGGGGTGTCACCATAAAATACGCGAGCGCCCAGCCGGTTTGGCTCAGCGGATAGAGTGCCGGCCTGCGGGCTGAAGGGTCCCGGGTTCCGTTCCCGGTCAAGGGCATGGGCCTGGGTTGGAGGCTCGGTCCCCAGTGCGGGGCGTGCAGGAGGCAGCCGATCCATGATTCCCTCTCATCATGGGTGTTTCCCTCTCCTTCTCCCTCTCCCTCCTCTCTGACATCAATGAAGACACTGTAAAATAAACAGTAAGGGGGTAAATAAAATATGGGGCCCAAGCTGGTTTGGCTCAGTGGATAGAGCGTCGGCCTGCGGACTCAAGGGTCCCGGGTTCGATTCCAGTCAAGGGCATGTATCTTGGTTGCGGGCACATCCCCAGTGGGGGGTGTGCAGGAGGCAGCTGATTGATGCTTCTCTCATCGATATTTCTAACTCTCTATCCCTCTCCCTTCCTCTCTGTGAAAAATCAATAAAATATATTTTAAATAAAATAAAATAAAATAAAATATGGGAGGGACAGCATGGACAGAGAGCAGGACGGGAAGGGGCATGGGGGCCTGTGAGCTGGGTGCTGATGGGAAGGAGGGGGTCAGTCTGTAAGGGGAAGCGTCCGAGGCCGAGGGGAGCACAGGACAGAGCCCAGGACGGGAAGGGGCACCGATGGTGCGGACGCGGTGCCGTCAGCCAGGGGAGGCGGGCGGCGGGCTCCACGTCACTGGGATGAGCTAGAGGAGGACCCACTCAGGGCCGCCCCGCCAGGAAGGGACACGGCCGTGAGCTAAATCTGGTGGAGGCCACCCGTGCTCTGTCTAATGGTCACCTCCCGTCCCTCCCTCTACAGACAGTAAGATGGCCACAGGGCCCAGCCAGCTCCGTGGCTGAGCGTCGGCCTGTGAGCCGGGAGGTCCCGGTTCCATTCCTGGTCCGGGCCCCGGCCCAGGCTGTGGTGGGGCATGTGCAGGGGGCAGCTGAGGGGCGATTCACTCTGCATCCCGCTCCCTTCCTCTCTCAAGTCAATAAGAAATTACATATTTTTAAACAGATGGATAAAAGGAATTCACACTAGTGGGTGAAATAGGCAAGTAAATGCACAATTATAGCACGTGCCACAGGTAGCTGTGACTGTCTCCCCTGTGCCAGTAACTACGCTGGGCAACGTGAAGTTTAACAAAGTAAGTTTCTCTCTTTTCATGGAGGCCAAGGTGTCTGGTTAAGGAAAGAATAGCCATTATGTGCACGCAACTGCCGCGAGCTGGGTCTGCCCAGAAATGCCCGCAGCTCTGGGGAGGCGGAGAAGGTGCCAGAAGGCCAGAGCGGACACGGGAGGCTCACGAGTGGGTGGGCAGTGCCCGGTACTGCCCAGGATCGTGGTCGGTGCTGGCGTCCAGTAGGTCTGCACCGTGTGCGGGCACTGTCCTAAGCGCTGTCCCCTGTTATCTCACATGTAACCATCACCACAGTCCCCCACGCTCCCGGCCAAGGCAGAGAGAGAGGCGGAGGTTCACCCCCAAGACCACCAGCGCCGAGTCGGCAGAGCCAGACTTTGAGTCCGAGCTGGTGCAGAGCCCACGCCTGAACCACTCTGCCAGCGTCCCCCATGGGCCAGAGAACCCCACGGAGGGGTTGCATGCAGTCATGCCCCCCAGGCCTCAGAGGCCAGCCCTCAACCAGGGGACCAAGAGGCTCCGGGCCAGGGGAGCCCCCCCAGTTCATGCAGGGCGAGAGGCAAACGGTTTCAAGGGGAGGCAGTGGGTCTGGCCGCCGGAGGGGGCAGGGGTGCCGGGGGTGCAGAGGCCCCTGAAGGAGCAGGCAGGGGGCAGGCACCCTGCAGGCTGGGCTGGTGGGTTGTCCAGGAACAGACACTTCCAGGAGCTCAAGGCACAGAGGCCTCCCACGAGGAGAAGCAGCTGATGGCAGCGCCAGCTGCGGCCTCTTCCGAGGGGGCACGGCCTGTCCCAGCCCCTGAGTCACGGGCAGCGGGGGCGGGCGGGCCTGCAGGCGGGCGATGGCGCTGGAGCTGCGGGCAGGAGCCCGGGAGCAGGGGGGATCCCACAGGAGGAGCCAGCGGAGGGATTCCTGCTGCAGACCTAGTGCCCGCAGAGATGGGGATGCGGCAGGGGGTGGTGTGGGGGTGCCGGCAGCTGAATCCTGTCTCCCCATCCCCCCACCCGTACAGTGCATAGAGCTGGGAGTCCCAGCTCCCAGTGAGGCTGCACGTGGACATGGGTCTTTAAGGAGGTAACTGGGTTAAATGCCATCACAGGGTGGGGCCGATAGGACTAGTATCTGAGAAATAGAGAGAGAGAGAGAGAGAGAGAGAGAGAGAGAGAGAGATGGGGGAGGGGGGCAGAGACCTCTATCTCCCCACGTCACAGAGAAGAAGCCGTGTGAGGACACAGGGAAGGCAGCGCCTACCAGCCAGGAAGCCAGGTCTCACCGGACACCCACCCTGAGGGCGCCTTGCCCTTGGACTCTGGCTCCAGCACCGTGAGAAAGTGCCCTCCCGTCACTCAGCCACCGGGCTCGGTGCTTGGTCACCACAGCCCTGCTGACTAACAGCGAGGGAGACAGCGCCCTCACGCTTGGGTGAGGACACAGCGGGTGGGTTTAAGGCAGGCCAGCTGAGTTAGGATTGGTGGGGCTTGGTGCTTCCGAGGGAATAGAAGGTGAGAAGGAGTGAGGAGGAGGAGGAGGACGGGGGGGGGGAGGGGGAGGAGGGGGGGGGGGATGTGGGGGGGGAGAAGGAGGAAGAGATGGAGGGAGAGAAGCAGGAGGAGGAAGAGGAAGAGATGCAGGAGGAGGAGGAGGAGAAAAAGGAGAAGAAAGAGGAGGATAAAGAGGAGGAGAAGTAGGAAGAGGGGGAAGAGATGGAGAAGGAGCAAGAGGGGGAGGAAGAGGAGGAGGAAGAGGAGAAGAAAGAAGAGAAGGAGAAGGAGGAGTGGGAAGAGATAGAGGAAGAGGAGGAGAAGGAAGAGGAGGAAGAGAAGGAGTAGGAGGAGAAGAAAGATGAGAAGGAGGAGGAGGGGGAAGGAAGAGGAGGAAGAGGAGAAGAAAGAAGAGAAGGAGAAGGAAGAGGAGATGCAGGAGAAGGAGGAGGGGGAAGAGATAGAGGAGGAGGAGGAAAAGGAGGAGGGGGGAGAGATGAAGGAGGAGGAGAAAAAGGAGCAAGAAGGGGAGGAGGAGGAGGAGGAGAAGAAAGAAGAGAAGGAAAAGGAAGAGGAGATGCAGGAGAAGGAGGAGGGGGAAGAGATAGAAGAGGGGGAGGAGAAGGAAGAGGAGAAGAAAGAAGAGAAGGAGAAGGAAGAGGAGATGTAGGAGAAGGAGGAGGGGGAAGAGATAGAGGAGGAGGAGGAGGGGGAGGAGGAGGAAGGGATATCGTCCAGGTTTCAGGCTGACATAGTGGGTGACCTGCGGTGACGCTCATCGCGTCTGAGTGGTGGGGGTCGGGCCCGGGCGGGCAGGGACGGTGCAGTCAGGATGCTCAGCCAGAGAGACGCACCTGTAGGAACGGAGGGGAACGGAGTGGAAGTGGAAGCGCATGGAGAGCCAAGGCCAGCGTTTTCAACACGTGAACTCACAGCCACAGTCCATTCCGCACTGGTTCCCGCAGGGCCTGCCAGACCCCTCCGCTCAGCAACCACACACAGACCCACATCGCTCCTTGTCGCTCCCGCGCCCGTTCCGTTGAAGGGGGGAGACATAATCTACGTACGCACCTGCCACCTGCAGAGAGAGTTAGCTTGTCCCCAAAGATGCTCTCAACCTTCCTAAGGCCACAACCCTTGCATACATTTCCTCATGGGGTGGTGACCCCCAACCATGAAATGTTGCTCCTGTGATGCATCGTGATGTAAATATCTGCATTTTCCGAGGGTCTTAGGCGACCCCTGTGAAAGGGTCGTTCGACCCCCGAAGGGGTCACGACCCACAGGTTGAGAACCGCTGCTCTATCACCAGCAACGCGCAGGTACCCCTGGTGCCTTCTTCCTGTGCGGCCTCGACCCCGGCCACGAACGGCTGTGAGCTTTGTGCGCGCAGAGCTCCTGCCACGTCCCCTCTGGAAAGACGGCACCCCCCCCCCCAGGCTTTGTAGGAAGGACCCCAAAGGGAGGTGTGGGAATGGGCCTTGTGGTCTGGAGGTCCAGTGGGTCTTCATCCCGGGGAGCTCTGGGAAATACCCAGGCCTGGCCGCTGCCCGGACCCGTCTGAGCAGATTCTCCAGGGAACCGACCGAGGTATCAGAATTTTTATTTCATTTTTTGCAAGTTTTCCAGGTGACCCTAACACGCACGCAATGGCAAGAACCATTGCCGCCTAGGAGAGGCCTGTGGAAGGATTAAAAACAGTAATAATAGTAGTACAGTGGTACCTCGAGATACGAGTGCCCTAACCTACGAGATGTTTGAGATACGAGCCGTCGAGCAAGCGAATTTTGCTTTGAAAGACGAGCAACAGTTGAGAGAGGAGTCATCGCGCGGATCGGCCGGCTGCACACGACCCACCAGTTTACCGCGACTCGAGCGCCTCATCGTTTCCCACGCCTCAAGGTGACGGAATGAATTAAATGCGTATCTCGAGGTACCACTGTAATAACAACAACGACAACAATAATAATGTGGAGGTAGAAAAGCGGGGAGTGTGCAGGTGGCTCTCAGAGGCCGGGCCGGGCTGCAGGAGCCTTCGTGGTGGCGAGGGGGCGGGGCTGGGACCTGGCACGGACACCTGTTTTCGGGAGGGAGAGGTTCCAGGAGCTTCTAAGGCGCGGCCACGGCGAGAGTCCCCGTGCAGGGGAGGCCTGCCAGCGCGAACGCACCCCGAGGGGTGAGAGCAGGAGGAGGGAGAGGCAGGCACACCCTGAGAACCCTGAATGGGTGGCTCTGACCGGGCCTGGCCAGGGGCGGGGGGGGGGGGAGGGAGGGAAGGTAGCTGTGACCACTGGCTTCAAGCTGCAGAAGTGAGGGAGGTGGGGGAGGCTTCGTGGAGCTGGATCTTTTTTTAAAAAAAAATATTTGTATTGCCGACACCGGTGTGGCTCAGTGGATAGAGCGTCGGCCTGTGAACTGAAAGGTCCCAGGTTCGATTCCGGTCAAGGGCATGGACCTTGCTTGCGGGCACATCTCCAGTAGGAGGGGGTGCAGGAGGCAGCTGATCGATGTCTCTCTCTCATCCATGTTTCTAGCTCTCTATCCCTCTCCCTTCCTCTCTGTAAAAAATCAAAAAAATAATAGTTTGAAAAAAATGTTTGTATTTATTTTAGAGAGAGGAAGAGAGGGGGTTAGAAACATCAATAATGGCTGCCTCCTGCACACCCCCCACCGGGGACCGAGCCCCCACACCCAGGCCGGGGAACGGAACCAGGACCTCCTGGTTCCGAGGTCGTGGCCCAGCCGCTGGGCCTGCCAGCCGGGCGGTAGCAGGATTTTAAAATGCAGGCTGACCCCCACCGCCCGGAACCACAGGCGAAACTGCGCACACCCATCTTCTGGGGAAGGGGTTTCACGCTTCCGCCCGCTTTCGCGTGGATTCGCACCGCGTCGGTGCCCTCGGCCGGGGAGGAAAGGATGTTAGGGCTCGCGAAATTATTTAGCTCTGAGGCCGCCTCTCGCCACGTGCGGTCAGGTCGGCGTTGCGCGGTCGGAGCTGAGGGTGACAGTGCGCATCCTTGGACTGGACCCTGGTCCGCGGCCTCCGGCTTCGGGAGCGGGCACCGGGGAACCTGCATTTAAAGGGAGACGCCCGGCCGAAACCGGTGTGGCTCAGTGGATAGAGCGTCGGCCTGCGGACTGAAAGGTTCCGGGTTTGGTTCCGGTCAAGGGCATGGACCTGGGTGGCAGGCACATCCCCAGTGGGGGGCGTGCAGGAAGCAGCTGATCGATGTCTCTCTCTCATCCATGTTTCTAACTCTCTATCCCTCTCCCTTCCTCTCTGTAAAAAATCAGTAAAATATATTTAAAGAATAAAAATAAAGGAGACGCCTTGGGTGACTCTGGGTGACTCGGATGCGCTCTGAGCATGGCGAGCGGCCTCAGGCTTTCGGTCTGAAAAGCCGTCCGATCCGGGAAAGCGACACAAATGGGTGCAGAGAGCCAGGAGCGCAGAGGCTCAGGCGGGCACAGGGCACCGTTCCAGGGCCACAGCCCGGGAGCCTCGGCCAGAGAGCCCTTTCCTGCCCCGAGGTACCCCCCTGCTCCCCCCACCACCCCCGCTTCAAGCCGTGTCCCCCGTCTTCCCGCGGACGGCAGCCCTGAGTGAGTTCGTCCTCAGACTCCGGTCTGCCCCCAGAGCGGTGGGACCAGGCCTGCTGCTTCTCTGGCGGGCGGGTGACAGGACCCCAGGGCAGGCAGTGGGCCAGCCACTCCTGGCACCCGAGCCTGGAACGGCCGGGCATCTTCCTGGGGAGAGCCTCCCCCTCCCGCCTCATCCACGTGCTCGCGGAGTTCGCCTCCAAACCCACCGAGGACCCGTTCCGGGGGCGACCTCAGTGCCAGGCAGACGTAGACAGCAAGCTACGCAGGATGGGGTTCAGGGAGGCGCCGGATGGGAAGGGATCTCTCTGGTCAGCGGGAGAGGACGGGAGGCGGGGGCGGGAGAACCGGTAAGAGATGAAGCGTGCGCTGCAGGGTCCGTCCCCGGGCTGTGCGTGCTGGGGTTCCCCTCCCCTGGAACAGGAGCCCCCTCACCTGACTCGGGAGAACAGTGAGCGAGCTGCTGTGAAGGAGGGCAGAGCAGCAGCCACTGGGGACACAGGAGAGGAATGTGGGGCATGCCCGTGGGTCCAGGTCTCTGCTTCCCAGCCTGCTCTGAGAGCGACTGTTTATCACCGGGAAAGAATGACCGAATCACAGCTTTCCCCTCTCTCTCTCTCTCTCTCTCTCTCTCTCTCTCTCGTTCATCCTCAGCCGAGGCTTTTTCCCATTGTTTTGTAGAGAGAGTGGAAGGGAGAGGGAGAGACAGAGAGAAACATCGAGGGGACAGAGGCCCTCCATGGGCTGCCTCTCTCTCTTTTTTAAAAAAAATATATTTTATTGATTTTTTACAGAGAGGAAGGGAGAGAGATAGAAAGTCAGAGACATCGAAGAGAGAGAGACATCAATCAGCCGCCTCCTGCACGCCCCACAGTGGAGATGTGCCCGCAAGCAAGGTACATGCCCTTGACCGGAATCGAACCTGGGACCTTTCAGTCCGCAGGCCGACGCTCTATCCACTGAGCCACACCGGTCTCGGCAATGGGCTGCCTCTTGCACGTCCCCCAGCCGGGGCCAGGGAACCTACAGCCAGGGGGATGTGAAGCGAACCCGGGACCCTTCAGTCTGCGAGCCGACGCTCTAGCCACTGAGCTAGGATTTCTTTTTACACTGAAGAGGAGGAGCCACGGAGAGAGGAAGGACAGGCCAACAAAGCCATGACCTCAGCTCAGGGGTGTCTGCCTCTGCGGGGAGTGATGACACGTGGATTCCTAGCCAAGGCGCAGGCGGCAGGAATGGTGCAGAGCCGTGAGCCCTGGACTAGTGTCCCCCCGCCCCCTGGCTCTGCACCCCAAACAAGAGGGCTGAGGCCCCTGCGTGCCCCGCTCGCTCCCCGCCCCTCTCCAAGGCTGTCCTCTCCCGTCCACCCGGGGCCAAGCCTGGGCCTCCAGCCTCGGAGGGAAGAAATGGAGCACACGCACCATTTAAACCTTCCGCCGCGCCCCTCGCGGCTAAATTAAGCCTGCCTAAGAAAAAGCAAGTCAATTAGTTCAAAATGTGGGTTAGTGCTTCTGGGTATTTAAAAGGGGATTTTTTTTTCCTCCCTTTTTTAGTTCATTTAGAAGCATAGCCCGGGGCAGGTAGAGACTGGCTCCCCAGCGCGTCCTGCACGGATTGCCACCGCGTTCCCGGGCACTGCGCTCGCCCAGCCAGGGCTTCGGAACCGGGTCCTAGCCGTCCTGGCCGTCCTGGCCGTCCGCAGAGTCACCGGGGCATTCCCGAGGCGCCGCCGGGAGCGGATCCGGGATCTTGCTTCGCCCTTTTCCTTCCCGTCCTTTGTCTCCTCCGTCCGTCCGTCCGTCCGTCACCTGGATGGCCTGGCGCTGCCACGGAACAGGCCTCTCCCCGAGTTCTCGGCAGATACACGCTCGCTCTCTCAGATGTGCCCAGAGGCAGGCCCCCCCCCACCCCCACATCTGGGCATGCAGCTGGGGGCACATGGCGCACGTAGCAAACACCCTTGGTCCGAGTTGCCTCGCCGCCATAAGGCCAGCTTGGCCCAATGCAGGTGGAAGTTGGTGTTCCTTAAGAAGATGAGCTCCCAGCCGAAACCGGTGTGGCTCAGTGGATAGAGCGTCGGCCTGCGGACTGAGGGGTCCCGGGTTCGATTCCGGTCAAGGGCATGTATCTTGGTTGCAGGCACATCCCCAGTGTGGGGCGTGCAGGAGGCGGCGGATCGATGTCTCTGAGACTCTTATCGATGTTTCTAACTTTCTATCCCTTTTCCTTCCTCTCTGTGAAAAATCAAGAAAATATAAAAAAAAGAAAAAAAGATGAGTTCTCAGAAGCAAGGCTGGACCCGGGATAGGAATGCTTTAGAGGCTCCCCCAAGTGATAGGGACAATAAAACGGTGAGAATGATGTTTCCAGGCCAACATTGAGGTATAGAGTGTTGTGCTTTTGTACATTCTGGTTGTTGGTTTTGTTTCCCTTTTACTGAGTTAACAGGCTATTTTAAAAAATATAGGAGATAGCTGAAACCGGTGTGCCTCTGCGGCTAGAGCGTCGGCCTGCAGACTGAAAGGTCCCAGGTTTGATTCCGGTCAAGGGCATGGACCTTGGTTGCGGGCACATCCCCAGTGGGGGGCGTGCAGGAGGCAGCTGATCGATGTCTCTCTCTCATCGATGTTTCTAACTCTCTATCCCTCTCCCTTCCTCTCTGCAAAAAGTCAATAGAATATATATATTTTTTTAAATAAGAGGACTAACCTCCACTTCAGCCCTACAGACCCTTGAAAGACATGTTAGGAAGGTGAAGAAACTCTTATTATTGACTCTGCTTTTCATTTAACGTGGACAGCCCTCGCACTGGACTTCTCTGCTGAGCAGACGAGGTTTTGGTGTCGGAGTATGACGACAGCAGGTCAGCTCAGGCTCCATAGGAACGCAGCGGCCTTCAGGAAAACCACGTTCCCCTCACACTGCCTGCTCTAAAAACACCCAGGAGACTGGTGGGCGGAACGGTATGAATTAAAGTAAATTAATTAATTAATTAATTAATTAATTAATAATAAAGACCATCCATGAAAGGAACTTTTAAAAATATATATGTATATATTATTGATTTTTTACAGAGAGGAAGGGAGAGGGATAGAGAGCCAGAAACATCGATGAGAGAGAGACCTCGATCAGCCACCTTCTGCATGCCCCCTACTGGGGATATGCCCGCAACCCAGGTACACGCCCTTGACTGGAATCGAACCCGGGACCCCTCAGTCCGCAGGCCGACACTCTCTCCACTGAGCCACACCGGTTTGGGCTGGAAGGGGCATTTTCAAATGAAGAAAGGCAGGAAACGATTCTGGGCCCATCTCCTACGCTCACTCTAATCTGAAAGTGAAAGGACCTGATTGAAAAGAAGACGACAACAGGAATTACAGTTACCAGCTAGCAACTAGAAACGGAAACCTCCATTTCCTGGGTTCATCCTGGGTTAAGTGCAAGCTGACCTGCTTTTGGACAAAGCATCACGGGTAGAAATAGGTGACACTCTTCTCGCTCCCGGGAGACGGCCCCGGGACAGCCCTCGTTCTAGTCTGGTGGGGTCTGTGGGCACTCCTTTGCCTCTAAGCCAGGAAGGGGGGACCTGTTTCCTGCCAAAGGCCGTTTGGGTCCTTTTTTTTTTTTAAATATATTTTATTGATTTTTTACAGAGATGAAGGGAGAGGGATAGAAAGTCAGAAATATCGATGAGAGAAAGACATCGATCAGCCGCCTCTTGCGCGCCCCCCACTGGGGATGTGCCCACAACCCAGGTGCATGCCCTTGACCGGAATGGAACCTGGGACCCTGCAGTCCGCAGGCCGACGCTCTATCCACTGAGCCACACCGGTCTCAGCCGTTGGGGTCTTTATGACACCATTGGAGGGGCCATCCAGAATGATCAACGTCAAGTTAGCCTGCTCCGCTTGGCCAAACGTTTCATGAGTCTGGACCGGGCCAGACCAAATGGTTCCTCGGGCCTTACGCAGGCAGCCTGGGGGCCGGACATTCCTCACCCCCCGGCTCTGAACTTTCCCGTCGTCCTTCTTCCAGGACACAAACGGGTCCCTACGTCCCGCAGTCCAAGGAAACAGTCCCAGCGTGTTAGGTGCCAAGTGGCAAAGGTGGGGCTGCCTCGTGGGCTGTGCCCGCTGCGCTCAGGGCCCGAGGCCTGGGTCCAAGATGACGCTGGCCCTCAAAGGTTCTCGAATCAGATGACACGTGTTTTTGTTTTTGTTTAATATATTTTATTGATTTTTCACAGAGAGGAAGGGATAAGGATAGGAGGTTAGAAACATCAATGAGAGAGAAACATCGATCAGCCGCCTCCTGCACGCCCCCTGCTGGGGATGTGCCTGCAACCAATGTCCATGCCCTTGACCGGAATCGAACCTGGGACCTTTCAGTCCACAGGCTGACGCTCTATCCACTGAGCCACACCGGTTTCGGCAGATGACACGTATTTTAAGGAAGTTGTTCCCTGGAAGATTCCTTCCTTCCTTCCTTCTTTTCTTCCTTTTTTCTTTCCTTCCTTCCTCTCTTCCTTTTTTCTTTCCTTCCTTCCTTCTTTCCTGCCTTCCTCCCTCCCTTCCTTCCTCTCTTCCTTCCCTTCTTCCTTCTTTCCTATTTTTTTTTTTTATTTTCAATCTCTGGTTCCTAGAAGCTCAGTGTGGTCCAGTGGCTCCAGCCTGGCCCCTGGGCCTCGCTCTCCTGCCCGGCGAGGCCTGGGCACCCTGGGCTCTGAGAGACCTGGCCAGGCCGCTCGCTCACCCGCCGCCGGGCGCCTGGCCCGCGCTGTGTTTACCGCCTGCCTTCCCAGTCAGCGCCAGCAGTTGGATGTTTGCTATCGCTCCAGGCACCGCGTTGCTTCCTTTGCTAACGTTAACCCGTTCAACGCTCCCAGCAACCCTAGGATGCAGGGGCTATTACTACCACCATCACCCAGACAATGAAATGGGAGGACCGAGACGACGTGAAAGGGGTGGGGGCCCCTGGTAAAGCCAAACGAGGCGTCCAACCGAGGCAGACTGCTTTCAAAGGCGAAGCTTCGAACCCCGTGGCTGCCTCCCCTTAGGTGGGGGTGAGCTCTCTGCACGCCTGCAGACGTGTACGTTTACCGGGTGTCCCTGTGTGCCAGCCACGTGCTCTGGCGCTCCACTGGCAGGGACCCGGCCCGCCGTGGCCAGCAGACACCGAACTTGCTCTTCTGGAGTGTTCTCTCCTTCCACTTTGTAGAGGTGGATGGCCTGGGTTCTGTCTTCATCCGAGTTCAGAAAAGCATTGCTCGAGCCGAAACCGGTGTGGCTCAGTGGATAGGGCGTCGGCCTGTGGACTGGGGAAGGTCCCAGGTTCGATTCCGGTCAAGGGCGTGTATCTTGGTTGCCAGCACATCCCCAGTCGGGGGCGTGCAGGAGGCGGCTGATCGATGTCTCTCTCTCGTCGATGTTTCTAACTCTCTAACTCTCTCCCTTCCTCTCTGTAAAAAAATCAATAAAATATGTTTTAAAAAAAGAAAGAAAAGCATTGCTCGAGATGGGGGTCTTCCACGGAAGCCCACAAAACTCAGTGGTAAAACTCTGAGACCAAGACACATCCAACTAGTTTTGGCCTGAAGCCCTGTGGCACCTCTCCAATACTTGATTCGCACTTTTCATGATTAAATCAAGAAAGCCTGGCCAAAAGGCGTGAGTAGGGACAAGTGACGAACTGAGAAATGACTTCAAGTGACAAACCAAAGTTCTTCTGGCCTCTGCCCCCCGGACCCCATATAATTCCACGAATTTCTCCGTTTAAATCCGCCCCAACCCGCCTGTCTCAATACAGAAACACCGTCTTCCTGAGTCCTCACTCACTTCTGCTGATTCCTCTCGTGCGTCCTGGCAGAGGGAATTCCTGGCAGGGAAACAGTACGCCAGACAGTCATTACACTCTGTGACCTGCAAACAATAATGTGGCCTGGTAGTTCCATTTGCCCTCATTTTTTTAAACTACCTTTTCATCGATTTCGGAGAGGCAGGGAGAGGGAGGGAGCGAAACATCCATGATGAGAGAGAATCATGGATCGGCTGCCTCTCGCCCGCCCCGCACTGGGGATGGAGCCCACAACCAGGGCCTGTGCCCTGACCGGGAATGGAACTGTGACTTCCTGGTTCAGAGGCTGATGCTCAACCACGGAGCCACGCCTGCTGGCCTGTCCTGTCTGGTTTTTAAATGTAGACGTCCAGATCCATGTTTTTTTAGATTTTTCACCAAGAAGTCTCTTGGCAAAGATAGGATTTCCCTAAAGCTCAGAGCCCCTTCCTTCCTTCTTTCCTTCCTTCCTTCCTTCTAGCGAATTAATGGGTGGGATGGGGAGATGCCCAGGTCCCAGGCACCAGCCCCACCCACGAAGGGACATTGGTTTCGCAGTGGAACCAGGCAGACAGAGAACAACTATGTCAGTTATGTAACAGGTGATGCTCGGATGCCCGGAAGCTGAGAGGAGAAAGAGCTGGATGTGTTTCCTGATAACGGTGACCTTCCCATAAAGTGTGACCCGGAAATGGGAGTGGGCGGTCATAAAATGAGGGGGGAGACGCCTACGGTTGCTTCTTCCAGAACAATCCTGTCATGGCCCTCGAGGAATCTAAGAAATGATCACACACACACACACACACACACACACACACACAGATGGTACTTTGTCCTGATGATCAGAGACCAAAAAATGTGGCGCATCTTGTTGACGCAGGACACGTCTCGGTGCAGGTTCTCGTGAAGAGTTCTCTGACCGTCAAATACTAATCGCAACCAACGTCCCACACAGCATCCTTTTCACGCAAAGAAGGCACGCGGTCCGCGCAGGCGAGAAGGCGAGCGTGCCCTCAGTGGGCAGGGCCAGCTGAATGGACCTTGGGATGGGGACGGAAGTCCGAGCGCCGGGCTGGGCTGGGGGCAGCGGCCGGCCACGATGGCCTCTCCACCAAGCAAGCAGGGGGAAGCTTTTCCTAGTCGCGCAGGCTGGGGGCGCAGGATGGTATCAGGGGGTCCCGTATGGAACCTTCAGGAACTCCTCTGTAACTCTGCGTGGTCGGGTTTTTGTAAAGGAAGCGACTTGGGGGGAAGAGGGGTTCGTGGCAGGTGGACAGCCGCTTGGTTTTTCTGGTTTTCCCTGGTAGACACTCCCCTGGAGAGGTGGGCGCACCAACCCCCAGAGGTGTTTGCCAACACCGCGATGGTCAGAGGGTTTGGGGAGCAGCCGCCCGCCGCCCGCCTGCCACCTGGGCCGGGCGCGCTTTCCAAGGTGCGTCCGGGGTCCCTCGCAGCGCCCGAGGCCTGCCCCGGCTTGCAGACTGCCCGGGCACCCTCTGAGCGGCTGTTTTCCGAGTCCGCAGAGAAGTTGTGTGCACTGGTGGTTGTTTTGTTTTGGGGTGAGTGTGTGAGTGAGTGTGGCTGGCTCTGCTCTCCCCGCCCCTGCCCTCTGGCTTTTTCCAGTGGAGACCTGCCCGGGGGTGGGGGGGGGACCTGCTGTCCCGGGAGGGAGCGAGCGCACCAGTGTTTTCTTTGCTGAAAACGGGTTGACGTCAGCCAGCCGGAGCTGTTTTGGGTTGCTGCTTTGTCTCCCGGAGCGTCCAGCCAGTACATGGCCTCGGGGCGAAGGCGAGCAATTCAAAGCAGCTTGCGGGGCGGGGAGGAGAAGGAGGGGAGCTGGAGGCGGGGGACCCCCTCCTCCCTACTGCCCGGCCCCGCCGAAGTGGGGAGCGCCTGGCCTCTGGGCTGGATGGAGCCAGGGCGTGAGTCCCTGACCGAGGTGGTGGCATCGACGGGGCACGCCGGGGAGCACAGCCCCTGGGGTCCCTTGCTGGGGCGCAGCCCGGGTAGGTGGCTGGCCAGGTCCCCCACCCCCCCAACCCCAGCTCTGGGCCCGGCGGGGCGTTGGCCAGAGAACCTGGAGGCTCCCGGGGACCAAGAGCCACCCTCCCCAAGGGGCCAGCGTGCGGGTGCGGGGTCCGCCTTGGGGCCTGGGCCCCCCCTTGGGACACAAACACGCCCCTTACTTGTTTGGGGGCGACAAGGAGTGCAGTTTGCACACCGCTGGCTGCTCACCAGGAGGAGGGCTCTCCATGGGGAGCAGGGCGGATGGGATGGGGAGGAGGAGGACAAGGAGGAGGAGGAGGAGAGAGAGGGAGAGGGAGAGGGAGAGAGAGAGAGCCTCTCCCTGGGAGTGGGAGCGGCCCGCCAGGCAGGGACCTGCTCCGACTTGCTGGCCGGCACCTGGCGGGGCGCCCGCCGCTCCCCTGGCCGCGGGCCCAGTGCCCGGGGGGACAGGGCGCGCCGTAGTGGAGGGACCCCCAGACCCCGCTCTCGCTCCTTCCCTCCAACTTTTTTCCCTTTAAAAACCACAAACCGGCGGCGGGTGCGTTTCTGTGTTGGAGGGAAATGACAGCTGGCCCGGAAAACGGGGTGCGGCGCGGCGGCGAGGGGCGCGCTGGACACGACCCCCCAAGTGCGCGCGCCGCCGGGGGGACAGGACGCAGGCCCGGGAGCGGGGAGGCTACCTTCCCGGGGGGCCCCCCAAGCTCCGGAGAGTCCGAGGAGGGGGACCCCGGTCAGTGCGTCTCCCTGGCCCCGGCGCTCCCCGCGCCCTGGCCCGCGCCCTCCCCGGGGACACCCTGGGGCGCTGCCCTGGGGGAGAATGGGGGGACCCGGGGCCGCGGGAGGCGACGCCCCCGGCGGCTGGAAATGGGGCAGCGTCTCCCCTGGGAAAAAGCGGGGCGCGGCGCGCTCTCCGGGGGCCGCCTTTCCCGTGCGCCCCGGGACCCGCGCGCGGCCCCCAAAAGGGCGAGACCCAGGGCGGTGCGCGCCCGGGACGCGCGAGGCCGGAGCCGGGGGGACCGTGGCAGCCGAGACCCCCGTTCACCCTTCCCGCCCGGAGGACCTGGGGGGGCGCATCTCGGGGGGCGCACTTGGGGGGCTTGCGGGGACGCACGTGGCACCGGAGCCCCCGCTCCAGCCGGGCCGGGCGCGCTCGCCAGCGGGACGGGTGCCAGCCTGCTCCGACCCGGGGCGCCGGGGAGGCTCGGGGGCCCCCGGGGTCCCGCGCGCCCCTCTCCATCCTCCTGCGCGCGCGCCCGGGCCCCGATGGGGAGCGCCCCGGGCCCCCCAGGACAGCGGGGACGCGGCCTCCGGGGCACCGGGGCCGGGATGAGGCCGCGCGGGGCGTGTCCCGCAGCGGAAAGGGCCCCGGGGTCCCGCGCGCCCCTCTCCATCCTCCTCCGCGCGCCCCTCCCCGCGCGCCCTGGCCCGGACCCCAATGGGGAGCGCCCCGGGCCCCCCAGGACAGCGGGGACGGCGCCTCCGGGGCACGGGGCCGGGATGAGGCCGCGCGGGGCGTGTCCCGCGGCTCCGCTGGCCCCGGGGGCCCCGCGCGCCCCAGCCGCGCCCCAGCCCGGGGAGGAGGAGGAGGAGGAGGACGCCGCCGCCGCCAGCCCCGTCCCGCGCCCCCGCCTCGCCCCCTGCGCCCTGGCCGCGGGCGCCCAGAGGGTGCGGGGCCCGGCGCGCCGCCCCCGCCCCGAATCCGCCGCCGGAGCCGCCGCCGCCGCCGCTGCAGCCGCTGTTGCTGCCGCCGGAGCCGCTGTTGCTGCTGCAGCCGCTGCTGCTTCTTTCCGCGGCGGCGGCGGCGGCGGCGGCGGCGTCCTCCTCCCGCTCCTCCTCCTCCTCCCGCGCCCCTCGGCCGCCCCGCACGCCGGGCCGCCCCCTCTCTCCGTCCACCCGCGCCCCGCACCCCCGGCGGCGGCGCGGGGGGCCATGCGGGGGCGGCGGCAGGGGGCGCCCCGCTCCTCGGGCATCACTTAAAGGCGCCGCGCCGCGCCCACCCGCCCGGGCCCGCGCTCGCCGCCGCGCCAGAGGGTAAGTGGCGACTGTTTCCCTCCCTTCCGACTCCCCCCTGCACCCCCACCTTCCCCTGCACCCCCACCTTCCCCTGCACCCCCCGCACCCGCCCCAAAAGTTCCCCCAGCAGCTCGGGGCGCCGGAGGGTCCGGCCAAGCCTCGTGGTTGGGGGGGCAGCTGCGCGCGTGCGTCCTTTCCCCGGGGTCCGGGGCTAACTTTTTCCTTTCCCAGCAGCTCCCCCACTTTCCCCCCTCCATGCTCCTCCGCCTCGCACCCCCGTGGCGCGCGCCGCTGCCCCCCTTTTGCACCCCCCGTGGAGCTGCAGCGGCGGCAGCGGCGGCGGCGGCAGCGCCATGGGGCGCGCGGCCCCTTTAAGAGCGCGGCCGGCCGGGCCTCGCGGCGGCTGAAGGTCACAGACAAACGCACACAAAAGCGCTCGGCGCTGCGGGCCCCTAGAGCGCATGCGCGCCGCCCGGCCGCCCGCCCGCCCGCCCGCCCGGCCGCGGAGACGGCGGCAACATGGCGAGGATGCCCGGCCGCGGGGACTGGGGCTCCGGCGGGAGCGGGAGCAGCGGCGGCGGCGGGAGCAGCGAGAACAATGGGGAGCGGGGCGAGCGCCGGGCGCGGGGCCGGGGGTGCCGCTCCCGCCGCCGGAGCCGCTGCCGCCGGAGCCGGAGCCGCTGCCCGCACGGCTGCAGCGCGGGCGCGGACGAGGAGGAGGACGAGGAGGAGGAGGAGGAAGAGGACGAGATCCGGGAGGTGCAGATAACGGGGGGCGAGGAGGAGGAGCAGGAGCGAGGCGGCGGGGGGCTGGAGGAGGACGAGGAGGACGAGCAGGAGGAGGAGGAGGAGCAGGAGGAAAAGGAGGAGGAGATGGGGCTGCACTGGGATGAGCGCCTGGAGCGCGCGGACTCGGCCGGCGAGGAGCTGGAGGAGCTGGAGGAGCTGGAGGAGGAGGAAGAGGAGCTGCAGGAGCTGGAGGAGGAGGTGCATGAGCTGCAGGAGCTGGAGGAGGAGGAAGAGGAGCTGCATGAGCTGCAGGAGCTGGAGGAGGAGGAAGAGGAGCTGGAGGAGGAGGTGCATGAGCTGGAGGAGGAGGAAGAGGAGCTGCATGAGCTGCAGGAGCTGGAAGAGGAGGAAGAGGAGCTGCAGGAGGAGGAAGAGGAGCTGCAGGAGCTGGAGGAGGAGGAAGAGGAGCTGGAGGAGGAGGAAGAGGAGCTGCAGGAGCTGCAGGAGCTGCAGGAGGAGCCGGTGCGGAGGATCCAGATGGACCCGGGCGCCGCGCTGCTGGAGCCCGAGGAGGCGCCGCCGGCTGCATCAGCTGCATCTCCATCCTCCCCATCCTCCCCATCCCGGGGCGCGCCTCCCCTCCCCAGGTCCGTGGAGCTGGCCGGGGACCCCTCTCCACCGCTTCCCCCGCTCCCCGACGACCCCTCGCCGCCTCCTCCACCTCCCGCACGCCCCGAGCGGGCCCGCCTGAGCGAGAACACGCGGCTGGCCACGCGCTACGCGGTGCGCATCTTCCGCGAGTACCTGAGCGAGAAGGCGCACAGCCCCGACTTCGAGACGCTGGACAAGGGCGCGCTGTGCCGGGCGCTGCGCTCCTTCTACGCCGAGGCGCGCTCCAAGAGCGGGCAGCTCTACAGCAAGTCCTCGCTCATCAGCATCCGCAGCTCGCTCAACCGCTACCTCAACGAGCCGCCCTACTGCCGCACGCTGGACCTCACCAAGGACCCCGAGCTGCGCAGCGCCAACCTGGCGCTGGCCGCCGTCATCCGCCGCCTGGAGGAGCAGGGCGCGGGCCCCGTGGTGCAGAAGCAGGCCATCGCCCGCGCCGACCTGCGCCGCCTCTACGCCTCCAGCGTGCTGGGCGCCGGCACGCCCTTCGGCCTGCTCAACAAGGTCTGGTTCGAGACCTGCATGTACTTCTGCACGCGCGGCCGCGAGAACCAGCGCGAGCTCGAGGAGGGCTCCTTCGGCCTGGCCGTGGACGAGGGCGGCCGCAGGTTCGTCTACTTCAAGGCCCTGGGGCCCTACCACAAGTCGCGGGCGTCGTCCTGGAGCAAGAAGCGGGCGGCGGCGGCCGAAAGCAGCAGCAGCAGCTGCAGCAGCGAGGAGGAGAACCTGCCCCGCATGTACGAGACGGGCACCGAGTTCTGCCCCTACGCCAGCTTCGTCAAGTACCTGTCCAAGCGCAACCCGCTCTGCAAGGCCTTCTTCCAGCGCCCCCGCGACCACTGCAGCGAGGGCGACGTCACCTGGTACGAGAACAAGGCCATCGGCAAGAACCTGCTGGGCACCCGCATGCAGATGCTCTCCAAGGCCGCCAAGCTCTCCAAGACCTACACCAACCACTGCATCGGCGCCGTGTCCGTCGCCACGCTCAACAGCATCGCGGGCATCGGCACCAGGCTGGGCGCGCCCCAGCCGCCATCGGCTTCGTCCGCCCTGCCCGCCCTGCCCGGGGGCGGCTGCTGTGCGGGCGCTGGCGCCGCTGGCCCTGGCATCCTCGGCGGCGGGGGCGAGGCGCTCAACGGGGCGGCTCGCCACCACTCCCACCACCACCACCACCACCTGCACCATCACCACCACCACCACCACCGGCCCCAGCCTCAGACGCCGCTGGGGAGCACCTATGTCCTGCCCCCCAAAGACAGCCGGGTCCCCGACGTGAAAGCCGAGGTGGCGGCGCCCAAGCGCCCGCTGTTGTACGAGCCGGGGTTTGCACACTCCTCGGGGGAACTCGGTGGAGGCCCCTCTTCGCCCAAAAGACTGTGCCTCCGGCCCTCGGACCCCCCCCTGGACTCAAAGGCGGTGGTGGTGGTTTCCGTGAAACGCGACCCCCTGCCTCTGCTCCCCGAAGCCAATGGGCACAGGAGCGCCGCCTCTCCCGCCGTCTCCGTAGGGCCACCTGCTATGGTCTCCCCCGCCCAGGTAACCGCTCGCTGAACGCCGCTCTCTGCATGCGCTGCTGCTCAGGGAGGAGGTCTCTTTGGAGGCCGGCGTGCGCTAACGCGGGGAGACGGGGTGGGTGGGGGATCTGGATTGGGGTGGGGGGCGGCAGGTTGGAACAAGTAGGCAGGGGAGGGGCTCGGATTCCATGGCGCCCCAAAGGAGCTTCCCGCCGCCTGGCGCTTTCCAGGGAAGTTCAGAGCTGGCGGCGGGGGGGAGGGGGCAGAGGGCTGGTGCCTTCCTAACCAACCCCCCACCATCCCGGAAGCCGCCTTCCAAGTTGGCAGGACAAAGGGGTGAGCCCCCCGCAGCCAGCCTCTCCCGGGGGAGGGCAGGGGAGGGCGGGGAGACCGCACCCGTGGAGGAAGCGCTGGCCTAGATAGAATGGGTTCGCACCACACGACCCGCAACCCTTAGGATGCCCGGCCGCCACTTAGGCAAGTGAGGACACCAGTTACGGATGAGGAGAGAGCAGGCGCGCCAAGCCCACTTCCTGTACGGAGGCGGGCCGTGGAGAGTGGAGAGCCCGGCCCCCTGCGTGCCCATAGGACGCAGCGGGATGCCCGGTGACGTTGGGGGTGTCATTAACATAAGCTCCCCTCGCTGGCTGGGTCGGTTGTGGTGAAGTGGAAGGGAGACCTGCCTGGAGCCGGGGCACTGGGGCCCGGCCCTGTTGGGCACGCGGGCATCATCGCCGTCTTTCCCCGCCCCCTGGAGCTCTCGGTGGGGGGATGGGGGGGAATGCAGAGGAGACTGGTGAATGTGGGGGATTAGGACACGCAGCCCAGGAGGCGGCAGGAACCCCGAAAGAAGGGTGGCGGCCAAAAGCTGCTCCTGCTGGGGCACATCCCGGCCCCTCTCTGGGCTCCAGTGCCCTCAGCAAAGATCAGGGGAGTGTTTTTGTGTTGTTTTGTTTTGTCTTGTTTTTTTATAGCAATGGTGGAGATTTATTTAAAGAACAACTTCAGGCCTCCACGTGGGGAGGGGGGGAGAGCCGCCCAGGGCAGTGTTTTAACATGGACATTATGTAGTTATCCAGAGCACCCCATTCTAGGGGGAGACCAGGGAATTAGGTGGGGGCTGCCTGTCTTGGGGTTTTCCCTGGAGGAACCTATTGGCATTATTTATCCCGGAGACTCTGCTCTCCAAGCCGGAACCCCGAGGACCCTGGGGCTGGGCCCTGCCCTGGAGGCGGGAGCAGCCACCAGAGTTTTACTGGGGCACCCCCACACCTACCCCCACACGGAGCAGAGTAGAATCTGGGCTGCATGCACCCCAGTCCGCCAGGGCGGTGCAGGCCCCTCAAGGAGCAGACGTGTCAGGCACCTCTGTGCTTCTTCCGAAGTGGAAATTCCAGTTCTGGACAGGCCGACGCTTTCCAACGTTTATTTACCAGCGAATCAGCCGGCCTCAAGGCCGACGGAGAAAGAGGCGGTGGACGGCCATCTAAGCGCCCGAGTCCTCTCTCTCTCTCAGCCAGCGGGGCCTGTGGGCTGTGCCGCCCTCTCTGCGCTGTCGTGTGTGGGCACGTTTCTGACAGGCCCCGAGCTGGGCTTCCGGCAGGGTTGGGGGGAAGGGACCCCGTCTCCTGCCGGGGCCCATCTGGACATGCATCACATCGTTCACGGGCCGGACAGAATGCTCCGCCGAGAAGGGAGCTGCTATATTTGGTCAGACCTGTAACCGACTCCCCTCCCCGCCCCCCGCAGGCCTGGGCACAGCCAGACCAAAGCCTTTCTCAGGCCTTATATGGCCCACGGGCCTCTGTTCCCTACCCCTGCGTGAAGGGGGAGAAGTTTTTCCTCTTTGGAGAACTGGGGCTTGCTTTTTCTTGGAAAGCAGGAAAAAAATATATAAGTGTTCACATTTCTCCGGCTCAAGTTAAAAAAAAACGCTTAAAAATGTCCTGGTTCAGAATAGCAAAATGACGAAGAATGAAAAAAAGGCTCACGGAGGGCTTAGGAAAGTGCGCATCTGCTCGCAATAAGCAACGGTGCGTCTCTGGGCATCTGTCTGCTGGTTTCTGACACCAGTGTCCTTACAGAATCACGAGGAGCTGAGACCCGCCCCCCCCTTTCCCTCCCCCTGCCACCCCCGGTTTGTTTTTGTTTAGCTGGCTTTCTTTTGTCTTAAGGAATGCAGTCTCCGTACCGTGTTTTATTTTAAATCTGAGTGAGACACCTCCGCTCTGTGAACCCGGAGAGGACGGAGTCCTGGCTTTTTCTTGAGCTGTCCGTGAACGCCCCGGGTTGAGCACGCATGTGGGTCTCCGTCTCTATCGGCCGGCTCATTCCCTGGGCTCCCGAGCGAAGGCCCCCCCGTACAGTAGTTAAAAATAGGCCGAGAAGTTGTCCTCTTTGGGCATATTTAGCAGTCAGCTTCTGGCGTGCGTTCGAGTGCGAGTGTTTAGAGGCCAGCAGTGACAAACGCGCAGATGCCGAGACCGGTGTGGCTCCGTGGACAGAGCGTCGGCCTGCGGACTGAAGGGTCCCGGGTTTGATTCCCGTCAAGGGCATGTATCTTGGTGGCGGGCACATCCCCAGTAGGTAGGGGGGGACGCACAAGAGGCGGCTGATGGATGTTTCTCGTGGATGTTTCTGACTTTCTATCCCTCTCCCTTTCTCTCTGTAAGGAATCAATAAAATATATATATATTGAAGAAATGTGCTGAGACCGGTGCGGCTCAGTGGATAGAGCGTCGGCTTGCGGACTGAAAGGTCCCAGGTTCGATTCCGGTCGGGGGCATGTACCTTGCTTGCGGGCACATCTCTGCTGTGGGGCGTGCAGGAGGCGGCTGATCGATGTCTCTCTCTCATCGATGTTTCTGACTTTCTATCCCTCTCCCTTCCTCTCTGTAAAAAGTCAATAAGATATTTTAAAAATAGAAAGAAAGAAAGAAAGAAAGAAAGGTGCAGGCCCTCTGCAGCCAGCACTGTGGAACTCGTGGTGCGAAGTCTGAGTGTCCTAAGTCTAAGACACCCGTCTCCGCCAGAGGCTGCGATGGAACTTGTCCTGCGTCTCCGCCTTCAAATCCCCAGGGCAGCGGAGGTCCAGGGCACTTCCTGGGGCAGATGACCGGCCCCAGGCACCGCTCCAGGGGGCAGGCTCCTCGGCCTGGCCAGCACCCCCCCCCATCCCCCCGGGAGTGCCCTGTGCCTGTCTGGTCCAGCCCCCGGTTCTTAAAGATCAGCACGGGCTGTCTGACCTCGCTCCTGGCGGGACCCCGCGGGCTGTGCCCCCCGAGTCCGCTGGTGGCCACCTTGTTCTGGACTTCTCGCTGGTACCGCCCCGCCCTGGGGCTCTAGCTCCCCTCCGACATGGCGGGCTTCTCCGAAAAGGAAGAGCCTGCTGCTTTCCAGGGGCGGGGACCCTGGTGTCTCTGCCCAGGGCCGTGTGGATGGACCGGTGTCAGGTCCCTCGAGGGCCATGCGCAGCCCCGTCCACTTCAAATGAGCCTGCGTGTTGGGTCAGACATTGCAGGGCCTCGCCCCTAAGGTGGGCAGGGCAGACCCAAGGGTTCCAGGGGCCTCTTGGGGCCTGTAAGCGGGATGCTCCCCACCCTGGTTTGATTCCTGGTACCTGGGGGTTGCAGACTCGATCCCCCATAGCGGGTGTGCAGGAGGCAGCCGATCAGTGATTCTCTCTCCTCATTGATGTTTCTCTCTCTCTCTCTCTCTCTCTCTCTTTCTCTCTCTCTCTCTCTCTCCCTTCCTGTGTTTAATGCAGAGACTCTCTTCTCTCGTTTTTTTAAAAATATATATTTTATTGATTTTTTACAGAGAGGAAGGGAGAGGGATAGAAAGTCAGAAACATCGATGAGAGAGAGGCATCGATCAGCTGCCTCCTGCACGCCCCCTTACTGGAGTTGTGCCCGCCACCAAGGTACATGCCCCCGACCGGAATCGAACCCGGGACCTTTCAGTCCGCAGGCCGGCACTCTATCCACTGAGCCACACCGGTCGCGGATCTCTTTACTTCTTGAGGACATGTTGTTCGTAAGCGAGGCCTGTGCGGGGCCAGCTGAGCAGTGAATGTGTTGAGGGTTAACACCAAGACGATGGCGTTTGCGCTTTTTGCTCCCGTGAAGTGTCCGGGTGTCTGTTTTGCATTTGTGGGGGGCGGGGGAGGGTGTGACGGCTGCTTTGACGAATGGACTCTTGAATTCCTCCCCGGGTGCAATGCCAAGGGCGGGTTCAGTCCCCTCCCTACCCCACCCCCCCAAGCTGCTGTCGTCTCAGACGGTCCAGGGATGGGTGCACCCTCGCCGTTCCGGGGGACGTTTTACAAGGCGCGACGTCCAAGGGTTAGTGGGCCCGCTCTGCATCCTCCCGGCTGCTCTGGGCATCTTCTCGGCCTCTTCCTGCCTCCGAGAGAGCGGCCTTTCCGGGCGGAGGACAGGGATCGCCAGCGTGGGCCGTGACCGCGGGCCGTGCACAGAGCCAGGGATGGAAACACCCCGGTGGCCTCGCCTAAGAGTGTGAGCCGGAGGCCCCCGCCAGCTGGGACAGCGCTGCCAGCCGGCCGGTCGCCCTCACTTGACCCCTGACCCGGCTGACTTCCAGAAATTCTCTGAAGGAATTTCCCAGAGTGGAAAGCCTGCTGCTGGTGGGAAGATTCCGGAGGCTCGGAGCAGGTCCGATGCTCCTGTTGCGGGGTCTTCCCTGGGGGCCAGAGGTGGAAGTCGGAGCGGCCTCCCCGTGGGGTGGGGTGGGGTGGGGTGGGGTGCGCATCCCCCCTGACCTCACCCTTGAGAAGCCAGTGCCCGCTGGCCTGAGAGGCCGGTCTGCTCGGGTCCAGGAGCTGCGATGTGGGAGGGGAAAGGAGCGTTCCATGGTTCGTGGCCTGGTTCTACTTTGCATTCGAAGGGTAGGCAGGAGGAGGGGTGCTCCTTTCTACTTCAAGGCAGATACGGCGGGGCTGGGGTGGCTCAGTGGTTGGGCATCAATCTACAAATGGGGAGGTCACGGTTTGATTCCTGGTACCTGGGGGTTGCAGACTCGATCCCCCATAGGGGGTGTGCAGGAGGCAGCCCATCAGTGGTTCTCCTCATTGATGTTTCTCTCTCTCTCTCTCTCCCTTCCTGTCTGAAATCAATAAAGCTGTATTTTATTTTATTTATTTATTTTTTTAGCATATGTTTTATTGCTTTTTACAGAGAGGAAGGAAGAGGGATAGAGAGTTAGAAACATCGATGAGAGAGAGACATCGATCAGCTGCCTCCTGCACGCCCCCTACACTGGGGATGTGCCTGCAACCCAGGTACATGCCCTTGACTGGAATCGAACCTGGGACCCTTCAGTCCGCAGGCCGACGCCCTATCCACTGAGCCACACCGGTATTGGCTAAAAATGTATTTTATATATATATGTGTGTGTGTGTGGGTGTGTGTGTGCGCGCTCGCGCGCGCGCATGCCCATATATATGCTTTTAAAAAAAGACGGATACAGACTTTTATAAACTGAAGGAAGGGAGTGTGTTTAACAGCGGCAGCTAGTGTAAAGAACTTTTTTTACAGTGATTATCTGGAGCTTGTTAGGATAGCTGCTCTGTTTAAAGTGGATGTTTTCCTGATTTGATTTTTTTATTGATTTAAAATATATTTGTATTGATTTTTTTTTTTTTTAACGATAGAGGAAGGGAGAGGGACAGTGAGAGAAGAACATCACTGATCAGGAGGGGGCAGCCCGCCAGGGGTCGAGCCTGCCACCCGGGCATGTGCCCTGGCCAGGAATCGAACCAGCGGCCTCTTGGTTCCCCGGTCAGCGCTCACCCACTGAGCCACACCAGCCAGGCCCTGATTTTTTTTTTTAATATATTTTATTGATTTTTTACAGAGAGGAAGGGAGAGAGATAGACAGTTAGAGACATCGATGAGAGAGAGACATCCATCAGCTAGCTGCCTCCTGCATGCCACCTACTAGGGATGTGCCTGCAACCAAGGTACGTGCCTTGACCGGAATCGAACCTGGGACCTTTCAGTCCGCAGGCCAACGCTCTACCCACTGAGCCACACCAGCCAGGCCCTGATTTTGGAGGTGTTTGTTAGTTTGCGGCTAACCCTTCTTTTTCTGCGGCGGGGATGTTTGCTCTGTGGAACGTTCGCATTGGCGGAGAAACTACATTCATTAACATTAAGTATATGACTTCTTTCATTCATTGGAAAAGCAAGTTACTGAGCATCTACTCACCTGGTTCTTACCCTGGGGATCCCTGTAAATCTCTGTCCCCCACTTGGCAAGTGGACTCACGGGCAAGGTTTTGGCCTCATTAGATATTAAAACGAGAGAAAAGTAAAGGGAGTTCAAAGGTAATGTTTTACCGCCGTCGTTTTGGGGGGAGATCTGTACTTTCACCCTGGCATATGGCAGTCTGTCCTCGGGTGTGTTATTTTAAAAATATTTTTTTAAATATATTTTATTGATTTTTTCACAGAGAGGAAGGGAGAGGGATAGAAAGTCAGAAACGTCGATGAGAGAGAGACATCGATCAGCCGCCTCCTGCACACCCCACACTGGAGATGTGCCCACAAGCAAGGTACATGCCCCCGACCGGAATCGAACCTGGGACCTTTCAGTCCGCAGGCCGACGCTCTATCCGCTGAGCCAAACCGGTCTCGGCGGGTGTGTTATTTTAAACTGAGAGAAACCCACATCCGTGTCAGCTCCCCGTCTACTGCATCCGATCCAAGAAGTAGAAGTATTTGCTGCCCGAGGCGAAAGGCAGTGCCGTGTACCCGAACCTCGAGTCCCGCGTCGCCCTGATTGGCAAATCTGGCTCCCCAATAAAGGCCCCCCAAAAGGCCCTCCTACTCTGACCGTCGCACACGGGCCTGCGCCCCGTGGGACGGCTGGTGGGGTGAGGACGGGGCGAACCTGTGCTCCCCGAGAGGCTGACAGATGGAGGAGAGAACCGGGTGGCGCTTCTGGGGAAAAAGGAAAGGAATCTGGGAAGGAAGGGACGGCAGGTGGTGGCAGAGATAAAGGTGGCTGGTGAGAAATTCCCGGACCGCGTTACAATGTCAAGGCCGGTGGGCAGATGGTAATCGCCGGTTTCTCCGTGTTTGACCCTGGTCTGCTGTCCGGTTCACCCAGGTGACTCCGGCGTCCCCCCTTCCAGCCACACCCTCCTCCCTCTCAGCACCACAGCCTCCGCTGTGACCTCTGAGATAAGCAAGACACCCTCGGGCAGCTTTGAGGTCACCGTCCCTTCCTCCCGCCCGTCCTGTGGTTTTGCAGCAGATAAGAGCGGAATCCTTACTGATCACCCAGCGGACCTCGGGCTCCATCGCTCTCTCTCTAACTCTCTGAGCTGCGGGGTTAGGTCCTCTGTCCCGCGGGCTTTAAAGGGGTCCACCTGCCGGCAGCCTCCGCCTCGTGGGGGGCTGACCGATAACGTAGACTCTCGCCGGTCTGTTCCCCCGAATCCAGTGGGACAAGAGTCCCGGTGATGGGACCACCTCCATCGAGAAGCCGCTCTCGTTGCGGTCAGAGCGGCCAGAGCCTGGCCAGACCCCCGTGGTCCCCGAGCCTCGCTGGCCAGCGGCCCTGGGTCAGGCGGGGACAGGGCGAGGCCGGTCCTGGGGCCTAGGGGCTGCAAGGTGAAAGGGCCTCCATCTTCCTGCTCTGGGACCCTGGTCCTTCTGCGGCATCCATGTGCTCCTCCTGCCGTGGCCGGCAAACGGCGGCTCGAGAGCCACCTGTTGCTCTTGGGCCCCTTGAGTGTGGCTCTTCCACAAAATCCCCCGGGCCTGGGGGCGTCTGTTTGGAAGAAGTGGCATTAGAAGAAGTTTAAGTTTAAAAAATGTGGCTCTCTTGCCGAGACCGATGTGGCTCAGTGGATAGAGTGTCGGCCTGCGGACTGAAAGGTCCCAGGTTCGATTCCAGTCAAGGGCATGTGCCTTGGTTGCGGGCACATCCCCAGTAAGGGGCGTGCAGGAGGCAGCTGATCGATGGCTCTCTCTCATCGATGTTTCTAACTCTCTCTCCCTTCCTCTCTGTGAAAAATCAATAAAATATATTTTAAAAAAATAAAATAAAATATGTGGTTCTCCAAAGAAATTTCCATCGTTGTCCTGTTGATATTTGGCTCTGTGGACTAAGGAGTTTGCCGACCCCTGATTTAGAGGATAATTCTTGCCCCGGCCAGATAGCTCAGTTGGTTAGAGCAGTGGTCAGCCAACTGAGGCTCGAGAGCCACGTGTGGCTCTTTGGCCCCTTGAGTGTGGCTCTTCCACAAAATCCCCCGGTCTGGGCATGTCTGTTTTGAAGAAGTGGTGTTAGGAGACATTGAAGTTTAAAAAATGTGGCTCTCCAATGGAATTTCCATCGATGTCCTGTTGGTATTTGGCTCTGTGGACGGATGAGTTTGCCGACCACTGATTTAGAGGATAATTCTTGCCCTAGCCAGATAGCTCAGTTGGTTAGAGCAGTGGTCAGCAAACTGCAGCTCTCGAGCCACGTGTGGCTCTTGGGCCCCTTGAGTGTGGCTCTTCCACAGAATCCCCCGGCCTGGGCGAGTCTATGTTGAAGAAGTGGTGTTAGAAGAAGTCTAAGTTTAAAAAATGTGGCTCCCCAAAGAAACTTCCATCGATGTCCTGTTGGTATTTGGCTCTGTGGACTAAGGAGTTTGCTGACCACTGATTTAGAGGATAATTCTTGCCCTGGCCAGATAGCTCAGTTGGTTAGAGCAGTGGTCAGCAAACAGGCTCTCGAGCCACCTGCGGCTCTCTGGCCCCTAGAGTGTGGCTCTTCCACAGAATACCACGGCCTGGGCGAGTCTATGTTGAAGAAGTGGCGTTAGAAGAAGTCTAAGTTTAAAAAATGTGGCTCTCCAAAGGAATTTCCATCGTTGTCCTGTTGATGTTTGGCTCTGTGGACTAAGGAGTCTGCTGACCGCTGGCCTAATAGATGGGGATTCCCAGGAGCCGAAGGCCCGCCCTGCGGGTGCTTAGCGTGGTTTACCCAGACCTCCCTGCCCTCTCCTCTGCTTTTCTCTGAGACTTGCATGTGCCCAGCGAGGCTGTCTCCACACCTGCTCGGGGCTCCGGCGTCTCCTCCAGACCCTGGTGCTGCGGGGGGTTGGGGAGGAGAGGACGGGGGGCAGTGGGCACAGCTGCTGCCCACACTCCAGCCGATCCACCAAAGTGACATTAGGAGGAAATGGGTTGCTTTTCACCAAAGATCCGGTTCTATCTGGGAGGGTCTGGGACCGAGGGAGCGGCCACCATCCTGGGGTCTTGAAGCGTCAGCACAGTAGTGGCAGCAGTGACTTTGGTGAATTCTGAGTCCGTGTTCCGGGAGCAGGGCCGGTGTGTGGCGAGAACCCGTGTTCCGGTACTGGTCGCTCCCCGAGGCCTCACGGGGCTGTGACTGTCCAGTTCTTGACCGTGGCTGGGAGGTGAGGGGCGGCCACAGGAGTTGCGCTCAGAGCCGGTGGGTGCTCCTATGAGCTTGGAATAGACTGCAGAGTCCGGGCAATGCGTTGGGGTTTGTGTTGGTTTTTTTTTTTAAATATATTTTATTGATTTTTTACAGAGAGGAAGGGAGAGGGATAGAGTTAGAAACATCGATAAGAGAGAGACATCCATCAGCCGCCCCCTGCACCTCCCACACTGGAGACGTGCCTGCCACCAAGGTACATGTCCTTGATCGGCATCGAACCTGGGACCCTTGAACCTCAGGCTGATGCTCTATCCACTGAGCCAAACCGGGTTTCGGCTACTGGTTGGGGTTTGGAGCAGCATCGCTGACCGGGGACCGTCCTGAGGACTGAGGGCGGCCTCTCACAGAAGGGAAATGATGGACAGGACGCTGCGGGATTCACCCCTTCACATCGTCACCGAGCTCAGCCACCGCAGTCCTCACGGGGTAATAACTCCGCGGGCTTTTGGCGCTGCCCGTCAGTAATTCATCGCTCCGACTGGTAACGCTGTGGCTCTCCTGAAGGCGGCTCCTCTGGAATGTCGTGTTCTGCTTGGGGACGGCAGCAGTTTAAAACCTGTGGCTGCAGCCGAGACCGGTGTGGCTCAGTGGATAGAACGTCTTCCTGTGGACTGAAAGGTCCCAGGTTCGATTCCGGTCGGGGGCATGTACATTGGTTGCGGGCACATCTCCACTGTGGGGCGTGCAGGAGGCGGCTGATCGATGTCTCTCTCTCATCAATGTTTCTGACTCTCTCTCTCTCCCTTCATCTCTGTAAAAAAATCAATAAAAAAATAAAAACCTGTGGCTGCAGAGACGCCGGCGTAAATACAAGTGTCATAATAAGATCGTTGCCAAAACCGGTGTGGCTCAGTGGATAGAGCGTCAGCCTGCGGACTGAAGGGTCCCGGGTTCGATTCCGGTCAAGGGCATGTACTTGGTGGCGGGCACATCCCCAGTGGGGGGCGTGCAGGAGGCGGCTGATCGCTGTCTCTCTCTCATCGATGTTTCTGACTTTCTATCCCTCTCCCTTTCTCTCTGTAAAAAATCAATAAAATATATTTTTAAAAAATAATAATAAGATCATTGGGGAGCGGACGGGCCAGCTTCGGGTGTCCATTCACAGGCTGATTTTCACAGTTAACCGTAGGACAGCCACAGTGCGGGTGACTTCACTGTCTTCCTCCGGGCTGTTTTAGGAGTGGGGGGGGGGGGCAAGTTCCAGGTGTGGGTCTCAGGTTGTTTTTAAAGTTGTGAACAGGATCCTGGGATCATAGGTTCTGTTCCCGGCATTCAACCATTGTCTTAGGGGTGGACTCCAGAACTGCCTCTGGGGATGGGAGTGGCGTGGAGGGGGCGGTCAGGGGAAGGAGATGGACAGACGGACGGACGGACGGACAGACAGAGGGGCCGGTGCTGAAGGCTTGTTTGTGGGGCAGCCGCTGTGCCAGGGTGGGCACGTGAGGTGAGGAGGACGTTCGTACAGTTCGGAGAGGGCGCATAGGGAGGCTGGGGGCCAGTCAGAGGGGAAGGAGGGGCCCCCCGCCTGGTGCAGGCCGCACGGGAGTGTCGCTGTCCGAGACACGGGACCACGTGGGCCTGGCCCGGACCACGCATTCCCGCCCGGACCTGTGCCAGGAGCACGTGGAAGTGGGAAATAGAACCGAGCCCTGTCCACAGCGCCCCCTTTCCTTGGCGCTCACCGGAGACCCTGGGAGGCTGGTGCCCGGATACCCAGCCCAGGTGGCTGCCGGTCCAGCCCGCCGCGGTGGCCGTCTGCTGACCCCCCGATTTCAGACGGCGTGTGGCCCCCCCCCCCCCGATCTCAGACGGAGTGTGGCAGTGGCCCCGAGAAACCGGAACCATGGGGAGCACAGACCTTTCCATCAGGGGCCCAGGGGTGCCCAGGGCAGCCCTCCGTCCCAGCCCTCTTCCACTCCTGCCCCGGGACCCCGCTCCAAGCACCCGATCCCTGCGGCACCCGGAGGCCTGCTTCACAGTCCGCAGAGCTCTGCCTGCGAGGGTACCTGCTCAGGACGCAATGCAGGGGCTGGGAGAGGTGGAATAATGGGATACGGACACAGGCCTGGGGATGGGAGAGGTGGATGATGGGACACAGGCCTGGGGATGGGGCTGGGAGAGGTGGGTGATGGGACACA